>PVIW01000269.1:125124-473816 GCA_004026585.1 Noctilio leporinus | reverse complement strand
ACATTAGTTCTTTATATATTTTGGAGATCAGACCCTGTCTGAGGTATCATTGGCAATTATGTTTTCCCATACAGTTGGTTCCCTTTGAATTTTGCTGATATTTTCTTTAGCTGAACAGTGAATAAACCCATTTTGCTGGTAAAAATAACTGTTTTGGTTTTAAAGTCAAAAACGTAAATGCAAATATATCAGTGATTACATTAAATATGAACGGGTTGACTCCAAAGACAAAGTCTGTCAGGTAAAATTTTGATTATAGTGATTTTAGTGGTAACATAATGATACCAAAAGCGGAAGGCAAAAACCTTAAAGTAAATCATACCATAAAAACACGAATTTCAAGAGCCCTGGCTGGTGGCACAGTGGATAAGGTGCCGGCCTGAAAACCCCAAGGTGTCTGGTTCAATTCCCAGCCAGGGCACATAACCAGGTTGCAAGCCAGGTCCCCAGCCAGGTCCGTAGCTGGAGGCAGGTGAAAGGCAACCATACGTTGATGTTTCTCTCCCTCTCTGCCTCTCTCCCTTCCCCTCTCTCTAAAAATAATAAATAAAATCTTAAAACAAAACAAAAAACCCCACTAATTTCAGAAAAATGTGGTGTATTTGTATACCATTGTTCATAGCAGCATACCACAATAGCCAACAGGTGAAACAACCCACATGTTCATAGATGGATAAGTGGATAAACAATGGAATATTATTCAGCCATAAAAAGGAATGGACTACTGCCCTGACTGGTTAGGCATTGTTTTGCAAACCAAGAGGTCACCGGTTCAATTCCCTGTCAGAGAAGAAATGGAATGGACTCCTAATACATACTACAACATAAATGAACCTTGAAAATCTCATGTTAAATGTGTTGCCCTAGAAAATGAACCCGCCCATGGAGAAGGGCTCCTGCTGGCTAATTGGGCTCCTATCTTTATGCTGAATATAAATTGCTAGACAGGGGCCTCTCACACAAGCCACCCTGCTGGGAGAACCCAGCCCCAAACTGCTGCACTGTGTTCCTGCCCTGAGCCAACCCCTGATAAAGGAGGTCCCAGAATCTTACTTCAACCCAAGGACTGAGGCTTTCCCTATCCAATCAGACCTGCGGCAGCTGCATCCTCATTAGCATCTCCACCAACCAATTAGAGCAACTCCACTCTGACCAATCAGGACAGGGCTTTTTGGACCAATTAAATTGTGAGGATCTAGAATCCTCGTTTGCATGGCAGCAGACCAATCAGGGACCAGGGGCAGAGCCTTCTAGCTATATAAGTCACCTCCCAGGTAGACCATTTCTCTTTCCACCTGAAATTGGAGACTGTGTTCCTCAGGGAGACCGCCTGGCAGGAGCTGACCAGAGTGACACATAGCAGGTAGAGTGACCTGGAGTGACGCAGAAGAACCACCTTGCCTGAAGGTCACCTTGCAACTGTGCTGTTTCACAATTGAGCTGTTTACGCTGCACCCCAAATTGGGGATTCCTGTCGGAGTTGAAGTGGTGCCAGTGACCACCAGTTGACAGATGAAAGGAGCCAGACAGGAAAGGACAAATATCGTATGATTCAGCTTGCATGAGGTATGAAAACAGTCAAATGCATGGCGATGAGAAGTAGAGATTATCAGGGGCTGAGGAGGGTAGGAAGGAAATAGGGAGTTAGGATGTGATGGATACCAAATTTTAGTTTGAAAGATGAATTAGCAGAGTGAAAACACTGTGTATGACATTATAATGAGATATATGTCATTACATTTGTCCAAACCTGTAGAAGGTGCAACACCAAAAGTGAACCCTAAGGTAAATCGACTTTGGGTGATTATGATGTGTCAATAGAGATTCATCTCTGGTTCAAGAAAAAATGTAGTGTTTCGATGAGTGATGTTGGTAAGGGGGCAGTATGGGTGTGTGGGCAGGGAGCATCATTTTTTTTGTCTAAGGTTGTGGGCTTTTTAAAAGATTTTATTTATTATTTTTAGAGAGAGGGGAAAGGAGGGAGGAAGAAAGGGAGAGAAACATCAATGTATGGTTGCCTTTCACCTGCCTCCAGCCACGGACCTGGCTGGAGACCTGGCTTGCAACCCAGTTACGTGCCCTGGCTGGGAAGTAAACAAAAGACCTTTGGGTTCGCAGACTGGTGCTCAATCCACTGAGACACACCAGCCAGGACCATGTCTAAAGTTTTAAAACTAAGATTGTTTTGATCAGCCAGGTGTGTCAGGATGCCAGCATGTCACCTCTTGTCCCCCATCAAGCCTGAGTAGCTCAGCTTATCAAATAAGACCCCCGGAGAAGCAACTATGCCCTTTAGGACAGTTAGACTACAAATACATTAAGTTAAGGGAGGACAAATGCAAAGTTTCCCTGGGGCAGGTTCCCAGCCTGTGATTGGCGGAGTAGACAGTAAAGTCAAAGGTTGGGAGGCAAGAAAGACACTGGAAATGCCCATGCCTCCCAGGGTCAGGAGTGTCTAGGGAAATGCAAATCCGCCCCATGCTGGGGCGGACCCTGTGCTCAGAGAGGTCATGTCTTGCAGGAGGGCAGGGGTGCGGTCCCAGGGTCCTCTTCCTGCTTTCTGCTCCTCCTCCCATTAACTCCTTAACCCGTCCACTTGGGGGACTTGGATGAGGGTCTCTGAAAGCAACTACAGAATGCCTGGGCAGGACACACCTCTGCCCTGGAGCCCTCCTGGTGTGGGGATAGATTTTGAATTGGTTCGTTGGATTATTCTTGTTTGTACAGTCCACTGAGGGATCTCTGTGGGCTGGGGGCTCCTCACCACCAGAACTCTTGTCTGCCATTCTGCGTCCCTCTCGTGCCTGGGCTGAGTTGTTTCTTCGCGGGGTGCCCCAAGCCGGAGCTGCTGGAATGGTGAGTGTGTGTGCCTACTGGGTAGTTAGTTGCCCACATGCAGGGTAGGCGGCCCCGGGAGCTGGGAGCAGCTGTCTGCCAAAGCCATTCTCCCAGGAAGACGAGGGGAAGTCAGGGGATGCAACCTTGCAGCACAGCCCTGACCCTGGGGGGACCCCAGGTGCAGCGACTGGGCAGCTGGGGTGGTCAGTGGAATACCTAAAATCGTCTAAGTGCTGGAGTCGGCTGAATTAGGAAAACTCCAGGCGTCGGAAAGGCTGCCTTTGGATTCTTCTAGAGAAAGGGCTTTGAGATTTGAGTTTGGCCCCAGTGAAGGTAAGAAACGTTCAAACCTACAGATGATTTTTTGTGTTTATTTGCACCAAACTGATAACAGTTTCGGGGAACCAAAACCTCAACGCGTTGACAGAATGCTCCGGCAGTTTTGCACCTTACTTTACGTTACAATCCAAAAAGGAGACGAAAGGAAGTTACAAGAAATCCCCTGGTGATAGATTAGGGAAGCAGAAGGATGCAAAGCAGAAAACCTCTGGGATTGGGGAAAAGGTGAAATGTTAGGCGCATCTTTTTTTTTTTTTTTTTTAATATTTTATTTCATTATTTTTGAGAAAGAGGGGAAGGGAGAGAGGCAGCGAGGGAGAGAGACATCAATGTATGGTTGCGTTTCACCTGCCTCCAGCCACAGACCTGGCTGAAGACCTGGTTTGCAACCTGGTTATGTGCCCTGGCTGGGGAATCGAACCTGCAACCTTTGGGTTCGCAGGCCGGCACCTTATCCACTGTGCTACCAGCCAGGGGGAGTTAGGCGCATCTTGAGCTAGGCCAGTACAGGATAGTACCAGTAGTCAACAGTGTTGATAACAATAACAATGAGGGGATGTGGTTTTCCCCTGGTGTGCTGCCTGTGCTTTGAGGGGCCCAGAAGAAAATTCTGAAAGTATTGAAGCCAGAAGAGCCGGTGTTCGCACAGCCTGTCACCTATCAGACCCAGTAAGCAGAGACGAAGATGGAATCTTTACGGGCGCTTTATTCAGATGGTCGGCCATCTGAAAAGAGAGCGGGTTTGCACCCTCACACGCTGTCTTATGTTCCATTATAAATAGGCCCTTTTTATAAGGAGAAGAAAGGTGTAGGTAAGGGGGTTTGGAATTCAGGGGAAAAGTTAAATGCGATCAAAGCTGCAGCATTCTTTCCTTGTGACCTGGGTAGTGATCATCTCACCCTGGAGCCAAGGTGGGTCAGTTCCTCTAGTCCTGAAACAATAGCTTTTTACGTACATTGATTGCTAAGTTTATTAGCTGTTACCTCAAGCTGAAATTTTCCAATATTTGAATCCCTCATCAGTATGTTACCACAGGTGCAGAAAGATAACACAGAAGCTCAGTTAAGTAAAGACTGACCTTTGTTAGGGAAAAATGGTGGCCTAGGATGTGACTACTTACCATGACCTGCTTTTTTTAGTTAGAAAGATTTTATTATTTTTAATTTTTTTTCAAGATTTTATTTCTTTATATTTAGAGAGAGGGGAAGGGAGGGAGAAAGAGAGGGAGAGAAACATCAGCATGTGGTTGCCTTTCACCTGCCTCCAGCTGTGAGACTTGGCTTGCAACCTGGTTTTGTGCCCTGACTGGGAATCGAACCAGCGATCTTTAGGTTTGCAAACCGGTGCCAAACCACTGAGCCACCAGCCAGGGCTAGTTAGAAAGATTTTCATTTCAGACCATCCTGTGTGGTTACTTTTGGTCTCTTGAGTTTGTAGGGCCCACCCCACAGGCCTCCCCTGAGCTTGTCTGGTTTAGTACGTGACCCCCTTTCTTCCTTCCACAGTCCACTGGGCACGTTCATCCTTCGGGGGAACTGAGACCCCCATAGAAGGAGTTTCTAAAAGGACAGGTTGAAGGAGGGTGGCAGGGGTGTCATCCGCCAGATCTGTGTTTCTCTTCTACCTGCTTCCCCAGAGGAACCTGCCAGATGGAGGAAGGGTTCAGATCATCCCTTACAGGATTAGGAGAAAATAAATTTAAATGAAGCTGCTGTTTAGATAGGCTCAGCCTGAGCTGCTCAGATAGGCTCAGGGCAGAGCTTCCAGCCAGAGTTTATCATCCCAGCTGGCTGTTTCCTTGGACACCACAAACCCCTCATCTGAAACTCTACTTTGTATCAGTGGTTTAGACGCCCCAGGCAAGAGTGGAAAGTTCCTTTCTTACTGAGATAGATAGGCTGTCATAACAGCCACCTTTTAGCTAGGCAATGGCTTTTTAGAGAACAATGTTTCTCAGTGAGTTAAAAGCAGTTAATAAGAGAGAGAAAGAAAAAGGAATAAAGCCCTTCGGATTTTTGCGGCCCAGGTCCTTGGGAGCCTGACATCTGCACCTGCCGCACTGCAGGGTAAATTTGTATTTCCTACCCACAACCCGGGTTTTGTTCCCAAGTTTTGTTACTAAACTTCGGGTGTCACATTTCCTTCCTGTCTGGTAAAAACCTGAGTTGATGAGCGCTCCAGCATAGTAATTACTAGGGGATCTTCAGACGCAGCGTAAATATTTGCATTTTTGGATACCAAACCATTAGTTGCATATTTCTCAAAATGTGCAATGGGCATGTTTAAGCTGTAGGAATACCGTTCCAACCAGAAGAACACAGGTTGTCTGTGTCTCTGGGCAACTTCGAAGGGACAAGGCCACTTCAGTTGTGTTAAAAAGCAAAATTCCACGGAGTACATTTAATAATATTTTATTTATTTATTTATTTTAGACAGAGGGAAAGGGAGGGAGAAAGGAAGAGGAACATCGATGCGCGAGAGAAATATTGATCGGTTTACCTCTTGCATGCCCCCAACCCAGCAAGTGCCCTGACTGGGAATCGAACCGGCGAACTTTCTGTCTACAGAGCGATGCCCAGTCCACTGAGCCTCATCAGTCAGAGCCTCTACATCCTCTTAAACACAGTCTGGGGTGGTTTCTGTGCCTTCTGGCACCACAAGATAGCTCAGACTCTCATTTTATAATCCCTGTTCCTGGATCAGCCGTTTCTCTTAGCTTTCTGCTTATTCATTCTCCTAATCTTTTAGTTATTTATTTTTTCAGTGTTTACTTGAGCTAAACCAGTGACATGCCAGGGAGCAGGCTCTCAAATGCTGCCCTCTGAACGATTTTCTTTGCGCAGACTGGCCACATGTTCATGCTGATAACCTCCCATGACGTTGACTTATAAATACTGTTTTCGTTTTATATTTGAATCCTTCTTAGACTAAAAATCTTGCTTCCTAACTAACATAATCCCTTTGCCTGATCCTGCAGCGAATATGAAATACTTGTAAGAAGCAATGACAATACTAGTGGTAGCTGAAAAGCCACCTGGAGAGAGGTTGGGTTTCCTTTCTTATTGTACAATGGAACCTCACACCCTTAAGTTAACTTTTTTCTTTTTTTTAACGATTTTATTATTTTTAGAGAGTTGAAGGGAGAGAGAGGCCCTTAAGTTAATTTTTTTCTTTTTTTTAAAGATTTTATTATTTTCAGAGAGTTGAAGGAAGAGAGAGGCAGAGAGGGAAACATCAATGTATGGCTGCCTTTCACCTGCCTCCAACTACAGACCTGGCCGGAGACCTGGATGGAGACCTGGTTATGTGCCCTGGCTGGGGATTGAACCAGTGACCTTTGGGTTTGCAGGCCGGTGCCTTATCCACTGTGCCACCAGCCAGAGCCTCGAGTTAACTTTCTATTCCCAGTGGTTAACCTGCCACCTTGATGCACAGGCTATGAGAAAAGTAGGTTTCTAGTTGTGAGTATGCAGAACACGGAATTTACTATTGTATCATTAGTTGTTAAATATTGTGTTACTTTCCATACGAACAACTATAAACTCACTTTTGCCCTACTCCATATACATCATGTATTTTACTTTTTCCATTTTGAGGATTGTTTCCTTATTTTTATTTTTTTAAGATTTTATTTACTTATTTTTAGCAAGAGGGGAAGGGAGCCAGATCCCTTTTAGCAAGAGGGAGAAGGAGAGAAAGATCAACGTGAGGTTGCTTCTTGCACATCCCCAACTCAGGAACCTGGCCTACAACCCAGGCATGTGTCCTGACTGGGAATCGAACTGGAGACCTTTTGGTTCAAAGGCTGGCGCTCAATCCACTGAGCCACACCAGCCAGGGCTGCAGCATGGATTTTTTAAACAATCCTTGTTACTGAATATTTGGGGTGATTTTCATCATTGGCTGTTACAAATCACCTTAAATAAATATATGGTGGCACAGTGGATAAGGTGCCGGCCTGCGAACCCCAAAGGTCGCTGGTTCAATTCCCCAGCCAGGGCACATAACCAGGTTGCAAGCCAGGTCTCCAGCCAGGGCTGTAGCTGGAGGCAGGTGAAAGGCAATAAATAAATATATGTATATGTCATTTGGCTTTTTGGCCAGGGCACTTTAGTAGTATAATCCTATGAGCGCAAATGCTGGGTCAAGGGATAAATGCATATCACATCATGGTAGAAGCTGCCTAATTTTCCTTCAAATTAGAGGTAGGACAATTTTACATAAAACTTGTGATAGGCTGTCCTTTGCTTTCCTTGGCTTGTAGACACATCCCTCCAGTCTCCACTTCCACTGTTACGTGGTTGTGTGACATGTTTCCTCCTGTGCGTCTGTCCAGATTTCCTCTTCTGAGGAGCCCACCCCACTCCAATATAACCTCATCTTAACCCTTTCCCATCTCCAAAGGTCCTGTTTGCAAATCAGGCCACATTCAAAGCCCTGGGAGGTAGGACTTCAACTTACCTTTGGGAGGGGACACAACTGAGCTCCTACGAGAGTACCTTGATGAGCCAAAAAGGTGTTGAATTGTAGGACCCGTTGACCTTCGGGGATGTGACATTGAACTTCACCAAGGAGGAGTGGGTCCTGCTGGACCCTGAATGGAAGAGTCTCTACAGAGAAGTGATGCTGGAGAACATCCGGAACCTGGCCTACGTAGGTTAGTGTGTCCCTTCCTGGGCCCTGTCTGGGGACAGGGGTGGGGGAGGGTCAAACCCCTCTTGTGTTCAGGAAGTTGCTGAGACATGGGACCCAGCTTGTTAGGTTAGAGATAGGGCTGCTGCTGTGGTAGATGTAGGGTTTCCCTTGTTTGTTGCGCTACATTTCATTCGCCTGCAACCCAGGGATGTGCCCTGGCTAGGAATCGAGCTGATGGCCCTTCGGTTGTCAGGGCAACGCCCAGCCCGCCAAGCCACAGCAATCAGGGCTTGTAGACTGTTTCTTAGCAGCTTGTCATCCATGCTGACCTGCCGTCCTTACCATAGCCCCACTCCTGCCCCAGCCCAGGCTCCTCACGGCTCCCTGCTTGCTTCCTCTTGCTTTCTTTGCCTTCCCATGGGCCCCGCCCACACGTCCAAGCCAACATTTGAGAAGACGCCCACGTGGGCATTTACTTCTTTTACCCTCTCCAGCCCGCCTTGACTTTCAACAAAGAACTGAACTTTTATGCTGCTTTGTTCCAGGTGGGGCGATTCCACGTGAAACCAAAGACTCAGCCCCCCAGCACGACTTTCCTGCTCAGAAGACATTTCCCGAAGCCAGCGGAGTGGGTCCCGCTGGCACCGGCGCCGCCTTAGGAGGAGACTGGGAACGCAGCAAAACACCGGAGCCCGGCAAGCAGAAAGACGCGGCCACCGCAGCCCGAGAGAAGGACACGTCTGTGGCCGCGGCCTGGGCACACCCCGAACTGAGGGAGAACCCTGCACGGAGCTCAAAGCCTGTGCCTTCACAGGGAGGTTCCCCCCGAAACTATATCCCCCCAAGTATTTCGAAACCAAATGGTGTGTCAACAAGTGATCACAAAACCTCTGAAAACAGCACAAGTGGTAGAGGATTGTGGCAGAATATTCCATCCGTTCCAAATGCGAGAACACCAACAGAGGCAAAATCACACACGTGGGTTGATGCTCAGAACCACGTGTGCCATGGTCAGGATAAAACTCATAGCAGCCTCAGTGGCCATGAGCAGGATCCGTTCCGGAAAACCTTTACCAAAGACTGTGTCCTTGGGACACAGGAGAAAATGCACGAGTCTACCGGCTTGGAAAACACCTGTCCAAGTAGCTCGCTCCGGGCTGGGCAGATGCAATCTTACACAGCAGAGAATAATCGAAGTGGGAAAGTCTTGGCCCACGTCCCAAAATCTGAGTCACGCAGGAGTACTAGGACCGGGGAGAAAAACTATAAATGTCAAGAGTGTAAGAAATCCTTTGCTCATCCCTCTTTCCTTTCACAACACATGAGGATTCACGCTGGAGAGAAGCACTATGCGTGTAAGACATGCGGGAAAGCCTTCCGATATTCCTTGCACCTGAATAAACATCTAGCCAGGCACGGCGCGATGAAGTCCCATAAGTGTAAGGAATGTGGGGAAGCCTTCGGGAAACCCCGGAATCTTGCCAGACACATGGGGATTCACGAGGGAGAGAGCCTGTGTGCGTAAGACATGTGGAAGAGGCCACATTGTTCATTGCGGACTGAAAAGCCATCCGAAGAAGCACGGCTGAGAGGCCCTTGGAATGAAAGAAATTCAGAGAAGGCTGTATTTTCAAATACTGAAAGCATAAAGCGGCCGTATGGGAAGGGAGCTCAAGAGGCTACATTGGAAGGGAAACAGTCTTCCTTGAATGCTTGTATTTCACAGAACTGGGGAAATTCACACTAGAAAGAAAGCCTTGAGAAGGTAAATCTGTGGAGAGCATTTTTTTTTTTTTAATTTCCAGAAAGAGAGGAAGGGAGAGAGACAGGGAGAGAAACAGAGAGACATCAATGTATGGTTGCCTCTCACCTGCCTCCAGCCACAGACCTGGCTGGAGACCTGGCTTGCAACCTGGTTATGTGCCCTGGCTGGGGATCGAACCAGTGACTGTTTGGTTCACAGGCTGGCACTCAATCCACTGAGCCACACCAGCCAGGGCTAAATACTTGTTTCTTGTTTCTTTCTTTCTTTTTTTTTTTTTTTTAAAGGTTTTATTTAGTTTTAGAGAGAGGGGAAGGGAATTGTTTCTTAATGTATACATGAGACTGCATCTGGAGAGACTGATAACAGACAGGAGAGGCCTTTGGTTTCTGCTTTTCGCTTCAGGGTTCAAATGAGCAGAGACACTGAATATAGGAGAGAAACACTGAACGTTACTCATGATGGCTGCCACTGTTGTCTCACCCTTCGATTGGAACCAAAATTCATTATGTTCCACTCTTGCTTTTTCAATAAAATCATATAAAACAAGGACGGACCCTTTCTTTACCCTCTCAGCTCTGCCGTGTGAATTCCGATACGTAGAAACTTCCTTACAATTCACTTACACACACATGGTCTCACCAACATGCAGCCCTGTTGGAGCCACCTTTAGCTTCGGTTTGGGTTGAATGTGCTCTATAATGGCATTTTTGTCAGTTTGTTGTCGTCACTGGTCATTATTTGGCTGCGTGATGGTCAGTGTGTGGGCTTTATGATGCTGATAGGTGGTACTGGTTCTGACTTTCATTTTGGTCGCCTGTGGCTGATTCTGTCAATTGCCCAGCTGTATTCATCCTTCTCATCTTCACTAAGGTATGTAGATTTATTTTTCCGGAGTTAGCACTGTTTAATGTTTTTAAATGCATTTCCCAGTTTTTCTCCTAACTGAGGGTGGGGACAACGTGTAGTCGTGGCCAATGACGACAGAATTCCTGGTGTGGATTCCACGGCAGCTGTCCAGAGGGGACAGGATTTATTAGTCAGTTTCTCTTAAACAAGTGCCCGTTTCTCTCTGCAAATTGGATGACATTCTCCACGTTAGCGCAGCAATGTTGGGGCCATTGGAATGAAGGTCGTGGTCCCTATGGTACACCCCTCAAAAATGCAAGATTTTTCATTCCCCAGTGGCAGATTTGTGGATGTCCACAGCTGCAAGAGACAGTTTCTTTAGATTTATTACATGAAGCAAATGCCTACCTAGTTGGATTATAACACATTTTAGGGGAGTTTTTATAAATCAGTTAAATGCTAAGCGATCAACTTAGTACATGGCCAGTCTTAAAAAATTGCTGCTTGTGCATTTCGAAATACTGTGGATTTCACCTTGGTTGGTGTGGCTCAATGGATTGAGCTTTGAGCAAATCAAAAGGTCGCTGGTTCGATTCCCATTCCGGGTGCCATGTCCCAGTCGCGAGCCAGGTTCCCAGTTGGGGTGTGTAAGAGGCAAGCATTTGGTGTGGCTTTCAAATATCAGTGTTCTTCTCCTCTATCTCTCTTTTCCCCTCTATAAAAAATAAATACAAACCTTTAAAATACTGTGTATTTCTTTGATGTTGGGTGGGCTCAGGGTACACTATGTGTCTGAATGATTAAGCTTCTTGAGGGTTTTACAGTCTCTCATGGACAACATGTTGGACTCATTCTTTTACTGAACAAGTTTATTGTAAGCATCTCACTGTAGAAATCCATCATCAAAGTCTTAATTCTGTCCATTCCCGCTTAACGTGTTTGGAGGCAGTGTTATTAGATGCATAGGAGTTTCCTTTATTATAGGTGAGTTTTCTTTCTAGTCAGTGAAATCATACGGTGTTTGTCTTTCTCTGACTGGCTTCTCTTCCACTTAGCACAAGGGTCTCCAGGTCCATCCATGGTGTTGCAGAAGGTAAGTTTCCTTCGTTTTTACCACTGAGTAAGGAGTCCGTTACGTAAATGCACCACGGCTTTTTTTATCTGCTTGTTTGCTGACGGGCACTTGGGCTGTTTCCAAATCATGATCGTAAATAACGCTATAGTAAACATACAGGTACATATATTCTTTCAAATTAGTATTTTGGATTTCTTCTGATATATTCCCAGAGGTGGAATCGCTGGGCCATAAAGCAGTTTCATTTTGAATGTTTTTCGGCCTTGTTACAGAACCCCAACCTGTGCTGGGGGAATAGCGGTGGGTTCTGATTGCCAGCCGCCAAGAAGAGCAGCTCCCAATATGAAAGTTTGGTGGAAAAGGAAAGGAGTTTATTTAAACGTTTTGCAGATTCGAAATAATGGCGAGTTTCTACCATTATGTCCCACTTCCTTTAAAACACCCCAAAAGAGCCCTGGCTGGTGGCTCAGTGGATGGGCGCCAGCTGTGAACCCAAGAGTCACTGGTTCAAGTCCCAGTCAAGGCACATAACCAGGTTGCAAGCCAGGTCTCCAGCCAGGCCCCCAGCTGGGGACAGGTGAAAGCCAACCATACATTGATGTTTCTCTCTCTTTCCCCCTCCCTCTTTGCCCTTCTCACTAAAAAGTAATGAATAAAATATATTTTTTTAAATAAACGTGTATTATTCCTTTTAAAAAACAGAACAAAACACAAGCTGTGAGGACTCTTAGAAAAACCTGCCCCACACTGTTACAGTATCTTTATGCAGTTTTCTACAGTGGCTGCACCAGTCTGTATTCCCACCAACAGTGTATGAGGGTTCCCTTTTCTCTCAATTCTCCCCAGTGCTTCTTATTTGTTGATTTATTAATGATGGCCATTCTGGCAGGTGTGAGGTGATATCTCACCGTGGTTTTAATTTGCATCTCTCTGATGGTTAGTGATGTTGAGCATCTTTTCAGATGTCTGTTGGCCATATGATTGCTCTTGGAGAAGTGTCTATTCAGGTCCTTTACCCATTTTTTAATTGGATTGTTTGTTTTTTGGTATTGAGTTACATGAGTTCTTTATAAATTTTGGGTATTAACCCTTTATCAGAGGTATCATTGGTGAATGTTCTCCCATTCTGTGGGTTGTCTTTTCATCTTGCTGATGGCTTCCTTTGCTGTTCTTTTGGAAAATGTGGCTACCCGAAATTGTATGAAAATATACATAGAGTTAAAAGTCAGTAAGGTGCCCTGGCTGGTGTGGTTTGGTGGATTACATCAGGGCATCAGAGAAATCACTCCCCAAGACCACTGTGGAATTAAGCCAAGAGTATTGGGGGGAGGAAAATGGGGAACAGGAAAAATGGGGAGCAGCAAGGGAAAACTTTTAGAGAAGTCATCTTCAACTTGATGTCATCGGGTTGGGTTTTTATCCTAACTGCTACATGCAGTTACACAGGTACACACTTCAAAGGAAAATTAGTTCGTTAACAAAAAGTCCATTAAGAAGAAGGAGCTAAGTAGGATGATCTATTAGGCCATTTATTTCACTACCACCTCAGCTGGCACCTCCAGACAAGTTAACTTCATTAATTCATTCCCAGGAATTTCCCAGCTGGTTCCATCATCACCTTTGGCTGGGCAAGGTATGTAAACATTGCTACAGTTTTAACTTAAGTCCAGGTACGATCAAAGTCCAAAGATACGTGCTGCCTCCATGTTAGCTGCCCCTACATCCTGACAGATTGAGTGCCAGCCTAGTGCCAGCCTGTGAACCAAAGGGTCGCTGGTTCGATTCCCAGTCGGGGCACATGCCTGGATTGTGGGTCAGGTTCCGGGTTGGGGGCACATGAGGGGCAGCCACACATTGATGCTTCTCTCCCTCTCTTTCTCCCTTCCCCTTTCTCTAAAAATAAATAAAGACCTTAAAAAAAAATCTAAGGCCATAGACTCACCATCCAGGCCGATACACAGCTCATCATGGAACATCAGACAACTGTATCTACACCTCACAGGTGGTGCTCCCTAAACCTCGGGAGGAAGCCACTGATACACTTCAGATTATTCTTTCCCTTGCTCATCTTTCATTCACCACCTGTGCATAAATATCGTATTTTCTATTTTGGCTGATTTTTTCCACTACATACGGTATCACATTGAATATTTCTTTGTCTTGCTTCTTTCAGAAGAAGAAAGATTAACCCAGGTGGGTTGTAGCAAAAAAAAAACAAAACAATTCTTTACTGCCCTGTAGGTTATTTTAAAAGAGATTCTTGTGCATCTCACTATAGGTATTATAAGTATTGCTGCTAAAACTGCTTTTGTATGATCAATACAGAACAATTTAGATGGGATAGGGTTGTATCATTTCAATAATACGGAATTTCCAGAGAAAAAGTAAATCAGTAGAGACAGAAAGCAGGTAAGTGGTTTCATGGGGTTGGAGGATGGATAGCAAATTGATTGCAAGCTCTCCAGGAGGAAAGTTTAGGGATCACGGACTGTGGTGGTAATTACACCATTCTGATCAATTTATAAAAATTATTGAGCTCAGTCGGTTGGAGTTTCCACTCGTACACCAAAAGGTCACGGGATCGATCCCCAGTCAGACCATGTCCAGGAGGCACCAGACGATGGGTGGGATTTACTTCACAGAGTGCAAATTATATTCTCATGAACCTGGGAAGGAAGGAAATAAAGAAAAGCCACAGGTTCTCTCTGGTGTCACAAGCTGCATGGTACCCAAAAAAGTCTGCTAAGTTCAGCCTTGGGGTTGGGGGAGGCTAAGTGACCCACCTGTGGCAGAAGAGGACTCCATGTTGGCCTGTCTTCCTCACCTCACCTCTCCACCCCTTCCTCTGCCTGCGTTTCCCTTCCCCACGTCCCCATGCTCTTGCTCTTCAGTTCCTACAGCTGTAAAATGAGAATTTTTAACAATTGGTTTAACATATACCAGGCCCCTTGGAAATGCTTTACAAATACCCACTCATTTACCGCTCACGACAACTCTATGAAATAGGTGCTATTTCATAGCAGAGGCAAGTAGGCACAGAGAGGCTGAGCAGGTGGCCCAAGGTCACACAGCACACTGGGGGCCGGACTGGATTCCACCCCAGACCAGGAGGGGAGGCCTCCCGGTACTGACAAGGTTGTGGATATAGAGTCTTGTAACCGGAGGCCCCCTGTCCGAGCTGTACTCAGGGTCCATATTCCTGGTCAGCGCTTCTTGTCCCAGTAAAGTGGATCATCAGGGCGACTGGGGACCAGAAGGAAATCTCCACCTGCCTGAGTAGATGGAGCCGAGATACTGGCGGCCGGACATGGGCGCCACCTGGCGGTGAAGTGCTGTAAGACGGCGCCACCCGGAGACTAGAATCGTTTGCTTTAGGTTTAGGACAAAGGGACTCACTCTCTGGTGTTCACGGTCAGTTACATGGAAATCAGTGTTCGAAGCTGGGGGCTGGGGACCAGTGGCTTCCAATGCACGATAAGAAATCATTTTGGGCCCTCGCTGGTGGCGCAGTGGATAAGGTGCCCGCTTGCGAACCCAACAGTCACTGGTTCAATTCCCCAGCCAGGGCACATAACCAGGTTGCAAGCCAGGTCTCCAGCCAGGTCTGTAGCTGGAGGCAGGTGAAAGGCAACCATACAATGATGTCTCTCTCCCTCTCTGCCTCTCTCCTTTCCCCTCTCTCTGAAAATAATAAAATCTTTTTAAAAATAATTAAAAAAAGAAATCATTTCGTGAGAGACCACCCTGTTCTGCATAATGCTTTTTATGCTATTTTATTTCTATTTTTTTTAAGATGGTTTTTATTCATTATTTTTAGAGAGAAGGGCAAGAAGAGGGGAAGAAATGGAGAGAAGCATCAATGTATGGTTGTCCTTCACCTGCCTCCAGCTACGAACCTGCCTGGAGACCTGGCTTTGAAACCTTGTTATGTACCTTAGCTGGGAATTGAACCAGCGACCTTTGGATTCGCAGGCCATCGCCTATACACTGAACCATCAGCCAGGGCTTCTATTTCTGTTTTTAAATGCTGGTTAGATCCCCTTAACTTGATTTCCTGACTCTCTTGAGTCTCCCTGAGAAGGTAGCATCGAGTTTTCCACTGTCCTAGATAATCTCCACTGACAAATTACGATGGAAAAAGGTTTGGTACCCAGACCAGGCCCCCAGTGATATTTCTCCGGGGATTCATTCACTGCCAGCTCGGATTTCTGGGTGACGAACTGAGTTCAGAGAGGTGAGGACACTCACCCAAGGCCACACAGCTTGTATGCAGTTTCTGCCTGTCTCCTGGAGAGGTAAATAAGTACTCCAAACTTCACCACTACTGAGTATAATTGAATTCAGTCTTTTCTCCATGTTTGCCAATAAGGTTGAGCTGCACGGGTCCGCTGTTTCCTTACTCTGTATATCTGAATTAATGGCATTCCAGAGCCCAGGTTTAAAAATGCAAGTCTTCATATGGAGCACGATGAATCCAAGAAGGCAATATTTACACCACAGAAATGGGCGCATGCTCTAAGTCAGGGTTTGGGTTTTTGTTTCCTTTTTTAAAAATAGTTTTTATTCATTATTTTTTAGAGAGGAGGGCATGGAGGGAGGAAGAAAGGGAGAGAAACATCAATGTATGATGGCCTTTCACCAGCCTCCAGCTACCAACCTGGCTGAAGACCTGGCTTGCAACCTGGTTACATGCCCTGGCTGGGAATTGAACCAGCGACCTTTAGGTTTGCAGGCCGGCACCTATCCACTGAGCCACCAGCCAGGGCTTGTTTGATTTTTGAAGAGCCAGTTATTAGTCATTTACCCACAGATCATTAGGTAGGCCTGGCCAGGCTTCAGGGTCAGATGAAGGGAGAGCAAAATGGTATTATCTGAATATGAGCAGGAGGGAAAACTCTACATTAATTTTCACCTTCATCACCGTCATAATCATGGATGGTTGTGAGCATTTACTACGAGTCCATTCACATGTACCAATTCTTTTTATTCTTAAAAACAAAGCAAAACCCTGCTGAGGTAGGGACTATTGTCATTTTAGGACCCAGAGTGTTACATTCCTGGGTTAGGAGGAGGAACGATGGATGGTCTGCCTGGATTTGGTTGCATTAGATTTTGACAGGGCCCTGGCTGGTGGCACGACAGGGCGTCTGACAATGACAGGAAGGAGTTCATGGCGTCTGAGTCCCTCCTGTTCCCAAACGCACTCCACAGCAGGGAAGGGTCAGTCTGCTTTACCTCTGGGACCCTGTGACAGGCTTTAGGCTGGCCCACAAATACTCCTTTCCCTCTCTCCTTCCAGACTGCCCTTCCCACCTCCCTCCCTCTGAAGTTAGCCATGGTCACATGGCCTGTTTGGGTCAATAAATAGGAAGTGATATGTATTGTGTCCAGGTGGGAGACTTAGAGTCCTTGAAGCTTTGCCGTTTTCTCTTTCCCAGTGCCAGATTAGTCACTCTCCAGACAGGTGCTGCTCCATCTGCTTGGAACACAAGGACGGACGGGGCATAGCCCTGAACTGACCCACAACAGACCAATCGCACTGGCGAGTACTAAACCTTTGCTGCGCTAGGCCACTGAGATCCTGGGTTGTTTGTTACGGCAGCACAGCGCAGCCTATGCTGACTGACACAGTGCCCATTTCTCAGGAAAGCCTGAAGCGTGGAGGCCTCAACAACATGGCTACATGAACAGGGCCACAAGTTGCCTGCTGGGCCAGAGGTGGAGAAACAGCCATGTCTCTTGATTGCTCTCTCGCATGGACACTTATCACCAGGCTGAGGGCAAAGTTGGGCTCCGACCTTTACTTCCTATGGTGACAGCTCATGCTAACCCCAATCGCTTTGCACTGATTCTTCCCCCGTAGCCAGCACTAGGGACTTTTGTCGGGAAGGTGGCGAGGAACGAGGAGCTCCTGAGACAGGGACATGAGATGCCAGGAGAGCCTGAGAGATGGAGGTGAGGAGCAGAAATCAGAAATGGGGAGGCAGAAACAAGAGCTGGGAGGAGAACCAGAGAGGTCAGAGCAGAGGTGGGTAGACGGACATGAGACAAGACAGAGACACGTTGAATGGGAAACGGAGAACAGGCGCTTGGGAAGCAGAGAGGGAAAGAAGGGTGGGGACCGGGGGACAAGACCAGGAGACAGAGATGAGGTGACAAAGGACTGATGGAAACGGACACAGGGACACATGAAGGGGAGGCTGGGCGCAGAGGTATGCGAGGCCTGGAACTGGGAGAGGAAGAGGCGGCACAGGTACCGTCGGGGAGGTGGTCAGGGGAGGGGGGCTGGGTGCCCTAGTCCTGGCTCCGGGAGTCTCTGCTTGTGCTGGAGCCCAGGCCGCCCCTGGAGGCAGGGCCCACGCTGGACTCTGAGCCGCCGCCTCTGCTCTGCACACCCCCAAAGCTTTCGGGGCCTCTGCTGGACTCCTGGTACCCAGTGGACCCCAGGTAGCTGCTCGAGCTGAGGGGTCTGAAGGTCACGCGGGCCCCGGTTGAGATCCGGCTGGCACTGGTGGAGCCAGTCACGAGGCCTGCACTGGAGCTGCGGTCCCCAAAGGTGACGTGGCCAACATTGGAGCTGGCCGGACGGCCTCCGCTGGACAGCAGGATGCCACTAGTCTTCTGGCTGAAGACGGACCCGGGGATCATGCTAGGGCTCCTGGAGGCCACCAGGGGCGTGCCTGAGCTGACCTTCCGGGTCCCGGGGAGACTTAGGCTCTGGGTGCTGTCGGCCTTCTTCACCGCCTCCACCAGCTCCTTCAGGTGCTGCTCCCTCGCCCGCTCCCGGGCCTCCAGCTGCGGGTCAGGCGGGTTAGACCCTGAGGGGGCGCTGCCCGCCCCCCTCCCACTCCGGGCTCCGCTCGGCTCTCACCGCCTTCTTCACGTGGCTCAGCAGCTCCTCCTTGCTCAGGGGATAGTCTTCTTTGGCCTCAAAGCCTGGCGGGTCCTCCCTAAAGTAGGGAAAGCCGGGAAGGGGTTCCACCCTCCACCCACAAACCGCTGATGGCTCCTCATGGCCATACCCCAAGACCCTGTGCGTGCTCTGGCCAGCTCTAAGGGCCTTTGTCCCCCTGGTGTGCCCAGGGCCATCGTCCCATACTGTCCCTGGGAGCCCCACTCCGGTTCCATCTAACTCCCCCTCCCAGAGGCACACCCACTGTCTGGTCCCAAAGAGACCCCCTAAAACCCTGCATCCCATCTGTCCCCTCTGCCGCATGGAGTGTCCGTCCCCTCCCCACTTTCCCCTCGCCCTGTGCCTCACAGGTTGTCCGGGAGCTGAGGCGGGGCCACCTTCTTGGGAAAGTCCTCGGGGCTCTGGCCCAGAACCAGGAGGGCAGCGTTCACCAAGCTGGACGAGGTGTAGCCCTGGAGCGGAGGGGTCGCCGCCAGCTCAGGCCTGTCCCAGGGGCCCTGGCCTCCACGCCCGGGCTCCCTGTCCCCTGGGCGTCCCCTGCCTCCCCACCTGGGCGTCCAGGAAGGCCTGCACCGTCAGGAGCTCCACCAATCGCTTTTCGATGAGGCTCAGGAAGAGGCCTATGTCGCGGTCTCGCATGTGGGTCTTGACCCCCAGGAGGTCGTTGATGATGGTGCTGTCGCAGTGGGCCCTGGTGAAGAGCTCCTGGATGCCTGGGGTCACGGGGACAGGCTGTCACGGAGCCGGCCCCTGCCGGGTGCCAGCCTGTCCTTCGGCCAGTGCCCGTGAACAGAGACAGAAAGCCAGGTCCAAACAAGTTCCAGGGCGCAGGCGGCTGTGGGAGGGCATCGCTGTGCACCTGGCACAGGGGGCTCAGAACAAGGGAAAGCAGACAGCGAGGGGGGCGGGGCCCACGGGGGACCTGACGGCACCTCCCCTGGGAGACTTCCTTCCCGCAGCTCCGTCAGAAGCACCCGACTCCCACCCCGTCCTGCAGCTCAGCCTCTCTCCCAGACAGACACCACGTACACGCTTTCTGTTTTAACATCGGTTGCCGGGTGCACAGGGCTGCATGAATCTGTCCTCCGCTGAGCCGTGGGTCACTGGCATGATCCACTCACACCACCGGCCCAAGCCTGACCCGCTGATATTTAGTAAACTGGTTTTGTTAGTGGAATAAAAAGACATGGCAGCCCTGACCGGTGTGGCTCAGTGGGTTGAGCACCAGCCTGCAAACCAAAGGGTCGCTGCTTCGATTCCTAGTCAGGGCACATGGCTGGGTTGCAGCCAGGTCGTCCAGTTGGGGGCATGTGAGAGGCAACCACATGTTGATGCTTCTCTCCCTCTCTCCCTCCCTACTCCTCTTTCTAAAAATAAGTAAATAAAACCTACAAAGAAAGAAAGAAGAAACCTGCGCTCAACCACACAGCTTCAGCAGCAGCAGCCCCTGTGCCTCCTCCTCCTAAACTCTAGCCTCAATTTCCCCCCGGGGTCCCTCCCTGAATGCCCTCCAGACCACCCTCACCAGGCCAGAGGGGGTGCACTTCATTCCTTATCCCCCATGGCCCATCAGTCTCATGCTTGTGCCCCTCCTTGCTGCCCTCCTCCCTCTAACCTCCCTACCCACCACCCTCCCCTGCCCACAACCCTCCTGGGCCCCCCACACCTCCAGACAGCACCTCAGCCTGGCGTCCCACCAGGACCTGGCCTCTTCCTCACCTGCTGCACCCCTGCCTTCCCCTCTCTGCACAAAGGACCTTATGCCATAGATGCCTCTCTAGGTCTCAGCCCTGCCTGCTGGGAGCAGCCCCTCCCCTGTTTTTCACTGAAATTCATCCTTCAAGATCAGCATCCGGCACCACTGCTTCCAGGAAGGCTTCCCGGTCACCCCGGTGGAGCCACTGTCATGGGCCTGCCACCTGGGCAGTGGCACAGGGCCCACTGTGGAGAAGGGCCTTGCATTTGGTCTGATACTCTGCTGTTGCCAACTTGATATTGTAGGCACATTTTTTTTTTTAAGATTTCATTTATTATTTTTGGAGAGAAGGTCAGGGAGAGAGGAACAAAGAGAGCGAAATATCAGTGTATGGTTGCCTTTCACCTGCCTCCAGTCACGAACCTGGCTGGAGACCTGGCTTGCAGCCTGATTATGTGCCCTGACTGGGAACGGAACCAGCGACCTTGTGGTTTGCGCCTTATCCACTGTGTTATCAGCCAGGGCTCTAGACACATTTTTAAACAAGGGGCCCACATTTTTTTCTGCACTGGGCCCCCAAAGTTACAGCCCCAAAATCCACACTGAGTCAGGCCCACTCCTGCCTCGAAGTGTCCTGAGTGTCCTCCATCCCAGCCCCTGGTGACAAGCACCTACTGGGTCAGGCTCCTCTGAGGTCCTCAGCACCTGGCACAGGTGTTGGCACTATGGCATCAACGACAGGGGGGGCGGGGTAGGCGAGGATCTGCCAATAATTGTGCTCCTACTGTGCGCCATGAGGTGGCTTTCCTGCTTGTTCCCCATCACCACTGCCACCTTTCTGTCTCTCTCCACCTTTCTGGCTTCCCATCCATCATCCCACCTGCTTCTCATGACCACCCTACCAAGTGGGCGCTGCCCCTGTTTCCAGAGAGCATCAGACAGAGGAAACCACACACCACGGCTCACAGATGGTGGAGCTGGCATTCAAAGCTGCGCCCGCCTGACTCTGGAGCGCTCGTCCCGGGAGGGGTAAGGAGCTGACGGGGGCTGGAGGGAGGATGGATAACGGCTGGTTGGGTAAATGGATGGATGAACATTGGAGGGACAGATGCATGTGCACAGGATGCATGGATGGACGAATGGATGAACACTGACTAGGGAAATGAACGGGTGGATGGAGGGATGGATGGACAGCCGGATGGATAGGTAGATGGATGAACGAATAGTTGGATGCATGGATAGGTAAGTGGGTGGACAGGTGGACCAATGCTGGATGGCTGATGGCTGATGGTTAGGCAATGAACAAATCAGTGAATGCAGTTATTCGTGGAAACCTCCAAGTGGCCAGCCCAGGTCTGGGGGTTCCCCGTTTTCATCACATCCTCCCAGATGAAGAAAAGGAGGGGGCGCTCACCAGCCTTGAGCTTCTCCAGCTGCCCCCGAAATTCCTGGGAACGGGCCTCCAGGTTATCTGCCTCCGAGCGCACCCCTTCTATGTTCTGCTGCAGGGCGGCCCGTTGCTGCCCTTGCTGTGACTGCCTGGTGGCCTCCCTGGCGCGCATGCTCTCCATGGCCTCCTGCATCTGGGGGCAGGGGCGGGAGGCTGGACCCGGCCCCGGGGGAGGGGTCTGACGGCTGAGGAGGTGCATTAGTGAGGTGAAGAGAAAGGGTGGGACTCAGGGACTGGGTGGGTCTCACCTCCTTGATCTCCTCCCGCAGACGCTCAAGCTCCGAGTTCTGCTCGTTGATGAAGTTGAACTCGGCGAAGTTGCGCTCCTCCACTGGGGGCAGAGCGGAGAAGGCAGGGCACCGTCAGGGAGACGGGGACAGGGACAGGGACACAGGACAGAAGCACACACAGAGAAGGAGATGTTGAAAAAAACAACACAGACAAGACAGAGATGGAGAGACACAGGCAGAAAAAAAGGGGACAGAGAGAAAGTCCAAGTGTGAGAAAGTCACGGAGACCCAGAAATACCAAGAGAGACGGAGACCTACAGAAGCTAAAGAGAAGCTAAGAAGAGAAAATGGTAGATGTGGGTAAATACGGAAGGCAAGACCCAAGAGACAGGCAAGGACAGGGACAGGGAAGAAGCGGGTGTGGGGATATACGGAGAGCAACTGGCAGGCCGGGAAAGGACAGCTGGGACCAGGGGGGAAGGGGAAGGGGGGTGAGGAAGGTGGAAGATGGACACACCTAGTGAAATCCGACACAAACCGAGAGAGAGACAGACACTCGGAGAGGGCAGACAGGTGCGGGGAAGAAGGAGACAAATAGAAGGAAGGGGGCAGGAGGTGGGGGCGGGGACAGGGGTGGACAGGGGTGGGGGGAGGAGAGGGGCAGAGGCGGGCCCGCAATAAGGGGTACGCTTAACCCAGCCTGCTCTCCTGCGCAGGTGCAGGCGTCACCAGGGCCCTCGGTGGCCGGGACACAGCACCTGCCTGGGTGCTGGGGACCGAGCCTCGCCCCCTCCCCGCCGTGCAGACACTCACTCTCCAGGTACTTGTCCACCATCAGCTCCGGCTCGCTCTCTCCGGTCAGTTGGGACAGTTTATTCAGGGTGTCCTCATAACGCAACACCAGCTTCTCCTGGGAGGTCTTCCGGAGGCCCTCGGCCACCTCCCGGGCTGGGGGTGGGGAGCAGTGAGGTCCGTGTTCAGGACGGCCACTAGCCCAGAGGGGCCTTGTGGGGGTCACTTGCGAACGCCGCCCAGGATCTCACCCCTGCGCTCTCCAGCGCCCCCTGCAGGTCGGCCCTGGCCCGGGCGCTCTGAGTGAGACCTGGAGCCACGCGGCGCGCCCATCGGGCGGGCGGCCTGACCTGTGCGTGGCGGCCGAGGGCCTCACCCCGTTTCTCGCGCTTCTGCACGACGACCGGGTCCGGCTGCCGGTCGTCGTTCTTGAGCTTGAGGAAGCGGTGCAGATGCTCCAGGTGCGCGATCTGCCGCTGCAAGGTCTGCACCTCCGTCTGGTTCTGGACCACCTCCTTGTCCACCCTCTCCCGCAGCATGCTCATCTTGGTCTTCGCCTCCTCCCTGCGGGATGTCAATCGGGTCAGGGAGCCTGGGGGTCGGGGTCAGCCTGGGGTCTCCGGAATGGGGTGGGGGGTCAATCTGGGTTTCCCAGGGATAAAAGGCGAAGTCTGGGGTGTGGGGGCGATGGGCAGGGTCAGCCTGCGGCCCCAGGAATGGCGTTACCCTGAGATCACAAAGGGCGGGACATTTCTGAGTTCTAGAGACGGGGTAGGATGGGCTTCTGGTGCAGTCGGGGCTGGGGGGCGAGGAGGTGGGACAGCAGGCCATGCCCCCAGCGGGTGGAAAACGGGGCGGGCAGTGCTCAGGGACTCGCTGACCCGCGCCTCTGAGCTGTTAGGCAAGTGGGGCCCGTGTGCACCTCCAGCCGCAGCTCTCAGAGCTGCTGTAAACCTGTTGCTAAACTCAGTTCGGAGCTGCGCCTGAAACAGCCTGGAACCATAAACACCCTCGGCAACAGCTGGTGCCTGGATTTTAGGGCCTTGATCTTGCAGCTCCCGGGGAGCCAGCGGGGTTGCTGCCTGAACCAGCGTGTCTTCCCGACTGCAAGGCATCCTGTTCTTTTTTGGTTTTGTTTTTTTGTTTTGTTTTTTTAAAGATTTTGTTTATTATTTTCAGACAGAGGGGAAGGGAGAGAGGCAGAGGGGGAGAGAAACATCAATGTATGGTTGCCTTTCACCTGCCTCCAGCTACAGGCCTGACTGGAGACCTGGCCTGCAACCTGGTTATGTGCCCTGGCTGGGAATCGAACCAGCGATCTTTGGGTTCGCAGGCTGGTGCCTCATCCACTGTGTCACCAGCCGGGGCGCATCCTGTTCTTTATCACAGCCTGAACATCTTGGTTAACAGTGGGAAGGCCCGGGAGGCCGGGCATTACTGTGTGACCCATGGAACCGGAGGTGAGGCGGGGATGATGGACAGTTAGAGGGTTCTCAGGCCATACAGGGGAGACCCCGGTGATGAGGTCATCATGCTGGTGCTTGGGGGTCATGTGGTTGGAAATATAGGTGGCTTGGCCCATTCAGGACCTCATGTTAGGCAGGCCGGGGACATCACGACCACCTGAGCACACATCTTGTGAGGACATTAGGACACCCTAGACACCTTGCTTAACTTCCCCTGGCTGGCACATCTGAAACTGTAACTTCTAAGCTTTTTCAATGGCCCCAAGGATCCCTCACAGGTCACAGGAAAAAGTCAGATGGTCACTAGCTTGGGAGACCTACAGGCAAGTTTTCCTCCAATCCCTGTCCATGAACCATTCAAGTTCCCACCTCCACCCCTTTGTGGACTCAGTCGCCGCCACCTAGAGCACCACCTTCCTGCTCTGTTCAGTCAGCAAAGGTTACTCAGGTCAAACCTCCTCCGCCACCCAAGGGCCCAGGCCTAGGGACTTATCTTGCCTCTGGTGGCAGCCCCCCAGGGATTAGGACTCACACCCCTTCTGTGCCCTGGGCCAGCTGAGGGGCAGGAAGAGGGAGTGCCACCACCTGGGACCCAGGCTCTACACCAGTCCTGTGAGGTAGACACATGCTTATTGCCCTGTCACGGTGGAGGTTCAGAGAGGGAATGTGACCTGACCCAGAATGCACTCACTAATGACAGTGCCTGGTGGACAGGAAGTATCATGATGATGTCGCCTGCCCCACCTTCTGGTTGAAACCACCTGTCCTTGTCTCAGCCAGGCTGCCCTCTGCCATCAAGTGGGGACATGCTGGAGACACGGCACAGACAGGCCAGCGGCCACCCGCCGTGGAGCCTGGTGGAGAAGTTGGGTGGGCCAACCAGGCTGTCTCCCTCAGGGAGTTACTTGGGAAATGCTAAGAACGGGACCAGAAGCTGAAGGTACATGCAAAGGGTCACGATACGAAGGCCAGGTAAGTAGAAACCAAAGTTGGGTGTGAGCAGAAGCCACAAAGTCTGGCCATGGCTCTGAAGGGGTCACGAGGTAGGAAATTACAGAACTGGTCATAAAAAGGAAGGAAGAGCTGGTCCACACTGCTACAGAGATGAACTTCAGGAGCACGGCGTTAAGTGAAAGAAGCCAGACACAAAAAGTCATACAACTGTATAATGACATTAGGGAGCTACTGGTTTCCAGGGCACTGGGCATGACAGGAGAAGAGAGTGACTGCTTCCTACGGGGTGACAACAGTGCTTTCCATCTAGACAGAAGTGATGGTTGTGCCCCATTACAGGCGCACTAGATGCCATGAACTGTACACTGTCAGACAGCGGATTCTGTGTGTGCCGCCTGACAACTCGCTGAGCCAGAGCTGAGGTCAGGAGGAATCAGGAACCGTGAGCAAGAGGAAGTCACGAGGGTGAAACAAGTTACTGAACAGACAGGAAACCATCCGGAGCAAGAGAGCAGGGCTGCAGCTCACAAGAGGCAGGCACAGAGAAAGAGGGTGACGGAGCCCACGAGAGCCCCGGAGGTGAAGACAGAGCAATACGCATGACCGTGGCCTGGGAGACTCCCTGTCCCTGTCCACTTGTCTCCTTACTCTCATTCACCGATGCTTCCCCAGCCCGGGCCCCATGCTGCATGCACCATCTCACTTAACGCCTTCCATGCCCCACATGTGCTACGTGCCATGTACAAACTGGGGCCAAGAAGGTTAGTTAATTCACACACCTGAGGTTGCTGGGAAATCAGTGGAGGGAAAGGGGCACCTCATGCAAAACCATGTAGGTGCTGATGGTCAAGTTCTTGAGTTTGAACCCTCCCACCACTGCTGTATAAAAGAGGTGAGCTGAATACGTAAAGAACGTATATGACTAAACACCAGAAAGATAAGCAATCTAAACCAAAAAATGGGCAAAGAAACTGAATAGAGACTTCTCTTCTCCAAGGAGGACAGAGAGATGGCCCATAGACATAAAAAGATGCTCAACGTCACTAGCCATCAGAGAGATGCAAATTAAAACCACAGACCACAACGAGGTATCACCTCACACCTCTCAGAATGGCCGTCATCAATAAATCAGTAAACAAGAAGCGCTGGCGAGGATGTGGAGAAAAGGGAACCTAGTGTACAGCTGCTGGGAATGCAGACTGGTGTAGCCACTGTGGAAAGCAGCATGGAGTTTCCTCAAAAAATGACTGCCTTTTGACCCAGTGATTCCACTTCTGGGATTATAGTCTAAGAATCCCAAAACACCAATTCAGAAGAATGTATGCACCTCTATCTTCATTGCAGCATTATTTACCATAGCCAAGGTCTGGAAGCAGGCCAAAGGCCATCAGTAGATGATGGGTAAAAAGCCGTGGTACATTTCTACCGTGGAATACTATGCAGCAGTGAAAAAGAAGGGATTCTTACCTTTTACAACAGCACGGATGGACCTGGAGTCTATTACACTAAGTGAAATAAGCCAACTAGTCAGCGAAAGACAAATACCATAGGATCTCAGTCATAAGTGGAATCTAACAACAAAATTAACTAAGGAGCAAAACAGAACCAAAATAGGGAACAGACTGATCACTGGAAGAGGGGGAGGGGAAGGGGGACAGGATGAAAGAAGGTGAAAGGATTGGCTGTGGGAGTCGGGGCAAGGCCAGGTGGAGGGGGGCAAAGGGGGAAAACCTGGGACAACTGTAAGTTTAAAAAGACAAGGAACGGAAGGAAGGGGTGGACCAAGTGGCAGGCCTACCTGACGGTGTAGGCGGCAGTGGAGGAGCCGATGAGTGTGCTGATGGCGTGTCGCAGGTGCTGCATCTCCTGTGAGAGACAAAGTCCATGCGCCCTCATCAGCCTGTGGCCTGGCTGTGGGGTGGAGGCCGGGGATTCTCTGGACTTCGCTGCCCCAGCGAGAGGCAGACTTCCGAGCCTGTGACTACAGAGCCTCCTGACCAGCAGCCAATACGAACAGAGATTTCAAAGGGGTGCAAAATCAACAGAAAGCCAAGCCGCTGAGCTAGATGCAGACTCCAAGGGCTTGTCCCTGTGAAACACGCACGCCGGAATATTGCTCGGATTCAGACATTTGTGTGAGTTCCTCCCTGTGATCACACTCTCTGTTAGCTGCTTCTAAGAAATGTCTTTGCAGTGTATGAGTATAAAGGGTTCTTGCCAGAGAAAAAAGGGAGAAAATCATACATGTATTTTACACATGTATAATGTGTATTTGTATTCATGTATATGCAACATACATATACGTATGCATATACACATATGTAATTATGTGTATTGTATATACATACATTAATACATGTATATAATCATATACACACACAATGCATACATACAGAGTATGTATACACACACATACGTACTTACTTTTGCAAAAAGAAACCCAGATGGATAACCAGAAACTACAGAGTCTGGGTGGGGACAAAGTGGAAGAGAGGGTGAAGAAATTGTTTTCCTCTGGGACGCCTGCTGGAGTGGTTTTGATTTGGGAACTCTGTTACTGGTGGACATACTCACAAAGAAAACGACACCAACAATAACAGGGGCGAGAAATGGCCAACTCAAGAGCTGAGACAGAACAAGGATAAGATCATCTGGAATATCTTCCTGCTCCAGAAAGTAAGGGAGAGCTCGAATGAACAACGGGCGGGTCCAAAGGGCCCAGAAGGGAGCTTAAAGGGGCTCCCATGGGCCAAATCTGGGAAAATCTGAACATCATGCCGAATGGCCGCTATGGACTGTAACCCACAGAATAGAGTAAGAATATATGAATGCTTGCTGATAGCTCATAAATAAATACGCAGGGAGAATGAGAGGCCTTTCCGTAAGTAAAAGGCCACCTTGTGAATGTAGGAGAAGGAGATCACCAAGTGGCAGCCATTACTGTGATAATGATTCAGGCAAGAATCTTTCATGGGTGTTGACACAGGTGTGGAACAGGAGGTTACAGCCTCCAAGAGTTCCCCTGGACCACTTACACATTACAAAGGGGAACACTCTGGCTCCGGCTGGTGAGTGCCTGCCTGGGAACCGGAAGGTCACAGGTTCAATTCCCAGTCAGGGCACATGCCTGGGTTGCAAGCTGGGTTCCTGGTGTGAGAGGCAACCGATCGATGTATCTCTTGCACATCAATGTTTCTCTCTCTATCTTTCTCCCTCCCTTCTCCTCCCTTTAAAAATCAATAAATAAAATCTGTAAAAGAAGAAAGAAAAGAAACGAAACAAAGAGGAACACTCTGTATCAGAAAAACCTGGCTAACCAAGCGCTCAAAGTCAATGCCACTAGTTAGGGGACAAGGTGCTTTCATGTGCCTCCTGCAATAATGCACACAAAGGACACAGTGTCACCTGGGTGATATCCTGCCAGAAATGCACGACCTGGCTCACATCATGAAGAGCAGAAACACCTGCATTGAGAGACCTTGCACCGCACAGCTGGCCTGAGTGCTTCTAAAATGTCAAAAGCATGAAGACAAAGAAGGGCCAAGGGACAGTTCCAGTGAGCGGGGCCAGAATAACGTGGGATCCTGGCCTGGGGCCTGGAGCGGGAAATCAAATTAGCTGCAAAGGACGTCATTGGGACAGTCTGGAACTTTAAATGTGGACTGTTTAGAATTGCAACAACGTTCAAATCCCTGACTTGGAGAACTGCACTATATTTATGTAAGAAAATGGTCTTTCGTCCTGGCCTGTGACTAAAAGGTTGTCTGTTTGATTCCCAAGCAGGTCCCCGGTTGGGGGCTTGGAGAGGCAACCAGCGAATGTATGTCTTGCACATCAGTGTTCCTCTCCCTCTCTTTAAAAATAAATAAATACAAGAACATCTTTTAAAAATTAAAAAGAGCCCTGGCTGGTGGCTCAGTGGATAAGGCACTGGCCTGCAAACCCAAACGTCACGGGTTCGATTCCCAGTCAGGGCGCATGACCAGGTTGTAAGCCAGGTCTGTGGCTGGAGGCAGGTGAAAGGCAACCATACATTGATGTCTCTCTCCCTCTCTGCCTCTCTCCCTTCCCCTTCCTCTAAAAATAATAAAATCTTTTAAAATAATAATAAAATAAAATAAAGAAAAAGGTCTTGTTTTCAGGAAATACATGGTGAAATTCTTAGAGACATCATGTCCGCTCTGCATCCTCCAATAGTTCAGCAATCGCAATAATAAATGATGTTCAGTAGAAATAATAATTCACGGAGTTCATGTGACAAGTGATCGATCCTGGTGATGGATACGTGGCTCTTTGTTCTAGCCTCGCAGGAAGGGAAAGTGGAGGGCGGAACGGGGTTTTTCAAAGAACTGCGGTGGCTACTGAGAAACCCCGGCGCTGGAAATGCTTGCTCGGTGGTTGCCCTGGGTGATAACAGTCAAAATGACATCTCTGCTTTCTTTATAAAAAAAAAGATTGTACTGATTTATTTTGAGAGAGGGAGGGAGGAAGAGAGGCAACGAAACATTGGCTGCCTCTCCTAGGCGCCCTGACCTGGAACCACACAGCAGCCCAGGCACTGCCCTGACTTCGCGGGAGGATGCCCAACCCACTGAGCCCCTCCCTCTGCCCCCCTCTCCCTCCCTCCCGCTTTCTTTCCTTTAATCCTCACCCAAGGATATGCCCACTCACTCAAGAAGGAGAGCAAGAGAGAGAAAAAGAGAGAAAGAAAAACACTGATGTGAGAGAAGAACATCAATTTCCCTGTCTGCAGCCTGAGTGAGAGAAACAGGCAGGGTGACGCCCGGCCTCTCCTCCACCCCAGGGGGGCCAAGGGGTCCTGGGGTTGAGGGCCCCCGACCTTCTGCAGCTTGCGGTCCACGTTCAGGTAGTGGCTCCTCTCGATCAGGAGCAAATCCAGCTCCTCCCTCAGGGCTGCATTCCGCACCAGCTGGACGTCAAAGCGACAGGTGACCTGGCGGGGTTGAGCAGGGAGGGCAAGTCCATCAGAGGGGGGGGCCCTTTCCAGTTTGGGGACCCTAAGAGCACCGCCCCGGCCTGCCTCAAGAGCGCAGGTTTCAGCCTCCTTTCCTTGGGGACCCTCCATCCCTCCAGGATCCTCTCCCCTGACCCCTCAAGGAGCCCAGTGTTACAGGCCCACCCACACCCAGGAATCCGGCCTAGAACTTGACCCTGAGCTCATCCCTCCCTCAACCCCAGCGTTCAGGGCCCGAAAGAGCCAAGAGGCTGACCCCTCACCTTGTCTAGCTGGTCTTCCACGATCTTGATCCTTCTCCGGATCTTGGCCTTCTGCTCCAGCAGGACTCCCGGGACGTTGCCATCCTTACTGTGGACAAGGATCCGGGTCTCCCACTCCTGGATCTGGAGGAGAGAGGACGGCGCCTGCTTGTTGACTGAACGTGGGGGAGATCGGAAGAGCAAGGCGAGAGATGAGTAGAAGGGAGAGTGGCTGAGTGTGGCTGACACCTGTCACCCTTGTGGCCTGAGCCATCTGCTCTACCCTTCTGCTGACAGTCCCCAGCCTTCCACGTGAATCTGGCTTCCAACCGCAGCCAGCCATCCTGCCAGCCACATGACCCAGGTCTGCACAATCACCGTGATTGACCTAGAGATGGACGCGTGGCCCAGGCTGAGCCAGCCTGCGCCCTTTCCTGCTACGTGGGGGGAAATGCATGGGCTGGATGGATGGAACTCCAGGATTTCCACTGTCATGGTCCCACTGCATCCAGCACCCAAGGTGAACGCGCCCAGGAGACACAGAGGAGACAGGAGACAGAGAGAGAATGAGCCCAGATGCCATTAGAGTTCCCGGGTCTGTTATTGCTGAAACAGGGTTCCAACCTGTGTCATTCTATCCATACTCATCGTTACTGATCCAGGGCATGCTGTTTCCCCAATGAAACTGGAAGTTCCATGAGGGCAGATTTGTGTGTGTGTGTGTGGGGGGTTTGTCCTCGACACGGAATAGGTGCTCAATGCAACGCGCAGATGAACTAAATTAATGAATTGCTTAAGACCGTGTTTCCCAACTTGTGTGGCGTGTCCTGCAGAATGTATATGCTGAGTGATGGACAGATTTGACTTGGGGTGTTAAACACACACTAGTACATAGATGATATGCAGTAGAGTTGTATACCTGAAAACTATATAATTTATTAACCTATGTCACCCAATAAATTCAATTAAAAAAAGGATTTCGCCCTGGCTGGTGGCACAGTGGATAAGGTGCCAGCCTGAGAACCCAAAGGTCACCGGTTCGATTCCCAGCCAGGGCACATAACCAGGTTGCAAGCCAGGTCTCCAGCCAGGTCCGTAGCTGGAGGCAGGTGAAAGGCAACCATACGTTGATCTTTCTCTCCCTCTCTGCCTCTCTCCCTTCCCCTTTCTCTGAAAAATAGTATCTTTTCTTAAAAGAATTAAAAATATTCCTATTGATTGATTTTAGAGACAAGGGGGAAGGGGAAGGGGGGGAACATTGATTTGTTGTTCCACTTATTCATGCATTTATTGGTTGATTCTTGTATGCACCCTGACCAGGAATCGAACCTGCAACCTTGGCATATCAGGACAATGCTCTAACTGAGCTACTCGGCCAGGGCTTAAAAAGAGAATTTATGTGCTGAAGTACTAATCCCCAAGCCTGAAGAATGTGACCTTATCTGGAGACAGGATCTTTACAGAGCTAATCAAGTTCAAATGAGTCACTCAGGGTGGGCCCCTGCCCAATAGGACTGGTGTTTTCATACAGAGGAGACCTTCACACATACAGGTATGCACACGGGAGAACACCACGTGACTTTGAAAGCAGAGATGGGGAGAGGCTACTATCTGCCAAGGAGTGCCAGAGATGGCCAGCCAACCACCAGAGGCTGGACGAGAGGCTGGTCTGCCCTCCCAGGCCTCAGAAGGAACCAGCGCTGCCGATACCTTGATCTTGGACTTCTAGCCCCCAGAACTGAAATAATCAATGTCTGTCTCGTCTGCGGGACTTTGTGACAGCAGCCCCTGCAGAGAATGAATGCCTGCACTAAAGTACCCTGGAGCATTGCAACAGCGTAGAACGGCGTACCTGGGAGCTGGTTTACATTTTTGTGGGACCCACATTGACATCCATCAGACACCATGGGACCTACGAGCTCAAGGCAGTTGAGTTCACAGGTTCAACACGAGAAGGTGCTGTATTTATTTCAACGATTTCACATCTCTGTGAAACAGTTTTTAGTAGCTGCTGTGATAAAAATCAAATACCTAAAAATGTTACCATTGGGGGAAACTGGGCAAAATACACAAGGAATGTCTCATGTTATTCCAACTGTATGTGAAGCTATAATTATCCCAGTAAGATTTTCTTCCTTCTTTCCTCCTTTCTTTTTCTTTTCTTTCTTTCTTTTTTTTAAAAAAAAAGAAAAGCAGCTCTGGCTGGTGACTCAGTAGATTGGCACCGGCCTATGAACCCAAGGGTCGATTGTTCAATTCCCAGTCAGGGCACATAACCAGGTTGCAAGCTAGGTCTCCAGCCAGGTCCCCAGCAGGTGAAAGGCAACCATACATTGATGTTTCTCTCCCTTTCTTCCTCCCTCCCTGCTCTTCTCTCTAAAAACAATCAATAAAATCTTTTACAAAGAAAAGAAAAGAAAAGCAGGTGCCCTGGCTGGTGTAGATCAGTGGATTGAGCGCTGGCCTGTGAACTGAAAGGTCACTGGTTTGATTCCCGGTCAGGGCATGTCCCTGGCCTGGGTTGCAGGCCAGGTCCCCGGATGAAGGCATGTGAGAGGTAACTGATCAGTGTTTCTCTCACACATCAACATTTCTCTTCCTCTCTTTCTCCCTCCTTTCCCCTGTCTATAAAAACAAATAAATAACATCTTAATTAATAAATAAAAAGAAATGCAGGTACCATACAGAAATCAACATGGAATGAAAGACGTCATATCCAATCTGACTTCAAAAATCTGAAAAGCTGGGCAGTGCCCAATGGCACAAATATCCCTCAGGCAAGTAAATGCGGTTCTGAAGAATAAAATACAGATTTTTCTCCCATAGCTGTATATTATTTTTGTAGTGATTGTGAGGATGTGAACACTCACTGGGTTGTTTGGTCCGAAACTACTTAAATGGGATGAGCCCCTGGGAACAGCTCTTAAGAGCTGATGGGTACATTTTCAGGGATTTCGTGAGTTAAATTGTTGGGAGCTTGCCGTGGCTGGTGTGGCTTAGTGGATTGAGTGCCAAAAGGTCTCAGGTTCGATTCCCAGTCAGGGCACATGTCTGGGTTATGGGCCAGGTCCCCAGTTATGGGAGTGCAAGAGGCAACCAATCACACATGGATGTTTTGCTCCCTCTCTCCCTCCCTCCTTCCCCTCTCTCTAAAAATAAACAAACAACCTAAAGAAGGAGGAGGAGGAGGAGGAGGAGGAGAGGAGAGAAGGAAGTTGGGAGCTGGAAATTGACCATCCTATTAGTTTCCTATACCTGCTTAACCAACTACCATAAATTTAGCAGCTTAAAACAATACTCTAAGTATTATTATCTCCAAGCTTTTAGGGGTCAGGAGTCCGGCACAGCTCAGCTGTCGCCTCTGCTCAGGGTCTCACAGAACTGCCATCAAGGGTCCGGCGGGGCTGTAGTCTCAGCTGGGACTCAACCTGTGCTTGGTGGCAGAATCTGATCCATGCAGCTACAAGCGGAGTCAGCTTCTAGGGTCCCCTGGAAGTTCCCAGCCATGTGGTCCTCTCAAGGCCAGTAAGAGCACCTCCCTTCAGTGCCCTGAGGTGCAGTCTTATGCTGCATAACCTAAGCAAGGGAATGACACCTGTCGCCTGGGGTAGAAGCAAGTCCCAGGTCCCGCCCAAGCTGAAGGGGAGGGATTATACTGGTGCATAACTCGTTGGGAGTCAGTTTAGGGTATGTTCACCACAGCCCAGATGAGAGGCAGGTGTTTTACACACACACACACACACACACACACACCCCAAATTGCTGATTTCCCAGCATGCCCCTGGCTGTTACGAGGTTTCCCTGGAGGCTAAAACACAAAGGGTTCCAGGAACAAAGAATATTTAGGAGCCGCTCTTTCAAGAAATTCTCCCCAAAATTAGAAAAATGCTTTCTTCCAATTTTTAAAAGTTTTCAAGGGCCTGGCTGGGTAGTTCAGTTGATTAGAGCTGTCCAGGTACCCCAAGGTTGAAGGTTCCATCCCTGGTCAGGACACATACAAGAATCAACCAAGAATATATAAGTGGAACAACAAATTAATGATTCTCTCTCTTTCTCTCTCTCCTTTCTTTGCTAAAAAAAAATCAATTTGAAAAAAGTATTCAAATTTTGCTCTTCACATATTGGTCCCTAATCCCACTAGAACTGATTATGTTTTTATGTGGTGTGAGGTGGGAAATTTTTTGGTCAGCTTTGTTGAAGTATAAATGACATACACTAAAACTGCACCTGTTTATACAATTTGATAAGTTTGACATAATCAATATAGTGAAGTATCGATCACCCCCCAAAATCTCCTCATGCTCTTTTGCCCCTGCTACTTCCTTCCTGCAGCTCCCCGCTTCATGTTTTTTGTCACTATAGATTAGTTGGCTTTATTTTTTCTCTTTAGGTTTTATTTTGAGAGAGGAGAAAGGAGAGAAAGGGAGAGAAACTCGATTGGTTGCCTCTCACATGCCCACAATCCAGGCATGTGCCCTGACTGGTGATTGAACCAGAGACCTTTCCATTTGCAGGCCAGCACTCAACCCACTGGGCCACACCGGCCAGGGATACTGTGCATATCCAGAATTCTAGATTAAATGTAATCACACAGTATATATACCTTTTTTTTTTTTTTTTTTTTTTCATTTTTTGAGGAGAGGAATCTGGCTTTGAGATTCACCCATATTAGTGGGTGTATCAACCGCCCATTCCTTTTCAGGAATTTGGTGAATGATGTTCCATTGAATGAATATACCCCTATTAGCGTATCCATTCACCTGTTAGTGGACATTGGGGTTGTTTCCATTTTGAATTTTACAAATAAAGCTGTTATGAACATTCATGTACAATTTGCTATATGAACATATGCTTTCTTTCCTCTTGGGTAAACACCTAGGGGTGGAATATCTGAATTATACGGTACGTTAGGTGTATAGCTTTTTAGAAACTGCCCAACTGTTTTTCCAAAGTGGTGGTACCCTTTACATTCCCACCATCAGGGAAACAAGAGTTCCAGTTCCTCCATGTCCTTGCCAGCACCTGGTATGGTCAGTCTTGTTCATTGAGGCCATTCTAATAGGCATGTAGAGGTATCTCATTATTTTAATTTGCATTTCCCTGATGACTCAGACTGCTAAGCATCTTTCATGTGCTGACTACCATCTTATATTCGGTGGTCTGTTAAGTCTTTTGCCCATTTTTCCTGTTGGGTTGTTTCACACTGAGTCTGAGAGTTCCTAATATATTCTGGACACAAGGTTTAATTTTGTTTTTTATCAGAAATGTGCTTTGAAACTATTTTCTCCCAGCGTGGGGCTTGTCTTTTCATTCTCTGAACCGTATCTTTTGGAGAAAAATAAAGTTTTGAAATTTTATGGAGCCTAACATATCAATTTGTCCTTTTATACATCATGGTTTTGATCTTGTATCTAAGAAACCTTTGCCTAACCCAAGCTCACAAAGATTTTTTCTTATGTTTCTTTCCAGAAGTTTTATAGTTTTAGGTTTTACATTTCAGTCTGTGATAGTTAACATCATTTTTTAAAAGATTTTATTTATTATTTCTAGAGAGAGATGTAGGGAGAGAGACATCAATGTATGGTTGCCTTTCACCTGCCTCCAGCTACAGACCTGGCTGGAGACCTGGCTTGCAACCTGGTTATGTGCCTTGACTGGGAATCGAACCAGCAACCTTTGGGTTCACAGGCCAGTGCCTTATCCACTGTGCCACCAGCCAGGGCTCATTTCTTCTTTCCTTTTAAAATATTATTGTATACAGAAAAGTGCACAGATACCATATGTACAGTGTATTTTATATATATATATTTTTTCTTTTAAAGATTTTATTCATTTCTTTTTAGAGGGAGGGCGAGGGAGGGAGAAAGAGAGGGAGAGAAACATTAGTGTGTGGTTGCTTCTCACCCACCCCCAACTGGAGACCTGGCCTGCAACCCAGCATGTGCCCTGACTGGGCATCGAACCAGTGACCCCTTGGTTCTCAGGCTGGTGCTCAATCCACTGAGCCACAGCAGCCAGGGCTATGCATTGTAAGTGAAGATCCTTGAACCACCACCACCCAGGTCCAGAACTAGAGTACTGACCACACTGTAGACGTGCTGTTCTCCTTGCTACTATCTTCCTCTCTGCAGAGGTTCCACAGCCTTGCCTGTTTGTTCCTACTGCTGCTGCAAGAAGTACCACAGATTTACTGCCTGGGGGTCAGAAGTCCGCAATCGGTTTCACGGGCTTAAAAACTAAGGGGACAGTTGGGCTGTGTTCCTTCCAGAGGCTCCAGGAGAGAACGCATCCCTTGCTTTTCCCAGCCACGAGAGGCTGGAGTCCCTGGCTTATGGATGCCCGGGCTTTCGGCCACTCCAACCTCTACTTCTGTTGCTATACCTCCTTCCTCCATCATCATGTTTTCTCTGATCCTCACCCTCCTGCTTCTCATTTTAAGGGCCCTTGTGATGACACTGGGCTCACCAGCTGATCCAGGATGATCTCCCCACTTCAAAAGCCTTAATCGCATCTGCAGTCCTTCGTCAATACAGTGAAATAGTAATCGCCCCAAAAAATTGGTTCCAGGGATCAGCACATTGGAGAAGGGAGCCATTATTCTGTTTCCTTATGGGAAATTTATTTCCTTACTTCCTTACTTTTCTTTCTTGTTTTATCATCGTGTATATACCCTCAAAACAAAAGTTTGGTTTGGCCTGACTTTTAATTTTAGGTAAATGAAATGCTACTTATACAGTTTATGTTTTCGCTTCCCTTGAATGTGAAATGCATCCTTGTCCCTCCTGGCCAGGTGGCTCAGTAGGTTGGAGTGTCATCTCATAACTGAAAAGGTGCGGGTTCGATTCCCAGTCAGGGCACATGCCTAGATTGTGGGTTTGATCCCCGGTCCAGGCGCATATGGGAGGCAGCCAATTGATGTTTCTCTCTCCCTTCCTCTTTCTCTAAAAACAAGAAAAAAAAAAACTGTCCTCGGGTGGGGATTTTTTAAAAATGTGAAATTCATCCTTGTTGCTGTGTATAATTGCAATCCGTTCCTTTTTCATTGTTGTATACTATTTCACTATAAAAACATACAATTTATCCATTCAGTATTGATAGATGTTTCGGTTGCTTCCAGTTTGAAGCTAGTTATATGCATAATGCTTCTTTCAACATTCTTTAACAAGAGTCCTGGTTCCAGGACACACGCTCAGAAGCGTAACTGCTCAGTGAGAGGAAACATTAACAGATAAACCTTGCTTCCTATTGGAAGATGGCTTTGGTTTCCTTTCTTTCAACAGTTTCCATGGAAACATACTGAGTTAGGGTAAATACGCAATGCCAGCTGGGTCCCCAGGCAACAATGTTTATTATCACAATGACCCCTGAAAGGATTGTGAGTTCGTGGAGCCCAAGGGCCCATGTGACTAAGACTGAATAGAAACATGGTTTCTCAGTGGGGTGATATATCTCAGTTATATTTCTTGTAACTGAGTATGTGTCTGGTGGGGCTTTGAGGAGACCCTCCAGGGCTGTTAAAAGAGGTGGCTCCTCTTGTGTATGAAGCTTCCCTATGACAGCGTGGCCGCACCCACCCGCTCATGCGATACCGTCCAACTGGAGGTGCTGACCAGCTAGCAGCCCCTTGACCCTCAAGAAAGATGTGTTTGCTGCTGTCACACTAAGATGCTATTGTTTCCCATCCTCTGTCCTCCTGTAAGTCATGGTCTTCTGGATCCAGGCTGCTTCTGGTGATCATGCCGAGTGGACACGACCATGCACCTCAGGGTATGCCTATCTTCAGGTGAATCAGGCAATGGGGGAAAACACTTTTCAGAATACATATGACAACTGTTCAGAAGAGTTCCAACTGCTCCTTTTTCTCTGCAATAGTTGGTGTGTTTGGATACTAATTTTTGAAAATCCAGTGAGTGTTAAATGGTTTCTCATGATTTTTGTTTGCCTTTCTCTGATTACTAATGAGTGGTGGTAATTCCTACATTTATTGGGCATTGTAATTTTTTAAAAAGATTTTTATTTATTTTTAGAGATGGGGGAAGGGAGGGAGAAAGGGAGGGAGAGAAACATCAGTGTGTGGTTTCCTCTTGCTGTCACCAACTGGGGACTTGGCATGTGCCTCGACCGGGAAACGAACCAGCGACCCTTTGGTTCGCATCGCAGGCCAGTGCTCAATCCACTGAGCCACACCAGCTAGGGCCATGTGTGTGATTTAATGGGCTTACTCTTTAATGACTTGTAACAGTGACTTCTATGGTCTTGGTACCGGTCCTTTGTCAGATGGATGGCAAATACCCTTCCATTCCAAGACTTTGTAGCCCTGGCTGGTGGCACGGTGGATAAGGTGCCAGCCTGGGAACCCAAAGGTCATAGGTGCGATTTCCAACCAGGGCACATAACCAGGTTGCAAGCCAGGTCTCCAGCCAGGTCCATAGCTGAAGGCAGGTGAAAGACAACCATACACTGAAGTCTCTCTCCCTCTCTGCCTCTTTCTCTTCCCCTCTCTAAAAAAAATAATAAAATAAAATCTTAAAAAAAAAAAAAAAAAGGTTTTGCTCACCCTTTATGGTTCTTTTGACAGACGTTATTATCTTTAAAATCATGACATGAATCAGTATTTTCTTTTAGAAGTAGAGATTTCTATAACGATAAATTCTTCCCTCCTTCCTACTTTTAGACCTTGATCCATGGAATTAGTTTGGTGGCGGGGGACAGAGTGTGAGGTTAAGAATCTGGTTTCATCTTGCAGTATGAATACCCTACTGTCCTCTTTTTCCCATTTCTTAAAGTCATACATGAAGTGTCCACACCTGCATAAACCTCCTTCAGGGCTCTCTGTTCTGTCCTGTTGACCCACTTGATTAGCCCTGCACCAATGACCGGAATTCAATCTTGATAACTGGTAAGGTAAATTCTTCTACATTGTTCTTCTTTTAAGCCAACCTTAGCCATACTGTTCGTGGAGCTTCCATATAAAGCTTACAATATGCAGGTCAATTCTATGCAATTAAAAGAAAAAGTTGTTAAGCCCTGGCTGGTAGCTCAGTGGATTGAGGACTGGCCTGCAAACCCAAGGGTCACTGGTTTGATTCCCAGCCAGGGCACATAACCAGGTTGCAAGCCAGGACTTCAGGCAGGTCTTTAGCTGGAGGTAGGTGAAAGGCAACCTTTCTAATCCCTGTCTGTAATCCCATAGGGTGCAAAAAGTCACTTGGTCTAGGCAAACATCTTTTTTAAAAACACTGGTTGTTAAATTTTTTATTTTAGAGACAGGGGAAGAGAGGGGAAAGTGAGGGAGAGGGACATCTATGTGCAAGAGATACATTAACTGATTGCCTCTCACGTGCCCCCGAATGGGGACCTGGCCCATGACCCAAGCATGTGCCCTGACTGGGGACCGAACCAGCAACCTTTCAGTTCACAGGCTGAAAGGGCAGCAAGCAACTTTTTAATGAAGAGGAGAAAGGAAAATAGCAATAAATCTCACACTGAAAAAAGTATGATATGATGAAACTTTTGTTTCAGATAGACATATATGTGTGCGTGTTCACATCCATATGCATTGGTGGGCACGTCATCAGCCATGGCCATAAAAATATGAAAGGACACAAGTGTAGAAAAGTCCCATGGATTCCAAGGTCAAACAACAAGATCTTGAGGTAAATGGGATTAGACACCTGCTCCATTACCAACATCCTCTTTTTTGCAGATAAAGGAACTAGGGTCCAGAGAGCTGAAGACTTAGACTTGCCCGTGGTCACACAGCTCAGATAAGACAGGACCAGAATTCTACCACAGGTTGTACTGGCTCTAGAAAGCAAACCTTTCCCCTGCACTGTACCGGCCCCCTGAACATGTGGGGCTCTGTTTATCATTAAGCACCCATCTTCCCACTGGAGTCTGAGCACCACCCTCCCGGGTGCATGCTTTCAATAACCCCATTTTTCAGATGAGGAAGCTACGGCTCTGCCATTCGCCCTAAGGAGGATCCACAGGCTCTGGTCCCAGAACCCACCTGCTTGTCCAGGGCTCTGGTCTGCTCCTGCAGCTCCTTGACCTCGGCCTGCACCTGGGTCCGGCACTTCAGCAACTGGCCCATGTTCTCCAGCCTCTCGTTGTCCCGCAGACGCTTGACCTGGCTCTGGGCAACCCCGATCTGCATCTGCAGTTTGTCCTGCACCTCCTGTAGGCGCTGGATCTCCTCACTGCCCAGGCAGGGAGGTGAAGAGGAGGCCCGCAAAGGACACAGCTCAGCCTCACTCAAGGCCGGACACACTGGGTCTGCCCTCCCCCACTTTGGACCCAAGAGTCCAGCCCACAGCCCCTTCCACAGCCCCATCTCCAGCTCCTAGATGCAGGCACTTGGCTCACAGTTGCTTATTGATGCGCTGGTTGACTTCCTTGCTGTAGGCCCGCCTTTCACCCTCCATTATTTTGCACTGTCGCTGCAATCGGCTCAGGTCCCAGTCTACTGAGGGAGGGGCCAGGCAAGGGATTCAGTAGGGATCCAGGTCCCCAGGTCGTTGGAATCCTGGATCCTTTCAGCTGTCGAAAGCTATAACTGAATGGCAGACCCAGTTCCCAACACTGCTGTAGGACTGCCTCAAGTTTTCTCATCTCTTCATACTCCCCTGGACCCCAAGCTGACCTGGGACTCCTTGCTAACCCTACTCCTTCACCAGTTTGCATGTACATGTGCTCACCACTCAAGGGTGCTTATGGAAGGCCTCGTGGGCCTCAGGGACACACTACACAGGATGGCAACTTGGGAAGGCTGAGGACTGGTGACCAAAGGCGTATCCTTGCTCCCTCCCTCGCCCTCAGCCCCCAGGGCCTGGTCATTCTCAGTTCCATCCTCCAGCCTCCTCGTTCTCAGCCGATCTCCTAGGCTCCAGCCTCACCCTCTCCTGTCTGGGCCATCGCCCCAGCCTCCACCCCAATGGCCCAGCTTCCCCTCACAGCCCAGGGAGTCTTTCCACACCCAGAGTGAACCATGCCCCTTCCCTGCCCACAGGCCTCCCCTGCCGCTCCAGCGCCCTCAAGCCAAAATCCCAGCTCCCCAGCCTGGCGTTCAAGGACCCTCGTGACCTGGCCCTGCCCCCTCTCCAAGTCTCCCCCACCAGCTCACCACCTACCACCACCCAGTGGTTCTCAACTTGGAGCAAGTCCACCCCTATGGACATTTGGCAATGTCTGAAGATATTTTGTTATTGTCAAGATGTGCGTGTACATGTGGGGGTGCAGAGGATGCTACTGATACTAGTGGGTAGAGGCCAAGGGTGCGGTTAAGCATCGGACAGCACATAGGACATGCCTTGAAACAAAGGATTATCTGACCCCAATGTCAGCAGTGCAGAGGCTGAGAAACCCTACTTTAGCCACATGCTGCTCTTTCTGCTGAAACTCTCCCTTTCTTCCCCCCTCCAGAATGCCAGGGAGTTCTGGGACCCTCCTGAAGATCTCCTCCTACAGGAAGTCTTCCTGGCTCACCCTAAGAGTTCCACCTCCATTCCCGCCCATATGCTTCCCACATGAAAGGGTTCTCCCTGGAGGCCTCCCTGTCCCCAGGGGCCCTGCAACACAGAACCTGGAAGGTGGGGAAACTGAGGGAACAAAAACGATTGAAATAAAGAACGGATGAATTACCCATTCCCTCCAGAAAGGCCTCGCTTCCATCCTCGGAGCGGGTTCTCCCAGCAGAAAGTCCTAAAGGCATCTTAGCCAAAGAGGGTGAGACTCCTACGGAGGGGACACAGGACCCCTTCAGACGGGGAGCAGGAGAGGGCGGGGCGGGGGTGGGCAGTGAGCAGTGAGGGGCGGGGAAGTGGAAGGTGACCCCAGAACCAGCTCTAGCCTCTCCCCCTGCTCCTCGCGACCTCCTGCCTCTCCCATTCTGTCTTGCTGTCGCGGCTCAGACTCTGGCGCTGGGCACAGGTCCCCGAGGCCGCCGTCTGCGGAGGGGATCCCAGGGCAAGGGGAAGCCCGCTGTGCCCCGTGAGGCCCAGTCCCTACCTGTTGGAAAGCCTGACCTATTCTGGGTGCTCCTAGCTCCCTGTTGTGGTCTGGTTGCTGGGGAGATAAGGGACCAATGAGGCCGGAGCACAGCGGCCGGGGAGGGACCGAGGCCGCGAGGAGAGGCCGAGGGGGCGAGGCCGGAAGGAGTGGCGGGGGCGGCAGTGAGATGTGCTGGGGTCCCCCGGGCTTTGAGGAGCCCTGCGAGGGTCCGGGCTGGGAGGTGCTGGGGGCGGGGCTGGAAGGGTCTGCGAGGGTCGAGGCGGTGAGAGGTGGGGGCGCGGGTCCCCGCGAAGGGCGGGGTTACGGGGGCTGGCGAGGGGAGGAACGGGGGTGCCTGAGAGGGCGTGGCTTCAGGGGCCGGCTCGGGGCGTGGCTAAGAGAACACCTGGGGCTTCCCCGGTGGGCGGGGCTAGCCCGGCGGCAGTCTGATTGGCAGGGCGTGTGGGTGGCCGGAAAGGTGTCCACTGGTGAGTGTCCGGCAGTGGGAAGCTGGAGCTGAAAGCCCCTGGGACGGTAGGCCTGGGAAGAGACGTCTGGAAGGCCCTGGAAGGAGGCCGAGACCTTCGGGACCAGCCCCAGATGCGTGTCTGAAGCTGATTAAAACCACGGCATTTTGAGGAGTTATTATCAGGGAGGCGGTGAGGAGAAGGGGCGCTCACCGCAACGCGGGTCCTCGCAGCAGCTCACTACGCATGCGCGGCTAACGGCCTCCCGAGGAGCCGCAAAAAAACCTCTGCTGCCCAGAGCCCGTGCTCCAAGAAGCGGAAGTGGGCATACCCGCGGACCACTCCGCACCACGCCCCTTTCCGGCCAAGCCCGTGAGGCCACGCCCCTCGCCCGCAGGGCACGCCCCCCTCCTCAGACCGCGGCTGCTACCCACGTGGGCCTCCCCGAAGCGGGCGGGCAGTGGGCGATGCTCCTGGCAGGCTGGGTGTGCCTGACGCCAGCGGTTTCCTGTGGGAGGAAGCGGCCCGCGGGCCCTCAGCTCAGCTCCAACTTTGGAGGCCCAGGACGGGGAGATCCCTCCACAGCTCTCAGGTGCTCCGAGTTTTCCCCTTTTACACGGTCCTGACATGGGGGAACCCCCCTGATCATCCCCCGAATACCAAGTGTAGCACTGATACCTCCCAGAGCCGCCTCCCCGCTCTAATTTCCGTCTCCCTAACGCCTGGTTCCTAGACGCCTCTCCAGACCAGACCTGTCCCCTCGGGCCCCCTTCGCCTGCACTCCTTGAAAAGCACATGACCCTCTAGCCCCTAAACTTTCCATCAGAGACCCAGACTTTCTAACTTGCTTGGGGTTCTGAGTTCAGACCCCCAGTTTCTGTCCTTCTCAAAAATTTAATTTGAGCCCTGGCTGGTTGCTCAATGGATAAGGCGCCAGCCTGCGAACCCAAGGGTCGCTGGTTCAATTCCCAGCCAGGGCACATAACCAGGTTGCAAGCCAGGTCTCCAGCCAGGTCTGTAGCTGGAGGCAGGTGAAAGGCAACCACACATTGATGTCCCCCTCTTTCTCCCTGCCTCTCTCCTTTCCCCTCTCTCTGGAAATAATAAATAAAATCTAAAAAAAACAAAAAACAAAAAACTTCATTTGAGACTACCTACCTATTCCCCAACCCCAGTGTGGAGTAGACAAGATTTGGCCGGTTCCACCACGTGTGATGACAGCTGGCCAGAGGGAAAGTGTCTGGATTCAGGAATGCATTGTAATCCCCTCCTTATCGCCTTTGGTGAGCAGCCTCTCCTCCTGTGACTGCTTCTAACTGCACGTAAGCACTGAGATAACATAGCTCCAGGCCACGCTTAGGTTTGTGCAACCTGACCTTTACCCGGGACCCCTTACAATGAGCCTCAGGCTGCAGGAGGTGCGGTCTCTCTCCCATTGACCCATGGCTATGGGTACACTTCCCTGCAATGTGAGTAATAAATGGCATGTCCACATTGGATTGGGCATTGTTACTGGTTTCAGAATAACAGGAACACTTGAGCACTGACATACAGCATGTGCCTGGCACTACTCTTAAGAACTACCCTATGATGCATTTACTGTTATCCCTATTTTACACATGGAAAAATTGAGGCATAGAGAGGTTATTAGTAACTTGCCCCAAATTACAGCTAGTGAGGAACACATCAAGGATTTGAAGCTAGCCCGTGTGTTTCTTCTAGAGTCTGTGCTTGCAGGTCTCCCAGGTATCCAGTCAGTCACTGAACTGCCTTCAGGGAGCCCACATGACCAACCACTCCCCCTACCTCCCCCAGATGTGTCCCCATCAGATCATCCACTTTCCTTGCCATGCAGAGACCCAGAATTTCAGTTCTCCAGCTCTCAATTCCATGTCAAGACCCCAGTCCTGGCTGGTGTGGCTCAGTGAATTGAGCACTGGCTTGTAAACCAAAGGGTTGCTGGTTTGATTCCCAGTCAGGGCACATGACTGGGTTTTTTGGGCCAAGTTCCCCAGTTGGCGTTTGAAAGGCAACCACACATTGATGTTTCTTGCCCTCTCTCTCTCCCTCCCTTCCCCTCTCTCTCAAAATAAAATCTTAAAAAAAAAAAAAAAGCCCCCAAGCACCTGGTCCCCTGTCCCTCACTATTCCTCATCACCCAGGCCCTCCAAGAGTCCCACGTACATAGTAGTTCTTAAGCATAAGACCTGAGTTCTGGGAATCCAGGCCTGGTTTTAGCAAGCCCCCACAGTAACTGCTGGTGTCAGGGACTGCCTAACCCCCAATAAATCTGCTGCCCCTGGCGCCAGTGACAGCCTAATGTCCTCCAAAGGTATCCTTATCTGCAGACAGGAATGTAGCAACTTCTCCGTTCTCAGGATCAACTCCAACTCCCCCTGCCCCTAGCTGCCCTATTCTCAGGCCACTATCAGGAGATGGCAGGTGTCTAACCATCAACCTACTGGCTGTACAAGGGGGCAACGTAGCCTATGCTGTACTGCTTACGTATTCAAGTCTCAGAACTCCTTAAAAACTCACTCTATCCTCACCCTAGCTGCTGGTGTCTGCCCTGACCCCAGCCCTCCGTGTCACGTACTCAACAAACCGTTTTGTGCAGCATTTCTGGCCTTCTCTATCTCTGCCGACCCCCTGAAACCCCCCAGTCGTCATCACCCCTGTATTCAATTATCCAAGAGCTATCATTAATAATGATACTTAACATTAAGTCCCTGGCACGGAATGTCTGTTTAAAACCCTCCAACGACTTCCCATTGCATTTAAAGTCCAAACTGCACCCCTAGTCCTCAGGGCCCTCTTTGAAGTCTTCTCCTACGCTGCCTCTAGGTCCCTATATTGCAGATACACTGGCCCTTCCATCTGCTTCTCCTCAAACGGCCTGAGCTTGTTCTCAAGAGCCTCTGCACTTCCTCTTCACCAGGCATTCAAAGGACTCCTGTCTTCAGGTCTCTCAGCCCAGAGGTCACCTCCTGGAGAGGCCTTGTTTAAAGTAGGTTGCCCACGCCATTGTTCCTTCATTGCTCTGTGGTGTTTCTTTCAGAGCCTTTGTCACTATCTGAAATTCATCTTTAATTTTTTTTTAATCTATTTATTATTTTTAGAGAGAGGAGAAGGGAGGGAGAAAGAGGGAGAGAAACATCACTGTATGGTTGCCTCTCATGCACCCCCAACTAGGGACCTGGATGGAGGTCAGGCCTGCAACCCAGGCATGTGCCGTGACTGGGAATCGAACCTGTAGTTTGCAGGCTGGTGATCAATCCACCGAGCCGCAGCAGCCAGGGCTTGAAATTTATCTTTTCTATTGATATGTGTTCTCTTTATTGTCTGTCTCCCTCAACTAGGGAGGTAAGTGCCACAGTAACAGTTGGCTCACAGCTGTTTTGGTTTTTCATTATTAAATCCTGGTTCCTAAAAGATGCTCAGTAAATGTTTGATGAAGCAAGGAACAAACGTGGCAGGTATGTTAATGTACTGGTATTACCTTATTTATTTAGAGTATCAGACTTATCAGTATGTGTATACTGTCAGTATTATTAGTGTGATTATACCTACAGGTTAGGAAACCCAGGCTCTGAGAGTTGATGGAACTGATCAAGGACCCCCAGGCAGGAAACGGGAGCGCGGGGATTCTTAACTGCCACCTCCTGCCCCCTTCCAGAGCTCCCCACTTCCCCATTTCCGGTCCCCTAGCTCCCGCCAGCTGCCCCAGCCCTGAGCCCGCTGCACACCGCAGGAATCTGGCCTCCTCCCTCAGACCCCCATCCTCTTGAGTATCCAGTTCTAAGCCGCCCCAAGGAAAGCCGAGGTCAGTCCCAGGTCCCAGGACAAGACCCAGCGCGGAGGCCTGAGCACCGGACCCCTCCCCTCTGATGCTTGCCCCCTCCCCCGGGGGGGCTGCAGCTTCACTCTGCTCTGCTCCCTCCAAGGCCTTGTCATCTCAACCCTGGGAGGAAGCCCCAAAAGATGCGTGTCTGGAGCAGCGGGCGGGGCTGAGAGAATGAAGAACCCGAGTGCCTGGGCCCTCCCTCTGGCTGCAGACCTCAGCTGGGTGCGGTGAGGGTGGGTATAAAAGGGTCGGTATATATTGAGAGGAGCAGAGGAGGAGGAATCCCGGAGAGTGAGAGGAGGGAGAGAAGGAAGGAGCTCGAGAGGGAGGGAGAGAGAGAAGAGGGTTCAGGTGCTGGAGGGGAGAAGGTCGCAGAGCCCGCGAACCCGAGGGGAGCGCGGCAGGCAGGCCCGCGGCGCGGGAGGCGGAGGCGGGGGCCCCAGAGGGTGGAAGGAGGGAGGAGAAGGGCGGGGCACGGAGGCCCGAGCAAGGGACAGACTCCAACTCTAACTTTTTCCGCCGCTCTCGGTAAGTTTCCAGTCCGTTATCCGGACTGGGATTTTTTTTTTGTTTTTCTTTACTGGGGAGTGCAGCCGTTTGGGAAAGACACCCCCATGGGGATCCTTGTAAATTTCAGAAGCGATCTCTTAGCTCTCGGGGTGGGGATTCAGGAAGGGGTGGGGCCCAGCAAGATTTGGGGGTTCCCAGCAGTGCCCTCCACCTGAAAATAGCCTGTAGTTCTTCCCCACTGTGGTCCCCTCTTCCCGGAGGAGCCTGAGAGCAGGGCCCCGCATGTGAGCACCCCAAGTGTGGGCAACCTCCAGACCCTCTTCTCTTTCTGGACACTGAAGTGGGGTGAGGGACTGGCTCCTTCTTCTTAGGCCTCTCTCCCCTAAACACGGATCCTGTCCATTTTCCCAACAAGATGCCCAGCAGGCACCAGTCTGGCAGCAGGGTGGGGTGGGGACCTTGTGGGCACAGCCAGGGGCTGGGGTTTCCCTGGTACTTGGAAGCAGAAGGGTGGGATGAGTCACCCATGACTCACCCAAAACCCCTCCTCCCCCCACCCACCCCAGGAGAGGGGTGGGGTGATGCCTGTCTCTGGGGGCAACCCACAACTTCCGATAAACCTGGAGGGGTTTCAACTTGAATTTTCATATCCTGATTCATAAGCACCGAGGGACAGGGCATTGAGGACATGGGAGGGGAGTCCCATTGCTAGTTCTACTCATTCCTGGACTCAAGAGTCCATCCCTGGCCCTCTCCAGCCCCTGGGGGTTTCAGGAGTCCGGGACCCCAGCCTGCTCTTCCCTCAGACCCCAGGAGCCTGGAATCAGCCCCTTTCTCGACGGAGGTGCGCATCTCACCCTCCCTTGTGCCAACCTCTTGAAATTTCGACCATCTTCTGACACGTCCTTTACCTCAGGCTTCCACCGCAGCCATGTCACTCCTCCTGCTAGTGGTCTCTGCCCTTCACATCCTCATTCTCATCCTGCTTTTCGTGGCCACTTTGGACAAGGTAAGCCTCCTCTGTAGCAGCGGAGGAGCCTCCCCCTCTCCTGCACTCCTGCCCCATGCCCCTCCTCTAAGGGCGCTGGGCCCTGCCCCCTTTTCCTAGCCTCTGCCTGGGGGGCCTCCACCTGGCCCTTTCCCCTGACCTCCCTCCCCTTTCCTATTAAATCCACCTTCCCCAGTTCAGCCCCTTCTTGACACCAACCTCTTTTGTAAAACCTGACCACGCCCACTTCCCTTTCCTACCCCTGCCCTGGTTTCTCTGTCCATCCCAGTCCTGGTGGACCCTCCCCGGAAAGGAGTCCTTGAATCTTTGGTACGACTGCACATGGCACAATGACAACAAAACGTGGACCTGCAGCACTGTCAGCGAGAATGGTGAGAGGCATCTGGGACTGGTCTGCAAAGGGGTTGGGGTCACCGCAAGTCTCTTCCCGGGACCCAGGATTGGGAAACCCACCAAGGTTTGAGTGGGCGGGGCTGCATCCCAGTGTTGAATAAGTGGGGCCAATGGCTAAACCACCTATCTCGGCAGCGGAGGGCAATAGGCTCCTGGTCTAAGAGGATGAGCTAAAAGCTCCCCTCTACCCTGATAATTCAGAAAGTGGAGGCCACATGCTATAGGTTTAAGGAATAGGGAGAATGCTCCCAAGATTCTGAGAAGATAGGATTATGTTTCCAAAGTTCTAAGGAGATGGGACTGGTGTTCTGAATGGATCTAAAGAAGGGGGAGTGGCAAATGCATATGCCTTCTAAAGGGGCAGAGCTGCACCCATGGATATTTCTAAGTCAAAGAAGGTGACAGGAAAAATGCATTTCCGCTGAGAGTGAAGCAAGAACTTCTGTTCTTACGACTTACATCCAGTGTTGTACTGGAGGTAGTCAATGCAACAAGGCAAAACAAACAAACCAAAAAAAAAAAAAAAAAGGAAATAAAAGGCATATGCCCTAGCTGGTGTGGCTCAGTGGGTTGAGAGCTGGCCCATAAACCAAAAGGTCAGAGGTTCGATTCCCAGTCAGGGCACGTGCCTGGGTTGCAGGCCAGGTCCCTGGTTGGGAGCGTGTGAGAGGCAACCAGTTGATGTTTCTCTCCCTCTATTTATCCCTCCCTCCCCCTCTCTCTCTAAAATAAGTATGTATATTTTAAAAATTAAAAAAAGAAACAAGTCAAAAAGATGGAAAAGAAATAAAAATATCTCTATTCCCAGTAAATGTTTTTAAGATTTTTTTTTAATTTGTCATTTTCAGAGAGAGGGGAAAGGAGAGAGGCAGAGAGGGAGAGAGACATCAATGTATGGTTGCCTTTCACCTGCCTCCAGCCACAGACCTGGCTGGAGACCTGGCTTGCAACCTGGTTATGTGCCCTGGCTGGGGAATTGAACCAACGACCTTTGGGTTCGCAGGCCGGTGCCTTATCCACTGTGCTACCAGCCAGGGCCTACCACTACACATTTTTGTAGAAAACCCTAAAGACTGTAAAACAGCTTCTGAAACCTATAGGGAATTTAGCAAAGTTCCAGGTATCAAGGTTGATCACATAATGCTCCTAAGAACCCACACTTGAGTGGCTCTAAACCAGGGATTGTGGGGAGGGCACTGTCGCAGATAATGGGCAAGCAGGTGGACCTGGAACTCTGGACCTGCTGTGATTTCTACCTCTATTTCTCCCTTACTGCAGGCTGGCTGAAGGCGGTGCAGGTCCTCATGGTGCTGTCCCTCATCCTCTGCTGTCTGTCCTTCATCCTGTTTATGTTCCAACTCTACACCATGCGGCGAGGAGGACTCTTCTACGCCACTGGCTTCTGCCAACTTTGCACCAGTAAGCACTGTCCCCTGGGAATTGAAGGGAAGGGAGGGGACCTATCTGCATGCTGGGGGCCCTGAGAATGGACATCTGGTAAAACCAAACAATTCTCATCAGCCCAAGGATCACCTGAGTTTCCTTCATGGCACTTCTTCCACCAGGGACATACAGGAGTTGTCTTTTTTTTTTTTTTCCTCCTTAAGATTTTATTTTTATTATTTTTAGAGAGAGGGGAAGGGACAGAGGCAGAGAGGGAGAGAGACATCAATGTATGGTTGCTTTTCACCTGCCTCCAGCTACGGACCTGGCTGGACACCTGGCTTGCAACCTGGTTATGTGCCCTGACTGGGAATTGAACCAGCAGCCTTTGGGTTCGCAGGTCCGCTCTTTATCCACCGTGCCACCAGGCAGGGCCCAGGAGTTGTAGTCTTAAGCGACTCAATGGTGGTTTGTGTCTCTGAGTCATGGGGGAGCTGGCACTTGGGGCTTCTAGGAGCCAGAGCTGAGAAAGGTGGTGTGAGCAAATAATTTAAATCGCAAGGGTGAAGGGAGCAGGGATAAGTCACTGATACCCCAGAACTCTGAATCATATTAGTAGTGGCCTTGCAATTATAATGGCAGCCAGCTGCTGTTTCTGGTGAATCTACCGTGTATCATACCTTCAGGGAGTCTCACATACTTTTCAGTTTTTGGACCTCAGATGCAAAGAGCTAAGTTAGGCATAGTCCTCAGTTCAGGGAACATTGTTTTTCCTAAGTTCCTATAAAGCCCCTTTCTTGTATTAGTTCTCTCTTTGTAAAAAAAAAAAAAAAAAAAAAATTCTCTCTTTGTGTGCTTGGCTGGTAGGAAGACACCCAAAAATATTCCTTGAAAGGATGGGTAAGTAGATATTATAGTTCCATTTTATGGATGCGTAAAGGGTACTCAGGGATGAAAGTGTCCCAGGCTAACCTACCTTCTGTAGCCTGGTGGCACGGGTTTGGGAACCGAACCACAACTCCCGGCAGGCAGCGGTGCTGCCCACTTGCCCTCCGGAGGCTTCTTTGCCCCATGGGTTGCTGGGAAATGCAGTCTTCTTGAGGGTACGGCATGACACCTGTTCCCGTCTCCCCACAGGCCTGGCGGTGTTCACTGGGGCGCTGATCTATGCCATTCACGCCAAGGAGATCCTGGCGAAGCACCCACCTGGGGGCAGCTTCGGTTACTGCTTTGCCCTGGCCTGGGTGGCCTTTCCCCTCGCCCTGGCCAGTGGCCTCATCTACATCCACCTGCGGAAGCGGGAGTGAGCGCTGCAGTTCGCCTTGCTGCCCCAGCCGGATCCAAGCCCTTCGCCTCACCCTGCCTCCAGAAAAATAAAAACCGATTCACCCAGGGCTCTACCTTTGTCTCCTTCCTCCCTTCCTCCTCCAAGGACCCAGACTGCTCATGCCTGATCTCTCCTGAACCTGGGACAGCCTCCCCCATCCCACCCCTCGCAGTGCAGCCTCAGCCTGTCCAGCTCCAGCAGGCCCCAGGTCCCTCTAAACTCAGGCACTGGAGCCTGTGTCCCACCACCACGGCCCCTTCCATCTCAAGTCTCAGGAGCTCCTGGAGTGGAAACCTCCAGGCACTTCTGGGGAAGAACCAAGAGGCTGGATCTGCAGTCCTCCCCCTCCTAGTGGGAGAGTCTCTCTCTCTCTTATTCAGCAAGGTAGGGTGTGTGTGTGGTCCTAGCTTGTTGGTCTTTTTAATCACTCAGGCCTTCCTCTGGGAAGACACTTTCCCATTTCCCTCTTAGAACGTACTCTCCTGCCCTCATTACAATGCCTCTTCTTTCTCCTCCTCCCCAAATGCTGCCTCTAGCCACTCGACACCTCAGTAAAAATTAAACCCCTCACCCCTTCTCCAGGCTTACCCAGCGTCCCATGAGGACACCTGTCGGGGAGGGGAGGCTGGATTTTACACCCATCTCCTGGCTGCGAATCTTTGTGTGGCGAACAGCCAGCCTTGTAACTGCATGTGACCTCCCTGCCTCCTGTGTTCAAAAGACCTAGTCTTTGGGGGAACTAGCACCTCTCCTCGGGAATTAGGTCGTCTCTACAATCCTCTTCTATTCCAGACTACTAGCCTGGTCGCTCTCTAGGGTTACAGCTTTCCCGGCCTGGAACCCACCCAAAAGCACTCCCCCAAGACCCAGGGACCCTTTCCAGGATTCTGATCCTTCCCTTCTTTCTCTCCAACTCCCGCAAACTATTCCACTCATCCAGATTATGAAACATGATTTATTCCTTTGGGAGAGGGGGAAATTGAAAGACCAATAAATATTGCACAGGCCACTGGTGGAGAGAAGGTCCAGACCGAGGTAGTTTCTGTAGGAAAGGTGAGAGACCAGGGCAGGGAAGGCACCTGAGGTTGTTGGGCCCAAATGGATGTTCATTTTGGGGTGAGGATCCCTCCTGGCCCGCAGTTCCTGCGGGCACAAAGGCTCCCAACTCCTTCAGCCTGGACAAGCTGATCAGCAGTTGGCCAGCTGGCCTGTCTTGTAAGTAGGGGCAATTGATAGAAAGGTGGGTTCCCTTTAGGAATCCGATTGGTTGCCTCTGTGCAGCCACAACCGGCTGCCCCAGAAGCTGTGGTTGGCAGTTTGGCTGTCATTGGCTGTGTGGGCTGGGGCCCTGCCTTGGTGAACGTGAGGGGCAGTTTGCCCGGGGCCGGCTAAAAAGACAATGACATATGGCCTCGGGAGGGCACAGCCTGGCAGCTGGGCCAGGTGGCTGGTGGCGTTGAACCACTGTGATTGGCTGACGCTCGCGACTCAGCCGAGCAGGAGCAGCGCGTGGGACTCGTGGAAGAGCTGCAGAACCAAAAAGCTGGGACGGGCTGTTCACCAGACGGGGTAGGGCTAGTAAATGCAGGCTGACTTGATTGGGGGCTTTGTACGGAGGTGCAACAGGACTGCCTGCCACTGGAAATTGGGGAGCTGCGGAGCACAGCAGCGGGGATCCGCAGCTGGTCATGGAGGAGGCGGGGCCTCGTTTCTAACCAGGTGGCTGGCCCAGCTGGGCAGGGAGGTTTCTGTCAGGGGTTGTCACTGCTGGGCACAGCCTGGGGGGAAGTGATTGTAGCCAACGAGTCTAGTTTGGGGAAACCCAGGGGCGGGTACATCCCCAGGCTGGGAGTTAGGGCTTGCAGGTGGCCCAGAGCCCGAGTTCCGTTGAAGGTCACCTCACAGCCTGACTGAGCCAGGAGCCAATTCTCCACCTCCGACTGGAGCCACTGGGAGGTCTCTGCAGGGGGAGAGGCAGGTGTGGTAAGGAGGACGAAGGGCCTGGGTTTGGGAGAAGCCCAGGTGTATGTTGAGGCTAGAAGGAGTGGGGCAGGGCCCAGGAGATTGGGCTCTGGGGCTCTCAGGGTGGGGGTCCCTGTTGGAAAGGGCCTACCTGGAGCTTACACAGGGAAGGGACAAGACTCTCTTGCAGGAAAAGTGTGGGCTCGGATAGGAAGGAGCAAGCACCAAGCGGGGCGCAAAGGCGGACATGCCAAACAGGCCTACGATCCAAGTCTCGTACTGAGGCTGGAGTCAGGAAAGGGAGGCCACCCCAGGGAAAAGCACGCTCATCAAGAGCGGAAGCTGGACTCAGGCAGGGTCCCATCTGCGGAGGGCCGGGGTCACCTCGGATAGGTCAGGTTCTCCATTCGGAGCAGGGAGTAGGGGGCGGGCAGCACGGGGATGGGGTCTCTCACTGGGGCACTGGCTACTTGGGATGAGCGTGCAGTCCGTTTCAGGCGGAGGGGGCGGCCTGGGAGGAACCCGGCAAAGATGGGATGGGGCAGGACCACAAAGGGGCAAAGTGGGGCGGAGGGGGTGTCCCAGGGTCGGGTCCTACCTCCAGAAGGGCCGCCTGCGCCGCCGGGCCGCCGGGCCAGGAAGCTGTGCGCCAGCAGAGCCTCCTTGGCGTGCTCGTCCTGCGCGCGCAGGGCCAGGGCGCTGAGCAGCTCCGAGTTGTTGGACGTGCTGCGGTAGTAGAGCATGTGCGCCAGCTCCAGCGCCTGCACGCTGCGCCGCTGCCCGAACATCTGCGGGGACCGCGGCCGCTCAGCCACCCCGCGCGGGCAGGGCCGGGCTCCGGCCCCATCACGCCCTCCTGGGTCACGCGCGCCCGTAGGGCCCTTGTCGCGGACTCCCGGGCTCTCCCCAGACCTCTTCCGTCCAGGTCGCCAGGACTGGGGCCCGGCTATTCGTATTTTTAACCCACCCGCTCTGGCGCCAGGAACTCCCAGGCCGCCAACAATGTCTTGTAGCCATTGGGCATGAATTTGTTCAAGGAGTTCCGGTCATACGAGATTTTTGTTACAATTACCTTCTAAAGTCCTCATCTTTCAGACACGTGCTACCAAAGTATTTGTAGATGTCTAGATTTCCTTCAAAGTGATCCAGTAGTGAGAGAGCGGGGGTCTTCAGGTGAAATGCGACTGATTAGCGCTAATTGTGGGTCCTGGGCACTGACTACAGAGGAACTCATCATACCATTCTATTTCTGACTTTTTAAAAGCTTTTCCATTAAAAAAAGGAGGGGGGTGGTTTAAAATAGTAAATTGTAAAGAGAGGTGCTAGCAGACCAACACTCGCAGGCAGCTTTGAGGGGAGAAGGCGGGAGGGGCAGGTCTGGGGCCCCGCTGTCTGTTCGCTGCACCTCCTGGCCTGGGCTCCTTTCCCCACTTTCAGTTCCCCTCGGGAGGGGAATGAGAACCCATCAGCACCCTCTGAGGCTCCCCACCAAAACCTCCAACCAGATTCCTCCCTTCAGCCGCAGAAGACGCTCAAGGCTGGTGGGTCCTGGAGCAGCAGGCCTGGGAGTGAGTCCCAACTCTGCCCCCTACCGGCTGTGAGCGGAAGGCTACGACCTAAGCCCGCGGGGTAGCGCTGTCTGGGAAATAAGGCAGCTGACAGGAAATGCTCAGAGAGCCTATAAACCACTCATGAAACCCTTGGCACAGAGCCTGGGCCCCAAAAGCGTGAAAATATTTGCTACCACTGAATACTCATCCACACCCGGGCTGGGGGCTGTCTTTTAAATACAAGTATTCTCCCCTGGAGAGTGATACTCCAAGGTTGACAAAATGCCTCAAGTCCACACATCCCTGAAAAACTGGGGACACGGGCTGCATGGTACCGACGACACAGCTGTGTGCAGTCTGTGCTCTCTTTTTATAAGCCCAGCACAGCGGCTTTATGTCCCTGCATTGGAACAAATCACCATTCCCACGGCCGAAGGCGAGACGCAGAAATTGCATGCGTCAGGGACCGTGGTGTGAAAATACATTGGGCTCTGTGTCAGTTTCTGTCAGGCTGACAGTGTTGAATTCTCCCGGGTTAAATGAGCAGGTCACGCCACTCTACGGTACAGAGATGAGATCAGACCTGTCCCTGGAGAGGGCTCGCCACCTGCCACCTGCACGTGCCTTTCAACACTCACCGCCACCCACACTGAGTGCAGGGTCTCCCCTCACTTGACCCCCAGCCCATTGCTCCTCCCTCTCCTGGGGTCCATATCTGGGGCAACTCCCCCCATCCTATGCAGTCAGAGGCCCGGCCCCCGGCACCATCCTCCCAGCCTCCTACACCCCAGCCTGACTGCCAGTCCCCAGCCTAGTCCCTCTCCTCTCCGGCATAACTAGTGCACTGCTCCAGCCTCCTCCCTGACCTCAGACTCCTGTTCCAGTCTGTCCCTGCACAGCACCAGAGGTGACCCTGTTCCTCCCCTGCTCAGAGCACCTCCCTTGGCTCCCAGGTGCCCTCAGAGAGCCCCATCTCCTTGGCCTAGCCCCTAAAGATTTCTCCTACTCGCCTCCCACTCTCCCTTCTGAATGTAGCCCAGGTGGAACAAACCAACTGACCCTGAACATGACCCTGAGAACACCCTGCTCTCAGGCCTCGAGGCCTTAGAATAATCTGAGCCACCTCTGGGTTGTTCTTAGAAAACCTATTGCTTTGATGTCAGAGTTCAGGATGGACTGCTCCCTACGGATGAGCAGCTGTGTCCTTGGGTTCCTGAAGTGCCCCTTGCAGTGACCTCTATGAGGCATGTGGCAATCTGTGTGACCTGCACCACTCCCTCCAGGGCAGGATCGGCCCTGGTGTATCTCTGGGATGCCCCCCAGTCCTGCTCTAGGCTATGAGGAGACCCAAGTGAACCAGGGTAGGGCAGGATCCCACAAAAGCACCTTCCCTGCCCATGAAGTCTCCTTTCTAGAACCTGTGAGCTGAGGGCAACGGGTGAGTGGGTAGGCTGCGCAGTAAGGGGGAAGGGGATTTGCATAGGGAGGAACAGCATATGCAAAGGGAGAGAGGGGAAGGGAAGCAGAGGGAAGAGGCGCTACCAGTTTGTTCGGGTGGAGCTGAAGCCTCTTAGAACTTGTCAGCTGAAGCTGGGGACACAGGGTCTCTGACACTAGGTTGTGAGTATGGGAGCAGGGCCAACCTGGGGCCATCAGGATGGCCTGGAGGGGACCAGCGAGGAGGCTGAGCTGGGGTTGGAACAGAGGAGGGGAGATGGCACAGAGACTCGGGGAGCGGGAAGGACAGGCTGGGGACTGCAGGATTTGGAGGCAGGGTGAGGGCAACTTCCAAGGGTCTAGCCAGAGTGTGGAGACAGCAGATGGAGAACCAGGGAGGAGGAGCAGGTGCGGGGAGACACTGCACCCCACCAGGGAGACTTGGAGGCTCGAGGCTGAGCACAGAGCACCTGATAGAGGAGACAGAGGAGACCTGCTGCTTGGGGCGACCATGGACATCGATGAGCTCTTGGGGGGCAAAGAAAAAGGGGCGTGCCTCCCACGTGCCTGGTCTGTGCGCCTGTGCAGAGATGGGCGCTCCCGAGAAGAAGGTAATGGGACAAAAGCTCCCTTTTCAGGTCCTCTTTCCCAGAGCTGACTGGACCCTGTGAAGCATGGCTTACTCTTGTTTCATGAGCCTCCATCCTCAGGACTAGAGAATTACTGGAAGTGCCCTGAAGGCATAGAAGCTCCAGGAACTTAATGAAACAGGACTTGCCAGATAGCAGTGACCAGACCCCGTCCCCAGAGATAACACTGAAACAAACCGCAGCCCGTACAGTATGTGTAGGCTCTCCTGGCCTTGGCGGGGAGCTCAGTTGGTTAGAACACGGTCATGATTCACTAAGGTCGCAGGTTCGATCCCCATTCAGGGCACATACAAGACCAATGGAAACATCTTGCCCTACAACTGCTCCGACCACTTAATAAAAGCTTAAAGCACCTACATTTTGCGCTCCTCTCCCCTGCAAGAGTAAATACAAACTTTACTCTGCACTTTCTTTTCTATGAATTCTTCTGCAGCCTGCGTCACCAGCCGCCCTAGCAGAAAGGAATTTGGAGAAGATGGGTGCTGAGCCCAGTGGGGACGAGGTACATGTGGAAAGGGTTTGGACACGCAGGTGGGGACAGGACTTGGGGACTGGCAGAGGAGCCTGCGGTGGAGACAGCAATCTCTAGTGTACACAGGGAGGGGCAGCTGGACTGAGGCTGAGGAGGGCCCACACTGAAGGCTTGGTGGCACGAGAAAACTGTTAAAAAAAACTGTTAACAGATGCACCAACTAGTGAACTGGGATTTCAACTGGCCCCTTAGCCTGAGGGCCATGTGTCTCTCCTGCTTACAACTCTTCCATGGCTCCATCCTGGCTGGTGGGCGCTGGCCTAAGAACCAAAGGGTCAAAGGTTCGATTCCTGGTCAGGGCACATGCCTGGATGGCAGGCCAGGCCCCCAGTTGAGGGGCACGCAAAAGGCAACCAAACATTGATGTTTCTCTCCCTTTCTTTCTCCCTCCCTTCCCTTCTCTCTCAAAATAAATAAATAAAATCTTGAAAACAAAACAAAACCAAAACACTCCAACCCTTCCATGGCTCCCATTGTCCTAAAGACAAAGCCCAGGACCCCTACCTTGACATGCAAGGCCCTTGCCACCCCTCTGAGGCCTCACTTCACCCTGCATGCTGGACCCCAGGCCTGTGAGTCCCCCCAAGCCGGATTTGTCCAGCCCCCTCCTCCACCATGCTCTGCCCTCCCTGTTGGAAGATTTCCCCAATCCCTGCCTGAGCCCAGGTCCTAGGGATTGCTCCCTGCCTCTTCCCCAGCCCTTCCCCCGCCCAGCCACAGAGCCTGGCTGTTATCTGCAGAATTTATTACCAGTCTTCCTAACAGCCCATTGGGATGGCTGAAAACAGCTTGAAAACCAATGAACCGGTGAGTGAATGATCCGAGCGAACAATCGAGCACAACAGATGCCTCACGTCGCCCCACGCTCCCCGGGCCGGTGCCAGCCCTGGGGAGAATCAGCACAACGCGGCCCCTCCGGGCCAGCTCAGCTTTGAGACAGGGCGCACAGCTCAGCCAGCAAAGCACAAGTTGGGTGTCGCCATGAGTCCTTAGATGCTGTAGGAGGCCTCCCTGCACTCACATGTGGTAGAATCAAGAAAGGAGTGTGTTAAAAATAGTTCCCTGGGCCCCGGGCCCAAAGTTTCCAATTCGATCGATTTGGGCTGGAGCCCAGGAGGCTGCATTTGTAAAACTGCTCCCCTGTCCCTGGCCAGGTAGCTCAGTTGGTTAGAGTGTCATCCTGATACACTAAGGTTGCAGGTTCGATCCCCAACCTGGGGGATTGACTCAACCAAAGAGTTTTTACATAAGTGGAACAACAACCCCAAAACAGCTTCCCTGGTGGCAGGGACACCCGGCCAGGATGCGGAAGCCCACCTGCAGAAGGCACAATAGCCCAGGTAGAAGTCGTAGTAGTAATAATAATAATAATGGCAATAGCTAACCCTCATATAGTACCTTCTGTAGGAAGTGTCAGGTTCTGTTCTAAGCACCAAAGCTATTAATTAGCCGAATCCCCACAACAACCTTGTGAGTCAGGTCCTATGGACACATCCCTGCATGACAGCTGCTGAAGCCGGGTCAGCAAGGGGTTAAGCATCTTACTCGAGGTCACACAGCTACAAGGCGGCAGAGCTCCATTCAAACCCAGGCTGTCTGGTTCTAAAACACCCTTCACCCTGCCACCGAGTGCCTCCCAGAGCTGGGGCTCGGTGAGTAGCTGTGAGCAGACATAGCACCTCCCACGGACCGGGCACCACACCCTGTGCTTTTCATGGATTCGCCCATTTAATCTGCAACAAACCTATGAGGTGGTTTCACTGTGATCCCCATTTCCCAGGTAAGGAAACTGAAGCACGGAAAGATCAAGACACCTGCCCAAGGCTGTGTTGAGTAAATAAGGCAGAAAGGAGAGAAGGAAGGGAGAAAGGGAGGGAGGGAATGGGGGGAGGGACGGAGGGAAGGCAGGAAGAAGGAAGGAAAGGAAAGGAAAGGAAACCAGGGAAGGAACCCAGGAGGTGTGCGGTGGCCCGCTTACCTTGGAGGCCCGCATGCCCATGAAGGCAGCGAAGAAGAGCAGCAGCAGGGACGTGCCCACCTTGAGGTCTGTGAGAACCACCATGCCCACGTTGACGAACACGGCCACTCCCGAGACCAAGAGCGTGAGATTGAGCAGCGCGCGCTGCAGGATGGGCGTGCGCACCTTCAGCTCGGGCAGCAACTGCTCCAGGCCCTCCAAGGGTGTGTCCTTGAAGCTCTTCAGCACCAGGTGCCCCCGCTTCGTTCGGGCCGCTAGTACCACCCGTTTAAAGTACCTCCTGAGGAACAGAGAAGAGCCAGGGTTGGTGAGGACCGCCCGGGAGCCCCCTCTGACCCCAGGATGCTCTCTCTGGCTCTGCGGTGACACAGTCATTTTCAAGTCTACTCAACCATAACGGGAGGAGAGTCAGATGTAAGTTCCGAACATGAGGGGATCAGTTATGTAACACCATCCCTCATTCTTGGACACGTGGCGTGCTTCTCTGATTTCAGGGACTTGACAAAAGGAGAGAGCGGAACGAAATTCTTTTGTTTAGTTAATTTTCGAAATCGAATTCTACACGTATTTCAGAGTGTCTGCTAGGCAGGGTTATGTTTCTCTGGAGGGACCACACAATGAATCAGTCCCTGCCTCTGCGCAGCTCACAGTGCACATGAGAGACAGACAATTAAACACACACTCTGCAAGTATAAATATCTCTTTGGAATAGAGTCCTGAACGTGGAATTACTGGTTTAAGGGCTGTAAGGGGTTCTTTGTCCTTGGTTTTTGTTTTGGTTTGATTTTTTGGATTCCTGACCATATTTGATAGACTGATTTCCAGGAAGACTGAGTAACTGACAGGCCCACTGGCTGGCTGAGAGAAAATCTGGCTTTGCTGACCTACTCTGTATTTGAAAGTCTTCTGTTAAAAATATGATGTTTGTCCCAGCCGGTGTGGCTCAGAGGGTTGGGTGGGCATCATCCCACAAACAAAAAGGTCCCTGGTTTGGTTCCCAGTCAGGGCACATGCCTGGGTTGTGGGTTCAGTCCCCAGTAGGGGGCATTCGAGAGGCAACCAATTGATTTTTCTCTCTCACATCACTGTTTCTCTTCCTCTCTTTCTCCCTCCTTTCCTTCTCTCTAAAGTACAAAAAAAAAAAAAAAAAAAAAAAAAGTTTTTTAAATTATGTTCATCAGAATCCTGGCTGTGCCACTTTTTCAGAACGTGACCTTCCCTCTCTGAGCCTAGTTTCCTTCTTTTGAAAAATGCGACAAGTATTCTTACCCTTTCTCTTCCCCTGGGAATTGCAGTTCCTACTTTCCCTTGGGAAGAAAAAGCAGCATCTGGATGATTCATCCCTCCCCACCTTTCTTGACTTCCCACCAGGGCCCCAGACCCCCAAATCCAGACACTGACCTGTCAGTCCCCTCTTGACTCTAACCTTGCTCCCTCTCGCTGCAGCTGGGGAACAAGAGCCGCCTCACCTCTCTGCAGGGGTTGACTTGAGGAAGAAGCGACGCTTGGAGCCCACGCTGGACTTACGAGGCATCTGTCCGACTCTCTGGCCCAGGGCCCAGAACTGCATATAGATGTACTGATCCAAATTTATTGTCACCTGCCATGGGGGACAAAAGGAAGCAGAGGCAGCTGGGCATGGGCTGGAGTGTGAGTGCATGATACTGAAATAAGGTATCCTTCCCCCCACGGATGTTGCCCGCTCTCCCAGGGTGGTCAGCACCCCGGGTCTGGCTAAGGCACCCAGGCACAGTGGCTCCGGGTCGCCCACTGCACCAAGGCACACCATCCCGGTGGCCCCACTCACACACTGGTCGGTGCTACCCATTTCCTTAACTCGAAGATGCCACCGACTTCCTTTTATTTTTTCAAAGCTTTTTCTTTTAAATGAACTTTTAGAGAGAGGGAGAAAGAGAGGGAGAGAAATGTCGATGTGTGAGAGAAACACTGGTTGGTTGCCTCTCGCACATCCCCCAACTAGGGACCTGGCCTGCAACCCAGGCAGGTGCCCTGACTGACTAGGAATCAAACCAGTGACCTTTCAGTTCGCAAGATGGCGCATAATCCACTGAGCCACACCAACCAGGGCTCAGATGCTACTGATTTTAAGCTACGCCATTATTTTATAAAAACAACTAAAGGAGAAAATATATTGCCAATTAAAGTATATTACACCACCACTTACAAGTCACATCCCAATTTCAGAGACAATAAAATATGACTTTTGAGAAATGTACATCTAAAAAATCACAAAAATGTGGAACTTTGGAAAAGTTGAGTATTTTCATTATAATTTTGTTGACTTTAAAAATGAGCACTTTGTGCCCTGGCTGGTGGCACAGTGGATAAGGCACCAGCTGTGAATCCCAAAGGTCACTGGTTCGACTCCCAGCCAGGGCACATAACCAGGTTGCAAGCCAGGTCTCCAGCCAGGTCCATAGCTGGAGGCAGGTGAAAGGCAACCATAAATTGATGTCTCTCTCCCTCTCTGCCTCTCTCCCTTCCCCCTCTCTAAAAATAATAAATAAAACCTTTTTAAATTAATAATAAAATAAAAATGAGCACTTTGTATTACTTATGATTATACCTTTCTGGCAGATAGTAATAACATTTTTAGTTCTACGAAGATTCAGATCATCAGTTTTCCAACAGACAACGTGAAGTGCCCTGAGAAAGAGGAGTCTTTTTCTAATTCACGAAAGGTGCCACCTGGGCTAGTGTCCTGCCCTCAGGGCTACAATTCCCAGCGGCCTCTGCCCCCCAAAGGTCACACCCCTGCCTGAGGCCTCCTGGGGGTGTTGGTTTTCCTCTGGGAGACAGGTACCTGGACCTCGTCCTGAGGGTGGTGGACTACCAGCGCGTAGGCCAGGGCGTCCTCGGACAGCGGGGAGAAGTTGGCCTGGGCCAGCAGCGGCTCCAGCGCCAGCAGCACCTCCTGCTCATTGGACAGACGCTGGGGGTCTGTTAGCGAAGGCTGGTCAAGGGTCTCCCTGTCGGGGTTGATGGGGTCATACAAGGCCTGAGGAGAGAGCCAGGGAGGAGAAAAGTAGGCTAGGTCAGAATATGAGGGGCTCACAGGTAAACCTCAGGGTGCTCCTGGTGCCACCCTTTAAATGAGAGGGCACCCGAGGGCTTGACTCCGGCCTGAGCTCCTCTCCCCATCTTCCTCTCCAAGCTTGCTCTGAGTGGCCTAGCCATTCCTATGCCCTTCAACGCTCCCTCCCTCTCTCTCTTTTTACAAAGATTTTCCTTATTTATTTGTTTTAGAGAGAAGGGGATGGAGAGAGAGAGGGAGAGAAACATTGATGGGTTGCCTCTCACACGTTCCCAACTGGGGACCTGGCCCACAACGCAGGCACGTGCCCAACCGGGAATCGAACCAGGGACACTTGGGTTTGCGGGATGACAGACAACCCATGGTGCCACAGCAGTCAGGGCTAAACACCCTCCCTTGCAGGTCGCTACCTGCTCACACCTCCAGCCGGGACCTTATATCCAATTCCAGTGCGTGAGCATTCATTCTCCCTCAGGAATGGAAGTGAAGGTGGAGGTGGACAGGCTGCCCAGAGAGACTACATTTCCCAGCCTCCCTCGAGGCTAGGTGTGGCCAGGAGACTGGGGTTTCACCCGCAGACCGTGAGCAGAGGTGATGGGTGTACCCTCCCCCTTACTTCTTGCCCCCCTAGACCTTCCACTCTTTCCTCATTCTGCCAGCATAGAACAATGTTCTACCCACGACCCAGTTGTGACCACACAGAGATGAGGACAATGCGCTAAGGGATGGCGGAGCAACAAGGTGGAAGGAGCCTGGGTCCCAGCATAATCTCACGTGGAACAGGAGCAGGCCCACTCGCCACAGGGCTATAAAGTGGGATGGAAACAATCCTCCTTCTCCTCTAAACAATCTGATTCTGGGTTCTGCTTGTTACAGCGGCTAAGCCTCTACTTGACATGCGTTTTTTAAAATTTAATTTTATTGTTGTTGTATTACATCCCTCTGATGTGTATTTTTTTAAATTAGATATTTTGTATTTTGTAAAACCTCACCTGAAGATATATTTTATTGATTTTTCTCTTTTTCTTTTTTCTTTGACAGAGAAACACTGATGTAAGAGAGAAACATCGATCAGTTGCCTCCCAATATGTCTTGGCCAGGGATCAAACCCAAAACCTAGGGATGTGCCCTGACTGGGAATCGAACCTGCAGCCTTTTTGGTACATTGGGATGACGTTCCAACCAACAGAGCCACACTTAACCAAGGTTTGAGATTTCTTGTTGAGTGTCACAATCACCTCAAATGCAACAAGCCAAGCCCACAGGTCACTACCCCAATCCCCAACCTTCCAACAAAACCAGCATTCTGCATTTCCTGTCTCTGATGGGTTCCCCTCAACCATCCCTGGCTTCTCCCCTGAGGGCCAAACTCTTAGATTCAGTGACCTCTTTGACCTCTCCACCTGGCTGCCTAATGGCACCTCGCATCTAACGTGGCCCAAGGAAAAGGCTTCATTTCCCCACTTCTGCCCCCAGTCTTCTGTCAGGAGACGGTGCCACCATCCACCCAGAGACTCTGATCAGAAACCACTGAGGCATCCGAGTTCCTTTCTTTTCATCACCCCCAAATCCAGCCCTTAAGCAAGGTCACTGGCTGAGCCTCCGAATCGCTCTTGACTCTCTGTTCCCTTCCATTTCACCACTACCTTCTGGTCCAAGCCACCTCCGCCCCTCACCTGAACAACTAACTTCCCGGGGCTTCCGCTCTGCCTGCTTCTACTCGCTCAGCTTCCCAACCATTCTCCACCGGGCTGTGCCAGAGAGCTCATTTAGATTATAAACAGAGCCTGCACCCTGTCCCTCCAACAGCTCCCCGCTGCATTTGGAATAAATTCCAGAATCCTTCCATGACCTTCAAGGCCTCTGTAGAACTAGCCTCCGCCTTGCTCACCTCCTCTTACCCATCTGCCCCACTCGCCCCGCAAAATTATTGACTGAGTGAGTGAGCTTCCAGTTGCCCGGACTATTTTGCTCAAGGAGAGACTGAGTTTGAGGATGACATGGGACTGCCTCAGACCAAAAAGCAAGCCTCAGAGGGAACACCCCTCCCTCATAAAATTAAGTCCCTTAGTACTGGCCTCTGAACCTGAAGGTCGCTGGTTCGATTCCCAGCCAGGGCATGTAACCAGGTTGCAAAGCCAGGTCTCCAGCCAGGTCCGTAGCTGGAGGCAGGTGAAAGGCAACCATACATTGATGCTTCTCTCCCTTTCTTCCTCCCTCCCTGCCCTTCTCCCTGAAAATAATGAGTAAAATCTTAAAAAAAAAGAAGAAGAAGAAGAAGAAGAAGAAGAAGGAGAAGGCGAGTTGCTACACCCACCCTCTGAGTGTCTCTTGGGAGAGGGAGCCTTAAGGAACAGCCTGGTTAGGCCAGGTGTGGCTTTGAATTAGTGGAAGGGAAGAAGAGGGGGTACCCCAAGTGGGAGGAATGCCCCAGGCAAGGGTTTGGAGGGGGTTGGCCCAGGGCCTCAGAAACAACTGAGCAAGGGGCCAGGTGACTCGGAGGACAGTCAAGCCCAGCTAATCCTCCTGAACTCACTCCCAGGGCTGCAGACAGGACCTGAGGCCAAAGTGAAGGCCTGTGACAGCAGGTCCCATAGGCCACATCAATGCTCATTTAGTGACCTTGAGAAATTCCATTCCCAGGGCGGAGCTGCAGCTTGAGAACCTCAGAGGTGGAGGGGAGAGAGATCTGCATTCATCACACGTCCGCCCGCCTAGAGCCAGATTCTTTTCTGCGAATTTCATATCCACCAGGGCTTCACGCCAGAGACCTGGATGCTGCAGGTGACCCCAGCTGCTCCCTCCCTTCGTGCAGTAAATCTGCCCCCATCCTCCATTCCACTTCCATACAGACTGCCGCTTCGCCCAGCCCTCTCCTCCTCATCCACACCACCATCATCGCCGCCTCTGGCCTGGCTGGGTCCCACACAGACTTCTCAACGGTCTCCCCAAAACGCCTTGGCCCCCCGCCCCTGCTAATCTGTTCCCTACACAGCAGCGGGGCAAAGTGCATCGAACAAGAACCATGCTAGCAATGAAGGGGAAAGGCACACATGTCCGCAGCACTTCCTGCAGGTCGGGCACTGTGTGAAGCATGCTGCCTCTGTTAGCGGCATTCACAGATGCGGATGCTGCGACACAGGGAGGTTAAGTACCTGCCCGGGTTCACAGAGCCGGGAAGTGACATACCAGCAGTTACCCGTCCAGCTCTGTCAGCCTGCTCCTGCCGGAACCCTTCCAAGGCTCCTGCCACCCAGGAAGGACCAAGCCCCGAACTAAGGCCCACAAGGCTGCCCAGGACCTCTCCTTGCTACACCCTTGGTCACTTTACAACAGCCCCAGGGACCTGGCACGTGCTATTGGAAGCCTCTCCCTGCCCATCGCCCCCACCCGCCTCTCTCCCCCTCCATCCTATTCCAGCTCCCTCATCACTCTCTGGAAGCCTAGGCTGAGCAGGGCCACCGACTGGCCAGCAGGGTGTGTATCACACAAAGGTGCCAGATCTAAGAGACAACCTAGTCGATACCGGAGACCTGTGCATTTATCATTAATAGTCACCCTTTTGGGAGGAAACCAAGAGTACAGAGCACCACCAGCCAACCAGCCAATAGAACTCCCCACAGTGACTGGGACTTCTGGACCTACACGCCCATCAGGTTGCCACCGGTCACAGGTGGCTACTGAGCACTTGAAACGTGGTGAATGCGATGGAGGAACAGAATTTTTAAATCTTACTTAATTTCAGTTATTCTAAATCGAACAGCCACACATGCATAGGGACTACGCTATTAGACAGCCCAGGGCTAGGGAAAGGGGCTTTTCCTAATCTGCACACAGAGCCCGGTACAGAAACTAAGGTCAGTTTTGTTAGCCTCTCGCCCAGACTGTGTCCTTCAAGTGACAATCTGAACCTCTCCATTCACTGGGAAAGAGGGTGAGATTCATGACTGTCCCCACGCTCTGAGGGCAGGGTGCAGGCTCCAGCTGGGTCCTCCGTGAAGCCCTGGCACCTGGCACAGGGCCCCGAACAAACATCTGCTAAAAGAATGAAAAATGTGAGCCCTGGCTGGTGGGGCCTGCGAACCCAAAGGTCGCTGGTTCGATCCCCAGCCAGGGCACATAACCAGGTTGCAAGTCAGGTCACCCACCAGGTCTGTAGCTGGAGGCAGGTGAAAGGCAACCATACATTGATGTTTCTCTCCCTTTCTTCCTCCCTCCCTGCCCTTCTCCCTAAAAATAATGAATAAAATCTTTTTTTTTTTAATTCTGTTTAAAAAACAGAAAGAAAAATGTCCCTCAGTCTGTGTGTCCATTGCTGCCATTTTCTACATTCAAGCATCCCCTTGGGGACCTCAAATGCCATCTGTCCCCTGAGGATTCCCAGATTCGTCTCCAGCCTGGATGTGTTTCCGGAGCTCCAAACTCACTCACCCAAGAGCCTACTCAACACTCCCACACAGATGACCAACCAGCCTCTCGATGCTTCCACATGGACATCCAGGAGGCGTCCTTTCCAACCCACTGTGCACAGTACATCCCACACCTGCTCCTCCTGCCACCCCACCCCACCCCCAGCTCAGAAAAGGCAAAGTCCACCCTTCTATGTGTCAGACCCAAAGTCTGGGGTCACCCTGGACACCTCTCTCACACATTCAATCCATCATATGATACCACATTCAAAACAGATCCAGCCCTGGCTGGTGGCACAGTGGATAAGGCGCCAGCCTGTGAACCCAAAGGTCACTGGTATGATTCCCAGCCAGGGCACATAAGCAGGTTGCAAGCCAGGTCTCCAGCCAGGTTTGTGGCTGGAGGCAGGTGAAATGCAACCATACATTGATGTCTCTCTCCTTCTCTGCCTCTCTCCCTTCCCCTCTTTCTAAAAACAATGAAATAAAATCTTTTTAAAAATATAAATAAATAAGTAAATAAATAAATAAAACAGGTCCAGAATTCAACCATTCCTCAACTTCTGACAGAGCTGCCCATATCCCTTAAACCATTGAGGTGCCAGCAGCCCAGTCAGCCTGGGTCACCCTGCTCCCATCCTCCATCTCAACCCCACTGTTCCCCACATGGCCACCAGAGGGTTTCTACTGTCATCTAAGTCCACTCATGTCCCTCCTCCGCTCAGAGCTGACCCTTGGCTTCCACCTCACTCAAAGTCCTGTGTCCCACGAGGCCCTGAAGGAGCTAGTCCCACTGCCATCTCTGCCCTCAACTCCAGCCCTGTCCCTGTCATTCACTCAGCTCTAGCCCCAACCTCTTTGCCCGTTCTTCCATACTTCTGCCTCAGGGCCTTTGCACTTACTGTTCCTGCAGTTCCCTACAGGGTTCATTCTCACCTCCTTCAGGTCTCTGCTCAAATGACACCCTCATTGAGGGTTTCCTGACCACCCTACCTAAAATTGCAAAAACACCTCTGCTTTCCTTTTCGCATTAATTAGTTACGAGATTTAGGCTAAAATAAATAAAATACAGGACACCAAGTTAAATTTGATTTTCAGATCAATGTCAAATAATTTTTCAGTTTAAGTATGTCCCAGGCAACGTTTGAGGACTATATTGCATGCGCATGGGACAAAATTGAACTTACAAAAATTATTCAGGCCTGGCTGGTGTGGCTCAGTGGACTGAGCACCAGTCTGCGAACAAAAAAGTTGATGGTTCAGTTCCCAGTCAGGGCACATGCCTGAGTTGCAGGCCAGGTCCCCAGTTCGGGGTGCACGAAGACAACTGATTGATGCATCTCTCGCACATCAATGTTTCTCTCCCTTCTTCCTCCCTCCCTTCCCCTCTCTCTCAAAATAAATAAAAATTTTAAAAGTATTTTAAAACTTATTCATGGCTTATCTGAAATTAAAATTTAACTGGGTATAGAGGGTTGACTAGTGTCCCCTAACAATCCGTGTTCTCTCAGAACCTCAGAATATGATGTTATTTGGAAACAGTCGTTGCAGGTGTCATTAAAGAAAGGCTTCAGATGAGATCATACTGGATAAGGTGGGGCCTAAAGCCAACAGGAGTGTCCTGAAAAGAGAAAAAGACCTGGAGAGGCACAGAGAAGAAGGTGATGGGAAGATGGAGATGGAATGATGTGTCTACAAGCCAAGGAATGCCGAGAACTGCCAGCAGCCACCCAAAGCTGAGAGAGAGGCCTGGGACAAGTGTGACCTGAGGGTCACCAGAAGAAACTAACTATGCCCACAGCTTCTGGACTCCTGGACTCCGAGAGAACATATTTCTGCTATTTTGAGCCATCCAGTTCATGGTAATTTTTTACGACAGATGAGTAAACAAGACATCCTATTCTTTACCTGGCATCCCTATCCTTGGCACTTGGCATCTCTTAACATATTTTCCTCCTTTACCTTGTTGAGGGTCTATGTCCCTCACTAGAACATAACTGAATGAAGCAGACACACCATCTGTCAGGCTGTGTCCTGGGGCCTGGAACCATTTGGGAACATAGTTGGTGCTCAATAAATATTATTGAGCAAATATAATGAATGAATGAATGAATAAAGGAAAGGAGGAGCAGAGAGAGGTCACCTGCAAAGGTCACCTGCATGACTGAGTGAAGCCCGGCAATTCATTGTTAGTACAGACCACCCAGTGTGGCCCAAGGCCCTAGGTAAACCAGGCCACTCTTTTTTTTTTAAAAAAGATTTTATTTCATTATTTTTAGAAAGAGGGGAAGGGAGAGAGGCAGAGAGGGAGAGAGACATCAATGTATGGTTGCCTTTCACCTGACTCCAGCCACAGATCCGACTGGAGACCTGGTTTGCAACCTTGTTACGTGCCCTGGCTGGGGAATCGAACCTGTGACTTTTGGGTTCACAAGCCGGCGCCTTACCCACTGTGCTACCAGCCAGGGCCTAAACCAGGACACTCTTAATATTATGCAGGATACTCCAAGGACTTAAGAGGTTCCCTCCCAGGAGCCCATCTATGGCCAATCTTTTGTTTGAAATGTGCAGGGTTTGGACAATCTGGGTCTTCTGCATTAACCCTTCACTGCACACTGCCACATCCTCCCACAGGGCCCCTCTTTGCTTTGAACAGCAGCATTGGACAGTGGCCTCTCTGTGCTGAGTGATCACTCTGTGTTGGGTTCATTGAGCCCTTCCTGCAATACCTGGGGCAGAGCCTGGAGGCAGGTGGACAGGGGCACCAATCCTGGGTCTGCTGCTTGTGAACTGTGCAATCTGGGGCACTTCCCAGGCCCTACTGGGGCCTTGGTTTCGGCCTCTGCAAATGGGGCTGATGGCAGCTGACCTCTGGAGGGGCTGGAGATGGAGTAACTAGGGTAACCACACAGGTAGCCACCCAGACCTATGTGAGCAACCTCCAATAAAAAACCCTGGATAACCCTGGCTGGTGTGGCTTAGTGGGTTGAGCACCAACCTGCGAACTAAAGGGTCATCAGTTCGATTCCCAATCAGGGCACATGCCTGGATTATGGGCCAGGTCCCCAGGTACGGGCGCATGAGAGACAACCACACACTGATGCTTCTGCCCCTCTCCCTCTCCCTTCCCCTCACTCAAATAATAAATAAATAACATCTTTAAAACACCACTGTCCCCTGATGTTCTACTTCTCTCTCCAGCTGCTCTTTGTCCACCCTCCTCCCCAGTTCCAGTTCTGCTTCCTGATTTCTAGGCTGGCGCACCTCGGGATCCAGCTAATTCCCCTCATGGTACTATTTAGTACCATCTAGGTCCTCCCAGGGTTGCTTCTCAGCCCAGACACCTCCCTTGACCTCCAGATCCCACATTCAAGTCCAGGTCTCTACCACGTCTGACAGGCAGTTCAAATTCCTAAGTCCAAAGCTGAGCTCTCAAATCTCCCCTGCAGATCTGCCTCCGGTCCCCACCCTGTCCTCAAAAATCGCAGCTCCATCCTTCTGAGGGAGTGGGCCAGAGCCACAGGGGGCACCCTGGAGCCTCACTTTCCCTCCTCACCCTGCCCACACAGCCGATGGATGACGCCTTCCAGCCATTACCAGCATCTGACCACTTTTCCCCACTTCCACTGCTATTAGCCTTTTTGGAGCTGCCATTACCTCTCGCCTGGAAAAACATAATAGGCTCTTTACTAGATCTCTCTGCCCCTGACAGCCTCTTTCCTACACAGCAGCCTGAAGGAACCTGTGAACACCTAACTCAGCTCACATCCCTCCTCTGCTCGAGCCCTCCTGTGGCTCCCAGCTCACCCAGAGTAAAAGCAAAGTGCTTACCTCGGCCCACGAGGCCAGGAGGCACAATTTGTCCACTCTGCCTCTCTGCTCTTATCTTCTGCCCTTTCTCCTTCACTCACTCCCCTACAGCTACAGTGGGTCCCTTTGTTGTTTTTCCCACACTCCAGGCCCTCTCTCACGTCAGAGCCTTTGTACTTGCTTTTCCTTTTGCCTAGAATGTCCTCCCCCGGGCATTCATCTGGCATACCCCGACCAGGATCAAACCAGAAACTCAGGTATGAGCTCTGACAGGGAATCAAACCCGCTACCTTTTGGTGCACACGATGACACTCCTGCTGCTCACGCGTTGCATCCCCAAAAGGGGCCATCCTCCAACTGAGATCCCCAGCCCCCCAGCCCCCAGCCACCCCCCACCCCAGGTCTCATGTGTCTCCAACCAGCTGAGTCACACTCCCTTTCTTCCCTCAGCTCTTAGCTGACCTGTCACCTCCTCATCAGAGAAGCCTTACCTGACCATTCTGTCTAAAACAGGCCCTGTCTCATCCCTGTCTAATCTGCTTCAATCTCTGCTTCAAGGTTCTTCACAGCACTTATCACCCCTGGGTATCATATTTCTCATTTATTTATTGTCTCCCAGCTGGAATGCCAGCTCCCTGAGGGTGTGGCTTCATCTGTCCTATTCACTGCAGCAGCATCCCCAGGGCTTAAAATGGGGCCAGGTTCCATGTAGGTGCTCAGAGAACGTTTGCTGAATGAATGGATGAGCAAACAAACAGTCCAGGGCAGGAGGGGCCCTGTCCTCACCTGCAGCCGGGTCAGGATGTGATGGTAGTGGAACAAGGTGCAGAAGTCCACGTGGGCTGAGAATTCCTCTAAAGCTGCCTTCTCCGCAGGACTGGAGTGGAATTCCTGTCACCTCAGGAAGTAAAACTGCTCGTTAGGCCTCCCTCCCCTCCCTCACGAGGAGGAATTCTTTCCCTGGCAGCCCATACAGACCGTCAGAGCTCTGAGCTTTTCAAAATGTTGCTTTGTTTGGGAGAGGGTGTCGATTCTATTGACCGAGGAACTGAGGTAGCCTGGCATAGCGAAAAAGATTACTGAAAGAGCTGGGAGTTCCAGTCCTCATGCTGACACTGACTCACCAACATTCACACAGTGCCTACTGAGTGCCAGGCACTGCCCACATACGGTCGTCCTCCAGAGACCAGAGGCCGATGGAGGGATAACCCCCATTTCTCAGAGGGGGAAAATGAAGCTCAGGGAAGTCACCTGCTGAGGGCCACAATGTCTAGATAAAGACTCCAATGTAGGCCTGTCTGACTCCAGGACACAGGTACTTAACTAATTATTTATGCTTGTCATTCTCCTTCTCCTTTTCGATGCCCTCGTTTATAAAATGGGGGTGATGGTGCTACCTCCCTTATTGGGTCGCGCTGACGATTCCGTTAACACCCGGAAAATTTTAGCACAGTAGGAGCTTAACCAATGTAATAAGTATGGTTATAGCTTAATAGGTATAATAATTATTATTAGGTAATAGTAAGACTAATGATGAGGATGATTCTTATAACCGTTTTACAGAGGGGGGAACCATGCCCCAGAAAGTGCTCGTTAAAACCTCCAGAACAAACTACGGTCGGGAATCGCTGCTACATTCTCATCTCAGAGGTCTTTCCCTAACTTGCCAACTCACTTCCCGCCCACTTGGTACGGCGCGGGGAGGCGAACTACAACTCCCAGGAGGGGCCAGGGCAGCCCTCAATAGCGCGTAGTGCCCTGCCACCGCAAGGCCTGCCGGGAGTCGTAGGCCCCAGGCTCCTGGACCCGGGGCGGGCGGTACCTGTATCAGTAGGCGGAGCAGCTGCTCCCTGGAGAATGGGATGAACCGCTCGCGGTACTGCTGCGTCCAGTCGCGGGGCTCGGTGGGGTTCCACATCTTGCGGTACTCCCCCATCTTGGCCGCCAGCGAGGACAGGGCCCGGGCCGGCCCGGGGAGCGCGGGCAAAAGGGACCATCCTCGACCCCGAGATCCCCAGGCCCCCCGGGTCACGTGCAGCATGGCCAGCCTCTGTCCCCGGGGCCTAAACGAGGGAAATGGGTAGGAGTCAAAGGACATCTGGAGGAAAAGCGCCCTCTCCACCTCCACGACTCAACCTTCAGAAGCCGCTCCTACCCCAGGCGGGGCGCAGAGCCCACCTGCCCGCCTCGTAGCCCTTCTTGTTGGGCCCATCCAACACGACTCAGTTGACCTGGGTCCTAGGGAAGGGTTAGGGGTCTTAGGTCCTTAGGCGTTTTGCGGGCCCAGACACCCTGCAATGTTACAACTGGTTTCTGCGGGATCGAGGCGATGTGGTGGATCTTAGGGGCATAGAAAAGCTTGGAAAGGCTCCATAGAGGGTGCAGGGCCGCCCTCCCCTGGCCATGCAATCCCCCTCCCTACCCTCACCTTAGCCAACGCAGGACTGTCATTGAGCCTCCTACGCATGTGCAGGAGGGAGGGCTGCCCCGCCCCAGCTAGTTCGGCTTCAGCCAACAGTAGGACGCATGCGCAAAACCTGGGTCCCTGCTTGCTCGCTCAGAAGCTCTCAACTGCGCACGCGCAATTTGTCTGCCTCGCGCCACTGCCGCCCCTGTTTGGGGGCGCGGCGCATGCGCAGCAGGAGTGTCTCCTTGTCCGCGTGCTTCAAAGAGACGGGGAGGGAGCGGGCGCTCGACTCCCGGGATGGGTGGGGCGGGGTAGGGCTCCCCTCCCGCGCGCAGCCCGCCAACGGCGGCCCGCCCAACGTCCCCTGTGGCCACGCCCACGCTCGTGCCGCGACTGAGTAGGCGGGAAGGAGGGGCGGGGCTTGGGCACAGCCAATCAGCTGCGGAGGAGCGAAAAGGCGGGAAAAAGCGGAAGCAAAAGAAGTCCGAGGTGGCGCGGGGGACCAGGATGGGGAGGGTGGGCGGAAGGAAGAACGGGCCCCCAGGTGATGCGGGCCGGGCCTCAGAGTAGGCGCCCTTTCGTCAGGGAGCGTCGTCCCGGGCCTCACACCCCCCCACTCCTCGCCCTTAAACGGAAGAGCCTGATTCCCAGAAGGTAGCCGGCCTAGGGCGGGCGGCATGGCCTCCTCGCTGAGCGGAAGTCCTCTCAGCCCGCGTCCCCACACGCACACGCCTGAGGCCGCGGGCGGACACGGGCTCGCAACGGGGGCGACGCGCTTGTACGAAGCCGGAGCTGAATTCTAAGGGGAGGCCTGGATTCTAGGAAGTAGCCCCCAGTCACAAGGGCACGCCTGGGTTCTCCACGATGGCTGTTGTCGCCCTCACGTGAAGGGGGTTCCCCTGGGGTCCTGACCTGTGCTCGCGGGGCAGGGCCACTCGTGTCGCCTCACCGGGGACACAGCCCGTCAAAGGCTCCGGTGTCAGGGCGGCGCGCAACGTGCCAGCTCTCTGCCCCCCCTCCCTGCCTGGGTCTCCCCACCCCGCACCCCACCCCGGGGACCCCAGCAGCCCCCCGCGCCATGCGCCCCCCAGAGCCCCGGGAATCGGCTTCGCGCCGCCTCTGACCCGACCCCGCACCCGTCTTGTCTCCTGGCAGCCACGCCCGAGGGCGGCCTGGGGCCTCCGGAAGACAGCCGAGCCCCCGGCTCCCGCCCCGCGGGGCCCCAGGAACGGAGCCGCCGCCATGCACGTCCCTGAGAGCCTGCAGGACCTGGCCGAGAGCGAGGCCGCGCAGTTTCTGAGGAGACCCCGGACGGGGGCGAGGATCCTCGCGGGGGTGAGGCCCCCCTGCGGCCCGGCCGCCCCGGGGTGGCGGGAGGCAGGGCTCCCGCGTCAGAGACGGTCCGCAGGGGTCGGGGGGCAGGACGGAGCCGGTGAGGCCACGCGAGGCAGAGCGGGGGCCGAGCAGCTGGAGCCGCCGGGTTCTGAGCTCCGGGCTGCGGGCCCTGGCGGAGCTGTTCCGAGCGCCTCGTAGTCTCCCCGGAAGCAGCGAGGCTGCGCGGCGGGCGCCGCGGGCGCCATGTTTGCGACGAGGAGGCTGAGGGTCGAGGAAAGGGAATCGTTCCCGGGCGGGTGGTCGCCACCAGCCCCGCGGGGCTCCTTCACCTTCAACCAGTTCGCGGGGAAGAGTCAGGGCCTCGTCCCGCTCCGGAGCCCCACAGCCCCCTGTGACGGGTGACTCACCTGCCCGGGCCGGGCAGATCAGGTCCAGGACGGTGGCCCCGGGGTGGCGAGGGTCCCCCGGTGGAGGCAGGGCCGGGGCGCAGCGTGGGGTCTGCGAGGGGCCACAGCGGGTTCTCGTCCCACCCGCCGGCGAGGGACTAGCGGGGGTGAGAGGACGGCTCATCGACCTGAGACTCCTGATGGTGGTGGTCACCCTGTCAGGCGAGGGCCTTGGTCGTCATTGTCACGTCCCCAAAGGGCCGGGGCGCCCGGGGTCCCATCCTCGTTCAGCCCCGACTGGGCCGTGTGGCCGTGGGCCGGTCGCTGCTCCTCCCTGGACTCGCCTGTGACGGTCGGCGCGGCGACTCCGGCCTCGGGCTGGGCCGGCCGCCTCCCTCCCTGCTCGGGGCTGCACGCCGAGACCTGGTGGTGGCCATGGGGCGCCCCGGATCAAACCCCGGGTGCCGATCCCCCTTCCTGTGGCTCCTGGAAGCTGCGGGCAGAAGGTCAACCAGGCCTGGCTTAGACTCCTGGCCGCCACGCGCTGGCCACGTCGGGTGGCCAACTCCTGGCTGTGGCTGGGCCGGTGCTGATGCAATTATCACTAGCGCCACCTTGCACTCTCCGAAGTGCCGTTTGGTTTGATAACTCACCGAGTCACCCTAGGCCTGTGTGACCTTGAGCAAGTGAGTGGCCTGATGTCCCCAAACCTCGGTACTCGCGCGCATATAAAAGGACGCTAACCCCTTGCTCACAGGAAAGATTGTGAAAATGAAACAAGTTAATGTCTCTAAGCTGATTAGCAGGGGCTTGGCGCATGGTAAGCTTTCGTTAAATAGCAATTTAAAAAAAAAAGTTTACCAGAGGATGTGTTTATTGATTTTAGAGAGAGGGGAAAGGAGAGAGAAAGATAAACATTGACGCAAGAGAGGAACATTGATCAGTTCGTTGCCTCTTGTACACAACCTAGGTATGTGCCCTGACCAGGAATCGAACTGGCAACCTTTTGGTGTACAGGAGACGCCCCAACCCACCTGGCCAGGGCTTAAATAGCAATTATTATTGGCACAAATCGTTACTTGTGAGCGAGGAGAGAGATGGGTTTCAGGATGCCTAGGATGATGGAGATGCATGTCCATCGTCATTCTTAGCCAGGGGAAGAAAGGAATTCCACACCCGAGTTTCAGGTTCTTCACTGATGTTAGCTCTTCTGCTCCTCACCACGACCCTGTGACGTGGGCATTGCTACCCCTTGTTGACCGAAGGAGAAACTGAGGCTCACAGATGTTGAATGACTTGCCCAAGGACATCATCCAGCTGGTGAGCAAGTCAAAAGGATCTGCAAGCCTCAAAACTTCGGAAGGAAGGGTGGGTGGCGAGGGAGAAGGCCCAGCTGGTGGGGACTGGTGTGGGGATGGAGGAGGGAAGGGCTGCCGACCGTGCCAGACGGTTCGGTCACAGACTTTGCCCGCCGCCTGCATCCACCCTCCCTCCCTCCCAACTCTCCCCTTCCCCCTTGGCCTGGTGCCTCAATAGGGACTCTGGGCAGCTGGTGCGCTCGACTTCACTGCCGCCTGCCAGCTGGTGCCTTAACTGATGAATCTTTGCTCCTTCCCTGGGGATAGGCCAGAGAGGGCGTGGAAGGCTGTTTGGACTCAGGCTTCCGAGGGGTGGGGTCCCTCCAGCCCAGCTGAACCTCCTCCCCACTCAAGGGTCTGGGGGTCAGCGGTAGACAAGATACTGGCCTAAAAATCTGGAGGGCTGGATCCCTATCCCCGCCCCTCCACAGGCTGACCTTGAGAGGAGGATACTTCTTCCCCTCTCTGAGTGACTGTTGAGAACTGTCATCAGGGCTATGCCTCCACCCCTGCATGCCCCCTCTTCACAGCAAGGAGACAGACTGGGAAACTGAGGTTTCAAGAAGTGAGTGATTTGCCCAGGGCCGCACAGCTTGGGGAGTCAGCCATGCCTGGCTCTTTCCACTCCACCATAATGGCTTCGATTTATCACCTGTGAAGCAAATGAATCTGTAACATCTAGCATGTGGGGCTAGTGTGAGGCTTCAGGGAGGTGACGCAGGTAAAATAAAGACGGACTCAAAAATGATCGATGAGCCTGCTGGTCCCTGACTTGTCTGCTTCAGACCACCAGGACACAACGCTCCCTTTCTATGGCTTCCGTCCTTCAGCCCCAAACAGAATGGAGACAAATACCCTTGATTAATGCTAACTGTGCTGGACAAAAAGGCCGACTCACTGTTTGTTATTGTTGTCATTCTGTTGTTGTCATTCAGAGAAGGCAATTAAGACAAAGGGTGGAGGAGGAGGGACAGAGGCTGAGGAGTTTAGGGGTTGACTCTTTGCCTCCCCAGTCCCCACTCTAGACGTCAGAGCAGGAGCAAAGAAGAAAGGCCCAAGGTCATCCCCTCTTTCAACACTTTTGCTGAGGTCCATTCTGGTGCTGGGGACAGAAGGGTCCCACGCAGACCCTGTCCAGAAGGAGTTCAAATTCCCCTACTCCTCCCCTACTCCCTAACTCTGGACCCAGCACTACCATGTTAATCAATCTCCAGCTCCAGTTTTAAGTCCTAAATATCACTGGATTCCCCAGAACCCCAACCTCAGCTCAGGCCTCAGCATTTCTTGCCTGGGCCTTCCCATCCATCTCTTGGCTTCTTGTCTTGCCCCCTCCAAACCATCAGGCCCTGGCAATGTGCTCTATCCCAGGCCTGACCCAGGCCACTCTGCTCAGAACCCCTCCACATGTGTAATTAAATCCAAGTAAGAAATTTCATTTCCACGGCTCCCAAGACCAGGCCCTCAGTGTGGTGTTCAGCCCCTGAGAATCGGGCTTCTGCCCATTTTCCAGCCTCCTCTCACATTGGATCCCTCACACGTGATTTCTCTCCAGTCCCTGAAGGAGCCCGCGCCTCTGCAGCATCTGGCTTTAGCACATACAGTTCATCTGCCTGAAATGCCCTTCCTCCTCTGTCTGCCTGAAAAACTCCTCATTCTTCCAGGTGTAGTTCAGAGCTCACCCTATTGCTTCCTGAATTCAGCCCCACGATTTAGGTTTTGGCTCAGACCTTGACTCTCCTAGATCCCAGGCTCCAGCCACCTACCACCTCCAATCTCTAATCTCTACAGGCCCAAAGGGGTCTTCATGCACCCAGAGCTGCCCCTGCTCAGAGTCTGCTCCCTATTGCCCGCCTGTCAATGTCTCCATTCCTTCGCCTTTCCCACCTTCCAGGCATTACCTCATCCAGAAGCCCCCTTCGATCAACTCCCACCACCCGCCCCATATCACATCAGTCCCTCTGCTATCTGGCATGGACCTCACCATGCTGCCTTGCGACTGTCTGGGACAAATAACTAGGGGTTTGATAGGAGTGTCTGCCCTCCGGGTGTCTGGTCCAGCGGGCGGTGTAGCAGGGTGTTGAAACAGACTCAGGAGCTGGGCAGCTCTGTTGCAATCCAGGCACTAGCACTGCCTGAGTGACTTTGGGTAATTCCTCATCCTCCCTGTGCCTCAGGTCCGTTATCTAAAAATTGGGGCTGTTAGTACCCACATCCTAGAGTGCTTGTAAGGATGACACAGGCTAGAGCTTGTGGGGTACTTCAGTGGTGTTTTATAAATAAACACCGTGGAAGACAAGCGTAGGCGCAGGCAGTTGTGCTAGTGTGCTCCATGCAGCGTGCACAGATGACAGATGGGGCTACCCTCTCAATGAGGTTGTATTTGCTTTAAAAAAAAAAAAAACTGAAGCAAATAATAATAATAATAATGTTTATGAGGTCCCGGATGTTTGTTCCATTTCTCTCCATATTCTCTGTATTTTTGGACCATTTCACAAATTTATTTTTAAAAGTGAACAGGGATTAGCGAAGCTGGGCGGGAGGAGGGAATGGCAGGCAGCGGGAACCTGGAACTGCTGGGAGGCAGAGAGAACCTACATGATGGCAAACACTCATGGAGCTCCTCGTGTGCCCTGCGTGCTGTGCTAAGCATTTGATGTTGGTACCTGGGTTTGGGGGCAGGTACCAGTTTGAAGCGGCAGAAGGGGTGTGTGGGTGAGACGGGGTGAGTGGGGAACGCACAGACCAGGCAGGGCCTCACGGGCCAGGCTTTGGGGCTGAACTCTGTCCTGCAGGCTAGGGAGTCATGGGGGGCTGTGAGCAGGAAGGGGCAGGGTGTGGAAAGGGTCCTCTGGGGCCAGGTAGGGAGGAACTGAGGCTATAGACAGGGAGGCCCAGGAGGGGCTGGGACAAGGGCCCAGGGGGACAGGAGGAGGCCTGAACTGGGATGGAGAGAATGGTGAGGGGCAACAGGACCGGCAGGGCTTGAAGGCTCTGAGGACATGACAGGGAGGGAGAGGCCAGAACTGCCCAGTGGGCAGATGGCAGGGTCCAGGCCACAGATGGGAACCCAGCAGGGATGAGAGGGTTTGGGGAGACACTGAGCCCTGTTCAGGGCCCTGGAACCTGCTCCCATACCCACAGGTCTTCTCCCTCATCATCTTCTCCTCCCTGCTGACCGACGGCTACCAGAACAAGACAGACTCTTCGCAGCTCCACTGCGTCCTCAATAGCAACCACATGGCCTGCAGCTTTGCTGTGGGAGCTGGCTTCCTTGCTTTGCTCAGCTGCCTGGCCTTTCTGGCCCTGGACGCCCACGAGAGCCGCATCGCCAGCACCCGCTTCAAGACAGCCTTCCAGCTCCTGGACTTCATCCTGGCTGGTGAGACCCAGGGACCACCGCCCACAGCTTCCCTGCTCCTGTTTCCAGCCCTCTGCAGCTCCCAGGGTCCCCTGGACACCTTTCTTCGCTGTCCAGCGGGCCACATGTGACCCAAAGCTCTATCACTCCCTTCTCACAGCTCTTTGGCACCTGCAGGTTCCTGCTCAGGGAGTTATCTCTCCGTCCTTTAGACTCAGTGTAAGGGTCAGCGCTTCTGATCCCCAAGTCAATTCTAGAAGCCTCCCTTCTGCCTGCCCTTCCTCCTCATCCTCTGTCTGCACACAGGGCCATTCCCAGCATCTCAGGGCTGCCAGGGCCCTCCGTGGGCATGAGTCCGTCACCCTCCAAGAGAACTTTCCGTGAGGATGGGCATGTTCAGTACCTGCGCTTTCTGACGCAAGAGCTGCTGGCCACACGTGGCCCCTGAGCCCTTGAAGTGGGTTGATCCAGTAGGACCATGAGGCTGAATTTTTTATTTTGTTTGATTTTAATTGAGTGAAATGTAAACAGCCACGTGTGGCTACAGTGGGCCATGAAGCAGTGTGCTGGGAGGAAGAGGCCACAAGGGGAGATCCAGACCAGCCGGCAGCCCTTCCTGAGCCAGCTCTTCCCCAACCCCACACCCTGCTTTTCTTCTTTCCTGTGACCCCAGTCATCTGGGTCGGAGTCTGGTTCCTGGGCTTCTGTTTCCTGGCCAACCAGTGGCAGAACTCGATACCCAAACAGTTTCTCCTCGGGAGCAGCAGCGCCAAGGCTGCCATCACCTTCGCTTTCTTCTCCATCCCAGTCTGGGTGAGGATGAACCCCTCCCCAGGCACCCTCTGCAGGGAAGGCATGGGATGGCCACCACATCCTCCCTGTCACTCAGCTCCCCTGGGCCTCTGCCAGCCCCATCCCTGACTCCGGGGCAAATTGGAAAGAAGGTGCCCCTTTCCCCGCCAGGCAGGCTCAGGCCAGCGTTGGGCATCATCCTGAGTGCCCCTGACTGATGAGTGAGCAGTGGGCACAGTGTACTGGCATGTGATCCCCCGCCCCGTCCAGGCCAGGCCAGCCTCAGTGCACCCTTCTCTGCCCGCAGATGTTCCAGGCCTACCTGGCCCTCCAGGACCTCCGCTACGATGTTCCAGTCCCCTACAAGCGCTCCCTGGACGAGGGTGGCATAGTGCTGACCACCCTCTCCCCTCCCTCTGCCACCAGCCCTATCAACATGCCCACCACTGGTCCCAACAGCGTGAGTTATGCCAGCTCCGCCCTGCCCCCCTATCTTACCACTCCGAAGGTCCCCCGACTCGCTATGATGCCTGACAACTAGACATCCTCATCCTCCTCAGTAAAGACCTCCTCCTCCTTCCAAAATGGTTTCACATCTGTGCCTTTCTGGTTCCTGGAGTGGCTGGGGTGGGGGTTGGGGGATCCAACAAGGTTGCCACAGGAGTCTCTGTAGTAGGTACAGGCCACCTCTGGACTCTCCATCTGAGTATCACTGTGATAGTGGCAGATTAGAGGTGGTGACAGGGAAGAGACATGTCTTTGGGCCTGTCACACACCAAGACCTTTGCTCCTCCTCTAGCTATGGAAGGGAGGCATGGGGCGTCCCACTGCACAATTGAGGAAGTTCAAGTTGAGAGAGAGAGAGAGAGAGACGGCATACTTCTGCCCATAGAGAAAGCATGAGGAATCAGGGCCAGCCCTGGGACTGGCCCTGCTGCTGACACCAGAACCCAGGCTCTCTCTCATTCCAGTGCCAAGGGACCAACTCAAAACCAAGCTGTGTGCTGAGTCATTAAAGGAACAGGGGATGGGGAGTTAATGACTGAGGTCAAACAGGTGCTTGTCTGCAAGTATGTGGAAGACAGTTGGGGAAGAGGAAGGTGTTTTATTTTAGGACTCCCAGGGACTTATGCACAGGCCTTGGGATGCTCCTGTCTGTGGGGCTTAATGGTGAAGCACCCATTAAGCATACAAGGGAGGCAGGGGCTGTGTCCAGGAAGGGCAGCCCCCATTTAGCACCCCCCCTCACCCCATTCAGCACTGCAGGCCTTGGATCCCTGGAGCAGTGCTGTCCAGTTCAACATAATGTTAGCCACAGGGTGTGGAATTTTATTTTGTAAAAATTTTGTTTTTAGAGAAACCAGATGGGAGGAAGAAAGAGGGAGAAAAACATCAATGTGTGGTTGCCTCTCACATGCCCCCAACTGGGGACCAGGCCCGTAACCCAGGCATGTACCCTGACTGGGAATCGAAGTGGCCACCTTTTAGTTAGCAGGCTGGCACGCAATCCACTGAGCCACACCAGCCAGGGCAGAGCATGGAATTTTAAATAGTCTAGTAGCCATATTAAGAAAAGTAGCACAAGAAAAAAAGAACAAAAAAAGAAAGAAAGAAAAGTAGAACAGCCCTGACTGGTGGCTCAGTGGATAGGTGCTGGCCTGAGAATCCAAAGGTTCAATTCCCAGCCAGGGCACATAACCAGGTTGCAAGCCAGGTCTCCAGCCAGGTCCATAGGTGGAGGCAGGCGAAAGGCAACCATACATTGATGCTTCTCTCCCTTTCTTCCTCCCTTTCCCTCTCTCTAAAAATAATTAAAAAAAAAAAAAAAAAAAGTAGAACCATCTATGGTCACACCACCCTGAACATGCCCGATCTTGTCTGATCTCGGAAGAAAAGTAGAACAAAACAAGTGAAATTTTCATGTATTTTATTTAATCCGGTATATCCAAAATATGATCAACATGTCATCAGTATAAAAAAAGATCAGATATCTTACATTCTCTTGTACCAAGTCCTCAAACTCCTTTGCATATTTTACATCTCAATTTGGACTCACCACATTCCAAGTGCTAATGGTCACATGTAGCTGATGGCCACCATATTGGACAGTGCATCCCTAGAACCTTCCAGGTTTTCTAGAACATTCGGACATCACTTTATAGGAATTTTTCTCTTAATAGGATGCAGGTCAAACAAAACACACCCACGCAAAGGTCATGGTGGCCTGCAGAGCATTCCTTCACTTACAAACTGGACAAAGGGATCCGAGTTGTGGGGTCACATGGGGTTCTGTAGCCCCTTTTTGAGGTTTCGTGAGGGGCAGGCCCTGTGCTCAGTTCTGGGGCACAAAATAAATATGACATAGTCCCTGTGAACATCAGGGAGAAAGGGCAGCCATGGAGAGGAGGGCAGTGCTATGACATGGGAAACGGGAGGACTGGCATTCCAGTCCTCACTGTCGCTAGCTGGACAAGCTGGGACATGTCACTTTGTTCCTCTGGGCCCGAGCTGTGTCGGGTGGAAAGCTAGAGACTTGGACCAGATTAGGAGTGACAGGTTTCAGACTTAATTCAGAGGGCCACCTCCCAGTCCCAAACCCACCCTAGCAGCCCTGTTCCCGCATTTCCCATAAAGGCTTCTGGGCAACATTCCTCTAAACAGAAGGTCCCTTGGCTTAAGAGGAAGAAACACCAACAGTTGAAAAACCCCAGAGCAGTGTCTTTTAAAACAAAGAGGCCCCAGTGCCAGGAAGCCTGGGCACAAACCCACCCCTGCCTCTCACCCTCTAAGCTTCACTTTCCTCCTCCACAAAGTGACCCCTTCAGGGATACTGAGGGTCCAGGGGGCTCCTCCATGTAACCTGCATGGCCTGCCTGGCACTAACGAAATGCTCAGGAAATGCCAGCTACCTGCCTCATCGAAGCTTCTAGAGGCATCCGGGAGCTCAGGGGGCGGGAAAGGAAGGTCCGAGCATACATCAAGCAAGTCTAATCTGGGGACAACACCCCCAGAGCTCCCAAGGGCCACACAGGTAACAAAAGTGAAGGAAACAGGCAGGTGTGGAGGGAGATGTGGAAAATATCTTATTTTTCTTTTAAGTCCACGAACAAAAGCAGAAAATGACGTGCCGGCCCAACAGGTGGTAATGACCCCCGGGCCGAGTGCTGGGACTGTGGTAGACGCTTCGCTCCCATCCACTCAGCTCCAGCCGCCTGCTGCCACCCAGAAACGAGGACCCAGCATTGTCAGGAGGATGGATTATTTTTTTTCCCAAAGAGAATCCAGAAATGCAGATTTTAATGTGAAACTGAAACTGGTTTTTAAAGGCTGGCAACCAATTTCTTTCTTTCTTTCTTTTTTTTTTTTAAAGAAAACAGAGTGGCTCAACAAAATGCCCGATGAGGGTGGGACAGGAGCTGCCTGCTGGTGACCTCCAAAGGTCCTCTGTCACCCTGAGATTCAGGAGGACAGTCAGGGAAGCTCTGTGCCAAGACAGGAAGAATCTTCAAGATTTTTTTTCTCCAAAGCATCTTCCCCAGTGGAACTGTGAGGAGTCAGGGTACAGCTCAGAGTCTTAGGAAACCCATTTTCTTATCTTCCTGCTCCTCCCAGGCCTCAGTCGCCTGCAGACAGTCAACGGGATAAAGTGGAAGCAGAGAGGGGCTCAGGTGGGACCCCACAAATGCCAAAGAGAGTAGCGAAGGAGAGGCATCATTTTCCTCGGTTTATTTCAAGAGAACAAAGAATCAACCATCAATTCTGTACAAAAAACATGGTGGCCGAGTCAATGGCAACCCTGGAGCCAGCCCCCTAAATGCCCCCAAAAACAAGATCAAGACTAGAAAACCCCAAACACTGGGAAAAAATTATTATGAAAAATCACGAGAGATAGCGCTCCCCTCCTCCTGCTCCCCAGCTCAGAAGTTTTGGGGGAGGAGCTGTGTTCGCAGCCAGGATGGGAGGTGGGAGGTCAGAAAAGTGGGTGTAGGCAGATTTAGTGTTTGGCAAATAGTATGGGGTGGGGGCGGCGGGTTGGATCTGAAAGGGAGCTAAAGGGCTTGGGGGAGAGAAAAGATCTCCCACCCTGAGCCCCTCTCCCCAATACAGGATACTTCAAACAGTTTATAAAATCGGAGCCAGAGACTAGAAGAGAAAGGAGTCATCAGAATCAAAAACTAAATAGTGGAAAGATTTTTTTTTTTTCTTCTCTAAAAGGCAAAAAACTACAAACAGCCCAGGTCCTGAGCTCCCCAAGTCTTGCATCCTCCACCACCCCCTGAAACCCGGCAGGAGGAAGATGGGGAGTAGGGAAAGGTTGGATCTTAAAAAAAAGTCACCCCTGGACAGGAAGGCTCTTCATCTTCCATGGCCTTCCTCAGTCTCCCTCCGCTACCGTTGCGCAAGGAGAGGGACAGCGAGGACCAGGGCTATGCTGGCAGACTCAGCTTCTTCCCCTTCAGGACTGTGAGGAGAGAAAGGGGGACAGGTGTAACCATGGGGCCCCCTGGAGGGGACGGCCTCCCACACCCACAGCAGGGATGGCAGAGCTTCGAGGAAGGTTGGCTCCAGGACCCTGGATTATAAACCTGGGTAATCAGCCTGAATTACTGAGGGGTCAGGTGGGGGAACCCTAGTCTTGTCCTAGGGGCTGAGCACTTCCTAGTGATGACTGCATCTCTCCCAGCCTGGAAGGACTGAGGCTGGAGACCTTGGATCTCAGGAGGGAGCTGGGGTCAGAGCGCCTGGCAGAGCTGGGCAGGGAAGACCACCCTCTGCCGCCCTCCCAGCCTTAATCCCGAGGGACCCAGACTGCCTCCAGGCCTCTCCTGTCCCTTCTTTCCTTCACACCTGCTGACACAGGACTTCCCAGGTCTCCCCTCTAAGAGGCCTCCCCAGAGACTGCTCCCCCCACCATGGAAAGCGCCCTCTCACTCTCCGCAACTGTTCACAGCCATGGTTTTCTCTGTCCCAGCTCTCCCCACTACCTGCAGGCATCTCTCTTTACTTGCTTATTCACCATCTCCCCAGGCTGGGTTTATAAGGGGAGGGGAGGGCCTTGTCCATCTTTTTCCTGACCCTGGCATCCCCAGAGCCCATCCTGGCCAGGGACCCAGAAAATGCACAATCAATCAATCAATCAGTCAGTTAATCAATCAATCATAATGGGCCTGCGTCCCTGAGGGTGAGACAGAGTTCAATGAACAGAGACAAGGCCATTCCTTCTCTAAGCACTGCTTGGGCCAGGGGACAAGGGAATTCTGGGTGTTTTTATGGGTGTCAGACTGACATCTACGGACCTGGAACCTCAGGCCAGAAGGAGAGCTAAGGACAAATTGCAAAAGGAAAAGTCAGAGGACAGCTCTGCCCCTCTCTGTCCTGTTGCCTATTCCCTAGGATGCCCAAGCGCTGTGGAAAGGGACACCTGGTGTGTGTGGCCCAAGGAAGAAGCACCTCTGTGTAGGAAGGTGCCCCTACGGCCTTGCTTTCTTCCCTCAGAGATGTGGGGGGCCGAGAGAGCAGCTCCTCGGTCCTGAGGGAGGCCAGGGCTGCAGGGCTGAATTCCTAGGAGGCCGGGGGACCTGGGACCTGGACTGGGACCGGGACAGGGACAGGGAGGAGGAAGCAGGACCCCTTCAGCCATCCCCGTGCTGGCTACCTTTGGTGATGTAGAGGTAGAAGAAATCGCAGTAGAGGACCGTCTGGACCAGGCCGGCCACGATGGCGATGAGGTCGAAGAAGCCCTCGAAGTGGTAGCGCCAGATCCAGTTGAAGAGATAGAGCGTGCGGTAGACGCCCAGCGCGAACAGGTAGTGGCTGGTGATGGTCTCCGCCTCGCCCGTCTTGCTTACCATGAAGAGCTGCGGCAGGATGGCCACCGACTCCAGGTAGATGGAGAAGGTCCAGAGGATCTGCAGGGACGAAACAGCAGGGGCAATGGGCAGGACGAGGCAGGAGAGAAGTTGGTGACAGGTCGCAGACAGTGATGTCAGCGCTCTCTGCCCGTGTTCCCATTTCATTCCTGCCAAAACCCCATGAGGGAGGTGCTGTTATTAGCATCCCCATTCTACAGAGGAGGAAACTGGCCCAGCCGGGGAAGAACCCTTGCCGAGGACCGTACAGCTAGCAAGTGGCAGAGCTGGGATGCAAACCAAGGGTTCAGAGTCGGTACTCTTGGGTCCTTGGCAAAGACACCTCTCCAAACAGCAAACCAGGTGGGAATCTGGGCTCTGAGACTTCCCTTCTGTGAGACCTTGGGCAAGAGACCCCAATTCTCTGAGCTTCCACTTGGCTCTAAAATGGATATTGCCCTGGCTGGTGGCTCAATGGATAGGTGGCAGCCTGTGAACCCAAATCTCGCTGGTTCGATTCCCAGCCAGGGCACATAACCAGGTTGCAAGCCAGGTCTCCAGCCAGGTCTCCAGCCAGCTCCATAGCTGGAGGCAGGTGAAAAGCAACCATTCATTGATGTTTCCCTCCCTTTCTTCCTCCCTCCATGCCCTTCTCTCTAAAAATAATGAATATTTTTTAAAATCACATCTTACTGAAATAATCTTTGAAAAATTCCTGTGTAGTCCCCATTACCCAACAGTGATAATCTGACTTTAGGATGAGGCAAAGACTCTCATCCTCTAAGCCTTCATTGCTCCATAGGTTTTAATTTCTCCTTTTCAATTCAACACTTTGTGGTGTTTCAGTCAAGTTTGTCTCTCCATATCTTATAAAAATATAACTTTTAACTTGATTATTGTAGCTGTTTCCTATTGTCCTGTTCTTCACTTCCACTAAATTCTAATATTCTTTAATCCAAGGTCTCATCCACATATTTGTATTTCCACCACTTACCCTCTTCTTTTACCTAAGAATCTGACTTTCAATCTTATAATTGCGCTAAGACATTTTTTTTTTCTTTAGTCCTTATCCTGCTTTATTTCTCAGCAGCAACTGATCATCACACCCTCTCCTCTGCTCCGCTAACCCCAATGCATTTCTAAGAAAAATTAAAAATAAAATAAATAAAATGGATATCTAAATGATTTTCCTGTCCTTGTAGGGGTGACATTCTACATGCAACCTTTACTTATTCATTTATTTTAAGATTTTATTTATTATTTTTAGACAGAGGCGAAGGGAGAGAGGCAGACAGGGAGAAAGACATCAATGTGTGGTTGCCTTTCACCTGCCTCCAGCTACGGACCTGGCTGGAGACCTGGCTTGCAATCTGGTTATGTGCCCTGGCTGGGAATCGAACGGGAGACTTTTGGGTTCACAGGCCGGCGCCTTATCCACTGTGCCACCAGCCAGGGCTACGTGCAATCTTTAGAGACATAAATTAGACCATGTCACGCCCTGGCTTAAAACCATCCAGTAGCTACGTCATTTTTTAAAATGTTTTATTTATTTATTTTAAGAGAGAGAGAGACATGCATGGAGAGAAACATCGAAGTGTGGTTATCTCTCCTGCACCCCAACTGGGGACTTGGCTCACAACCCAGGCATGTGCCCTGACTGGAATTGAACCGGTGACCCCTGGTTTTCTGGCCAGCACTCAATCCACTGAGCCATACCAGTCAGTAGCTACTTCTTATTGCAACCAGAATAAAATCCAAAATTTAACCTTGTTCAAGGCCCTCCCCAACCCAGCCTCATCTTCTACTCCCTTCCCTTGATCTTAGGGCTGCAGCTGGGCCTTCTGTCTGGCCCTCCATCATTCCAGGCCCCTTTCTGCCCCAGGACCTTTGCACTTGCCATTCCCACAGCTCTTGCCCCATTCTGCCTCCTTCTGGGCTCAGTTCATCGGTCGGCTCTTGAGAGAGACCTTCCCTGACCGCCTTCTGCCCAGGACTATCACATCACCTGTCTCATCTCTTTCCTGGCAGCCCTCTCTAGAACATGAGCTATGAGGCTCAGGACTCTCCGTCTTATTCACGCCATGACCCCATCCCTGGCAAAATGCCTGGCACATATTCGATGCCTGAATGAATGAAATGAACAAGTGAATGGGAACGAGCTCCCATGTGCTTGTCACAGGCCACCATTTAGGGATCAGTGAGTCAGCACTGGTGAGCAGGATAGAGCACAATAGGAAGGGGAAGAAGAAACTACAGATATCGGTTGGTCCCTTTTCAGTCCTTAGCAACCTGAAAGTCCCACCTGGAGTAACTCATGATCTGTAGACACACTAAAACCTCCCCTCAGAGAACAAGGCCAGGTGGCGGGTCTGGCTCCTCCTCAAGTTGTTTTGGTTTGTGGGGGCGGAGTGAGGCGCATCAGAACATATTCATAACAACGTATGCTTATGTAGGATTTCCTATGAGGTACTGCTCCCTGAACCTTATAGGTATTAACTGGCTACTGCCTTTACTCTGTCAGCTAAGTCCTATCCTTACTCCCATTATACAGATGAGGAGACTGAGGCTCAAGGTCGTATAGCTAACATGTGGGGAGACTACTATACAGGCAGTTGGACTCCAGAGTTTGCTCCCATAATCACTCAGAACCCTCCAGCAAGGCTCTCAGCAAGTCAAATTAGTGGAAGCTCTCAAAAAAGTTACCAATTAAATTGATGCTCACCCAACTGTTACCCCTGGAGCACCCTTGGGACTAGAATCATAGCACAGGGGGAGATGGGAGGTCACATGTTCGTCACGTTTATTTTTATCTACTCATGACATCTGAAATTTTAAGCAGTTTCCTCCTGTGATTACAAAAATTGGCTGGAGTGTGCACCAACTAAGAGCATCCTTTGAAAGCCAAGTGGACCTGGGTTCAAACCCTGTGAGTTTTCTCCTGGGCTTCACCTTAGTTCTCCAAAAAATGGGGATACGGACATCTGCTTCCCTGGGTGGCTCAGGGACCAGACGGGATGACGGTGGCATTAGAATGGCCAGTGTGAAGCCGGACACTCAGCGCCAATACTTTCTGCAACTGAAGTCCCCACTCTGAATGAGGGAACCAAAGAAACTGAACTCAAAAGGCCTGAGTTATGGTCTGGCGTCTTCCACCTGGAGCGAGTTCCACTGCCTCCCCCAGCCTCAGTCTCCCTCTCTATAAAATGGGCTATTTTGGGTGAGTGCTCGGGGTCAGGTGGCAACAACATGTTTCGCAAAGTCCAGGACCTGCAGCCAAGGCCGGCGTTTCCGTCACAGCACGATGCAGCCACCCCATGGCATTTCTGGGATGTGTGGGTCAAAGTAACCCTCGGTCAGATTTGTCTGGCCTACAAGGTGCCTTTAGAAATATATTTTGAATCTGTAGCCCAAATTTTAAAGCAAGATCTTGCAGGAAACTCCTTAATTGTGGCTTGGATTGAAAACATCAGCCTTGACTGGTGTGGCTCAGTGGATTGAGTGCTGGACTGCATATCGAAAGGTCACCAGTTCGATTCCCAGTCAGGGCACATTACAGGCTGGGTGGCCTTTTGGGGGAAGTATGAGAGACAACCAATCACACCGATGTTTCTCCCTCTCTCCCTCTCTCCTTTGCCTTCTCTCTAAAAATAAATTAAATCTTAAAAAAAAAAAAAAAAAAAGCCGGGCCCTGGCTGGTGGCACGGTGGATAAGGCGCTGGCCTATGAACCCAAAGGTCGCTGGTTCGATTCCCTGCCAGGGCACATAACCAGGTTGCAAGCCAGGTCTCCAGCCAGGTCCATAGCTGGAGGCAGGTGAAAGGCAACCATACACTGATGTCTCTCTCCTTCTCTGCCTCTCTTCCTTCCCCTCTCTCTAAAAATAATAAATACAATCTTAAAAAAATAAAAGAAAGAAAGAAAATATCAGCCCATTTGGCCACTGAGGGCCAACTTCCTACAAGGCAGGAAAGGGCAGATTTAGCACAGGCCCTCCCAAAATTCCTCCCAGGACTTTGCACAGGTGCCACCAAAATGCCACAGAATAAAACCATGACAGCTAACATACAGGAGTAAAAGTATCAACACTTCAGTCATTGAAGAAACATTAACATAGAACTTCTTCCCTGTGCTTTACCAATATCAACCCCTCAGCAGAACCTCTGAAGTAGGAATTGATTATCCCCATTTTACAGACAAGGAAACTGAGATGCAGAAAAACTGACTTGCCCAAAGTCCCACAGCTGTTAAGTGGGCTTCGAATCCCTGCACTCTGGTTCTGGAGTCTACGTATTTAACTGCTAGGCGATGTTGTATAATCTCAGTAAATCCTCACGTAACCTGAGCTCGACTTTATAAATAAGGAAACTGAAGCACAGAGAGGTCAACTCGCATGCCCAAGGTCACACTAATAGAAAGTTACAGATCTGGGATTCAAATCCAAGTAGCCTGGCTCCAGAGCCCCTGTTCCCAATTCCTGAGCTAATCACTAGGCGGTCACCCTTGAATGAGTCATTTAGACTCCCCAAGCCTCAGTCTCTTCATCTGTAAAATGAAGCCACTGTGAAAAGCCACAGGTTAAGGTACATGAAATACTTAGAGCAGCACCTGGCGCATGGTGAGTAAGTGCTGCTGTTGCATCAGTATCATCTGGTTCCAGGGCCCATGCACTGAACTTCACGTCCCAAAATAAGGAAGTCTGAGCAAACCTTGCAGAAGGAAGCCTTTGAGAGGGTCCACCGTCAACGTCTGTCCTGCCACAGCCCATCCCCGACGACAGGCACCTGGCCAGGTCACCTACCTCAAGAGGGGTGAAGTCATGGTTGACCAGGAACGCAAGGATGGCTGTGGGAACAACAAGAAACTCCACCCGGAACGTGTCATGGTTCCCGTCATAAGTGGCTTTGAACTTGCTGTAAATCATCCAGACTGTGGTGAAGGAGCAGGCAATATAGACCACCTGTTGAGAGGGGGGGAGGGCGCTTCAGCTCACAGCGTGGGGTCTGTGACCCCCACCTCCACCCCACCCCACACACACACAACCACAGGCTCAGACCCAGGAGTCTGGAACCCCAGCCCCTTCTCCCTCGGACCCAGGGGTCTGGGACCTACTTTCCCCCGGTGGTAGGGCCCCGCAGGTGGGGTAGAGCTCTACCTTCATGCATGTGTTGTACAGCGAGATGTAGTTGGTGAAAAGGTCCAGGTAGCGGGCAGTGAACACCACAGCAAACAGGACTTGGCTCTTCCCCGAAATCCCTGTGGTGCAGAGAGAGTGGGGGGAGTCTGGGGGTGGGGGCTGCACCGGGAATAAACCTAAACCCAGCGCCTGCGATGCGCCTGGAAGCCGTTCCGGAGCGCAGTTGTCCCTGGAGGCCTCCCAAGCCCGCCCCGCCTGAGCAGGGCCCTTTCCCGCCGCCCACAGCCAGGGGGCAGCCCGGCTCCGGAGCTACTCCAGCCCGAGGCTCTGTCCCAAGCTAGGCCTCTCGGCCCCCCCCCTCCCCGGCCCCCTCCGGGTCCTCCCAAGCCCGGGCTCCAGGTGAGGCCTCAGGAGAACTCCCCGTGACCTCAGCGCCCCCAGAACCTGTCGCCTCCCTCGCGCTCTCTTCCTGGCCGCCACGGTCCACGTCACCAACTCCCAGCCACCTCCCTGCCTGCCACGGGTCCCTGTTCAAGCCCCGGAACCCGGTGCCGCCCACAGCGGGGCTAAGGGGGCTAAATGAGGTGCCTGGCGTCACCCCCACCAAACTGTACGCACCCCCAGCCTCGTGGAGAGAGCTGACCCCCAGGTGACCCCGAACCTGGGCGGGAGGATCCCCAGCAAGCGACAGGGGGGAGGGAACCGTCCCCCCGGTGCCTCCAAACCCTTCCCCGACTCGTGGAAGGTCCCCCTCGCTGTCCCCCGCACTCCCGCTCCCGCCCGCGGGCGTCTCACCGGCACACGAGCGGGACTTCCAGATTTTGAGCAGAAGCAGAATGATGGCTAGGAGGTGGGAGAGGTCTCCCAGGAATCGGAAGAGATTCATGGTTGGGGGGATCTGGCGGGGCTGGAGGAAGGCAGGCTGTTGGGGGACTGCCCCCCGGGGCAGCTGTTCTGGCCGGGCGGCTGGGCTGGAGGACGGGAGAGGGGCCCTTGGGTGGGCTCCGCTCCTGGGAGGGGGACTCTTGGAGGGGGAGCCGAAGCGGGAGCTGCTGGCGGAGCCGGAGCTGGGAAGAGGGAGGAGGGCGGGAGGGGGAGGAGTCCGGGCGGGAGGCTCCGCCCAGGAAGGCGTGGTCTCGGCTCTCTGGCGCCCCCTACCGTGCACCAGGCGGCTTGCAGCGTCGGTGCTGAATGTACCCCCAAGACCGCCTCCCGGGAATTTGGGGGTTCACGGAGATCTGAAATTCCCAAATCTGGCACCTGCTCCTCTAAGCAGTCCGTGCCCACCTGTGCCCCTGACAGAGATTAGGGAGGCTGGCCTCTGAGCTTTAAAAATCCTAGACAGGGATCCAGAGGCTGGCTTTTCATGGGCCTCAAGCTCTAAGTCACCCAGACGGCAAGAAAGCAGTCCCCAGCGCCTCGCTCAGTCCCAGGAGTCCGGCACCCACCCCAGCCTCCTCCCAGGACACGGCCCGTCCAAACCACCAGCCTCCTCCCACACCAGGACCCAGCAGTCCAGTCTCCCACCCCCTCGCCTCCTAAGACTCAGGAGTACAAGCAACCAACTCCCTCCTTCCCCAGGACCCAGCAATACGGAACCGCGCCCCCTTCCTTCCCGAGGACTCAAGAATTCAGGTCCTCAGCTCTCCTTTCTCAGGGCCCCACCTCAACCATCTTGTGTTTCCAGCATCTTGACCCAGGAACCTAGGGGCCCAATTCCTTCCTCCCTCTGAGATCCACAAATTCAGACTCCAGGTCTCTTCTATTTCAAGAATATAATCCTTCACCCCCGCTCTCTCAGACCCTGAAGTTGGCAGCCCACCGCCCTGGCTCCAGCCCCAACTCCAGAATTGCTCCTAACAGACACACACATACACATGCACTTCCTGGCCTCTGCCCTTAGGAGCCCAACACCAACACTTTACAGAAGCTCTGGGCCCAGCCTCTCTAGTTGGAGAGGTAAGAGCTGGGCAGCTGGTCTTGAGGGACCTGAGAGGGCCAGGCTTTGTCTACTTAGGGGTAGATGCTGCTTTCCTCCTGCATGCTTGGGAACTCACAGCTAGTGTTGGCCAAGGCTCCTCAGTAAAAGAAGGGGTACAGCCCTGGCTGGTGTGGCTCAGTGGATTGAGCACCAGCCTGTGAACCAAAGGGTCCCCCGTTCGATTCCCAGTCAGGGCACATGCCTGGGTTGTGGGCCAGGTTCCCAGCTGGGGGCACATGAGAGGCAACCACACATTGGTGCTTCTCTCCCTCTTTCTCCCTCCCTTCCCCTCTCTCTAAAAATAAATAAATAAATATCATCTTTGATGAAGAACAAAAAAGAAGGGGTACAGAGGTGTGTATTCTTTGGGGGGATGGACACACACCAATGAGCCTTGGACTGGTGGACCACGGAGACTGGTTTGTGCTAGGGCCTCAGGCTGTCTGAGGGCTTACAAGGGAATCACGGCCAGAGGACGGGTCCTGGATTACTGAGTACCAGTGGGGAAGGGAACCAGCAGGTGGGCTCCTGGGTCCGAGGGAGGAGGGGCTGGGGGCCTGGGCTCCTGGGTCTGAGGAAAGCAGACATCAAGTCACCAGGAGTCCTAGGTCTGGAGTTCCAGGTCTGAGCAAGGGGGCTGGAAGCCTGGACTTTTGGGCCCTGGGGGAGGAGGGGTCTGGGAGGTGCCAGCTTGGGAGCCTGGACCCCTGGCTTCAGGAAGGCTTGGTTTGCAAGCCTGGCCTTGTAGATCAATAGAAGCCAAAAGCTGGATCCTAGCGTGCTGGGGACCCAACTCGGTGAACGGCCTGCTGCTTCTCCAGCCTCAAAGTGGGGAGGGGGCCGCGGGCAGCAGCCCCCCGGACCCTGAGGTCCAGGTCCGGAGCCGGTGCATCTCCGCGCCAGATTCTCGGTCCCTGCCTGCTCCCTCTTCCTCCCTTATTCGCAGCCCCCTCACCCTCTTGTCCCAGGAGGGAGGCAGAGGCTGCGATCCGGGGTGGGGGGCAGCCCCCTCCCCCCGCCCTGGCAGAAGGAGGGGTCCCCAGGGAGGCCACGAGGGGGGCTGTGGATCTCCCGGCAGGGGCGGACGGGGACTGAATGTTAATCGCATCCCGAGTGAGTGTGTGTGTGTGTGAGAACAGAGCGAGTGTGCGAGTCCCTCCCGCTCCGGCTGCTCCAAGCCGCGGCCGCGGCGCCACCCTCCGCCCGCAGCCTCCCTCGACCATCCGTACCCAGCCGAGGGGGGTGTTGGCCTGGGTGGGTCCGCCCGGCCCCCAGGGGTCTCTCGTGCCTCTGCCATCTGCCCGGTGAGGATCTGCGGGTCCGGGTGTCGGGCTGGGCTGGTGGAGGGGGGGTGTGTCTGTAAGGGCTGCGGCGGCGGCGGCGGAGGGAGGGTCTGCCTGTCTGTACCGACCCCGGACCGCCTGCCTGGGTGTCGTGGGCCCCCCGCTTTCCTCCCGCCAGCCCCAAACCCGAACGGATGGTGTGTACCTGGGCGCTGTGCCTCCTGCCTGCGTCCGGCTGGGCGTCTGGCGTCCCTGGCTGCCTGTGTGTCCTCCTGTCTGTCGCACAGCCCCTGACGGCAGCGGCAGCCCGGCCCCCGCCGGACCCCTGCGTGTGTGTGTGCGCGCGTGTGTGAGTGTGTGTCTCCCTCCTCAAGCTCCGGGGGTGTTGAAGGGAATCCCAGGGAAGTGAGGCTGTGCGTGTGTGCGTGTGTCTGTGTGCTTCTGCCTGGGCTTCGGAGTGGGGGCGCCCCGAGGGGGGTCTGGAGGTGGCCAAACGGAAGGGGCAAGCAGCTCCCCAGCCAGGCAGCCCCCCGCCCCTCACACATGCACACACATCAGCCGCGGGCTTCAGAGGTGACCCAGACAGACAGACAGACACAGACGCTGTGTGTGGGGGGGCGCTAAGGGCACAAAAGGGGGGTGCGAATGAGCCAAGGAGAGGCGGGACTGGACACATGGACAGGGTGGGGGGAGGAGCCCGGGCTGAAGCAGCAGAGGGGGGCACCCAGGGTGGGCGGAGGGGGATCCCCACGGGGTCTGGGCGGTGAGAGGACACCCCGACAGCCTCCGCAATGTCCGGGGCCCAACTTCCAGCGCAACATGTGTAGCAGCGTCCTCGCCTAGCCGGGGTGGCCGCAACCTTGGGGGACAGACAGGGCAGGACGGACCGAAGAAGAGGAGGGAGAGCCGGAGCCAGGGACAAGCGAGAGGTCCCCGCCGTGACCGCTGCCGCCCCAGGGCCTGGCCCCCCCACAGCGGCTCTCTGAGCCCTCCCGGAATCTTCGGGTCACTGGACGCCGGGTTCCGGTCCTAGCCACCCCCCGCAATCCCCCCCACAGAACAGGGTCATGAAAAGGTAAGTCCGGGGAAGGGGATGCAGAGGTGGGGGCGGGGACGCGGGCCCCCAGATCTAGGACAGGGAAAGTTGGCCCTGGGCCTCAGGGCAGGAGCGGGGTTGAAGAATGAGCAGGGTCTTTGTCCCCCTCACCAGCACCAGCTCCCTTGTCTCTTGGGGATTCTCCTCTCTCCCTCTTTCTCCGTCTCTGAGTCCCTTTCTGCTGATCCTCTACACCTCAGACTTCCTACCGCCCCCCCATTTCTCTGACACTTTGCTCCGTCTCCCCAGCCCCATCTAACTAACACCCCCTATGTGCCTCCCCATCTCTCCACCTCACCTTCCCTTGGCACCCCCCTGCCCGCACCAGTCTCCCCCTCCTCGGCGGCCGGTCCCTCTCCCTCTCTCCTCTCCCTCTGCCCTCCCTTCTCAGAGCTATGAGTCTGCTATTAATACCCCTGCCAAGGACCTTGAGGGCATCCAGGCCCTGGCACCCCTCACCCCAGGCTACCACCCCTTCCTCAAGGTTCTGGAACCCCCTTCCAGCCTGATCTGAGCGCCAGGGCTCGGATGGGGAGAGGATGGTGGTGTAGGTGGGGGAACGGGACACCGTCTGCAGCACGATGCAAGGGGGGGGCGGGCTGTTGATCCAAGTGGCCTCTCGTCTCCTCTCTGCTGTGATGGATTGGGGGGAGTGATGGGGATAAGGGCACCCTAGGGATCTCTAGCACCCTCCTCCTCCTCCGCAGGGGGGGACCAGCTGTGTTATGGACAGGACCAGAGTAGGGCAAATGGGGAGGCTGGAGCTGGGGGGGGGGGGATGTGGGGGACTGATGGGGTTTGAGGCAAAAGGGGAACATTAAGGTAGGAAAAGGCTACGGGCCTGGACTCCTGGTTCTTGGGCAGAGTGAAGGCTGGGCACCTGAATTTCTGGAGTCTAGAGACAGGACAGAGCCGGGGCGCCTGCGTCCTGGGAAAGGACAGAATTGAGCACCCCGGCCCTGGCTGCTGAGCAAATAGGAAGCCAAGAGCCAGGACTTCTGAGTCTGTTGGAGAAGTTGGAGGGTTAGGGCTTCGGTGCCCGAGGGAGGATGGGGCTGGGGCTCTGTCTCCTGAGTCCCTGACAGGGCAGAGGACCAGACTCTGGCCCCATGGGGATGGGAATGGGGCCTGAGGCTCGTGAGGGGGTGGAGATCGGGGCCCCGGACAGCATGATCCTTGAAAGTGCAGGTTCTGGGGATTGGGGCTCCAGGGTCCCCTGGAAGCTGGGGACACTGCTTCTCAGTCCCAAGGGGTGGGAGTCTGCCTTCTGAATTCCTCATGGGAGAAGCCTGGGCATTCAGCCTCCCAAGAAGGGTGGAGCTGCCCTCATGGGCCTCGGCAGGGAATAGGACCCTGGGGTCCCCCAAGGGCAGAAGCCAGGCAGGGGTGGGTCTGAGAGGCAGAGGAGGGGTTGAGGAGTGAGCAGCCACCAGGAACGGAGGAGTGTTAACCCTGCCGGGGACCAGGCCACAGCTGTGGATTATTTTGGGGCAGGGGGGGGGGCTATTCTGAGCACTGATTAAGCCAGCTGCTTGGGGAAGGGCAGAGGAGAGGAGGAACGTGGGGAGCTAGAATTTGAGAGGGACAGGCACCCTAAGAGCCCCCACACCCATTTCTGGGAAGACAGTGGCCCAGGATCTCTGGGAAGGTGGGTGGGGTGGCGGGGGAGGCCTCTGGGCAGAAGAGGGTGGTGTGGGCCTTTCCCCACTCCGGCTGTCAGTGGGGTAGAGAGAGAGAGAGAGAGAGAGAGAGAGAGAGAGAGAGAGAGAGGCCTGTGCTACCATGGCAACTGGACAGGAGCCTGATTGACAGCCAAGCAAGAACCCTTCCCTGTCTGGACCCTCACTCCTTCAGGAAGCCCCTAACGCAGGATGTACTCTCGCTCTGGGAACCAGGAGTCCAGACCCCCCCAGTGCCCGCCTCCCTCACACCCAGAAGCCAGGAGTCTGGGCTCCTAGCCCGACCACCATGAGCAGCCAGTATTCAACAGGGGACACAGGAAAAGATGCTGTATTTCCTCTAATTTACTAAATTGCTCTGGGCTGGGAGCCAGGGACCCCTGTCTGAGCTCTCCACAGCTGTGCCAACCGACCCCACAACCCACCATGGGCCGTGACTCCTTCTATCCCTGTGAATGAGGGAACAGGGGCAGGAGCAAGGGGACGAAATGGGCTGAGAGGTGTAGTCTCGGTGAAGGGTAGGGTCACAGGGGCACATTTCTCTCCTTAGGATGCCCCACTAATTTCTTTCTCTCTCTCTTTCTCTTCCCCCACACACCTGACCCCTTTTCCCTCTCTCATCTTTCCCCCCTGACTTTTTTTTCCCCTTTTATTTTTGATCCCTCCTGCCATTCTCTTTCCCGGCCTTCCTTTCATGTCTGTGCTGGGCACCTCCCTGGCGGGGGTCCTGATCTCTGCCTTGCCTCGCTATTTCTGTCTTCCTGTTTTCTGTCTGTTCTGCCTGCCTCCTCCCTCAATCTCTGATTCTGCCTGGTTCTCCATCTCTTGTGTGTGCTGGTCTCTCGGTGGCCGTGGGGTCTCTGTCTTCCCGGGTTTCTTTCCATCTTCCTCTCTCTGTCCAATTTACATCTCTTATCTCTCCTGTCCTCCTTCATCTCTCTCGGCATCTCTCCTCACCTCCCTACGACTCCCTCCTTCTTTGTCTCCCCGTCTTATCTCTCGGCTTCATCGCCCTGTCTCTTCTTCCATCTCTCTCCTGATTTCTGTCCCGCTCTCTCCTTATCTCTCCATTGTTTATATCTCTTTTCACATCTTTGGGGCTCTCTGCGCCCATTCTGATCCCATCTCTTTGGGTCTGTTTCCCATCTGCCCTGTCTCGGCACCCCACCCTGTACCTGGTCTCTTCCCCACCTTGGTATTTTCCCTGTCCCCATTACCCACCACCACCCCCGTCTGGGTCTCTCCCTGTCTCTATCACCCCAATCTTTCCCTCTCCTTATCTCTGCGTCTCTCCCTCCTCCCCCGTCTCTCCTCATCCTTGGGCATCTCTTTCTGTATCTTGCCTTCCTGTCTGTCTTCCCACCGCTGTGTCTCTCACTTATTTGTGTCTTTTTCTGCTCCCGGTGTCTTCCCGTCTCCCTGTGGCCCCCCTTCCCTCTGTGTCCCTTCCCGACCCTGGTGCTCAGAGGCCGCCCGGCGGGGCCCGCAGGCGATGCGCGGCGCCAGTGGCCCCGGCGGCCCTCGGGGCCCCGCTAAAATGCTGCTGCTGCTGGCGCTGGCCTGCGCCAGCCCGTACCCCGAGGAAGCGCCGGGGCCGGGCGGGGCCGGCGGGCTCGGCGGGGTCCCCGGCGGGGCGCGGCCGCTCAACGTGGCACTCGTGTTCTCCGGGCCCGCGTACGCTACCGAGGCGGCCCGCCTAGGCCCCGCCGTGGCAGCGGCCGTGCGCAGCCCGGGCCTGGACGTGCGGCCGGTGGCGCTGGTGCTCAACGGCTCGGACCCGCGCAGCCTGGTGCTGCAGCTCTGCGACCTGCTGTCGGGGCTGCGCGTGCACGGCGTCGTCTTCGAGGACGATTCCCGCGCGCCCGCCGTCGCGCCCATCCTCGACTTCCTCTCGGCACAGACCTCGCTGCCCATCGTGGCCGTGCACGGCGGCGCCGCGCTCGTGCTCACGCCCAAGGTGCGCGCGGCCGGCGGGTGGGGACTGAACCAGAGGCGGGGGGTGGGACCGCGGCCGTGAGTGCGGGGCGTGGCTTGGAGGGTCGGCTTCTGGGACAGGCCAGACCGCAGGAGGTCGCGGTGGGGGCGGGGCTCACTTGGAGGGGCGTGGCCTATAGGAGGAGCCGGGGGCCAGTGGGGGTCCTGCCTGGGGGACTGTCCTGGAAAAAGAGTCTGAGAGAGGCCAGCCAGGTATAGGGAGGGTTGTGGATTCTACCAAAGAGGCGAGTCAAGGGAGAGAGGGGGATTGGGGACGAAAAGTGGCCTGCCCGAGATGACAAGATCTGAGGGAAGGGTGGGATCTGGTATCAGCAAGGTGGGAGTTGCTTGAAAAGGAACGGGGTTCAGAGAGGGGTGAGGTCTAGTGAGGAGGCAGGAGCCAAGAAGGTCGGGACAGGGACCAGGAAGGAGGGGTATCGGGTACTGAGAAGCAGGGAGTCTCAGCCAGCTGGGCATGGGGTCTAGGGATCTACCTAAAATGACCGACGGGAGCCCTGGGTGAAAGGAATATGATGAGGGACGGAGAAGTCATTCGTGAGAAGCGGTCCTTGGAGGGGCAGAGCCCAGGGGCCCGGCTACCCGTGAGAGACGAGTCGAGGGAGCAGGCAGAGCGGTCCTAAAGGAGCGGTGTCCAGATGGGAAGCCTATCCTGGGAGTGGGGTTTTGGCTGGGCCAACTGAGCTGTAAGGTGTGCAAGGCGAGAATCCAAAAGCTGGGCCTGGGAGGATGAAGGCCCAGACAATGAAAGGTCAAAGCCAGGGGCCTGCTGGAGAGGTTGGGGCAGAGGCTGGAGCTGGCTGTGGCCTGAGGAGAGACCTGCATCCCCAGGGCACGAGAGGGGCCTGTTGGAGTGGACTTCGGGTAGCACAAAGCAGAACTGGGATGGGACGAGCCCAGTGTGCAGACTGAGAAGGAAAAGGGGTCAGCCCCCAGGAGGTGCAGAGAAGGGGCGGGGCCTATTCAGGGGTGGAGCCAGTGTGGCAGACAAGGGACTGCCAGAGGATAGGGCCACCTGAGTGGGTGAAGCCTAAATATCCACCAGGTCCCTGCTGTGAGGGCTGCTGGCTTTGTGACTAGATTACTATTGCATTCTGGGGCTCTCTCCTGTCCCACGCATTACGGGAAAGGCCTCTGTCCAGTTTGCTTCTCTTTGACATGGAATTGTCCATAGATTTGTAGGCAGATCACTTTCAATGTGAACTTATTACTAAGAGATGTGGTGCCTTGTGCCTCCATTGCTGAGAAGTTTGGTCGGCTCCGTTCAGTGTCTCCTGGGCGCTGTGGCCTGCTCCATGTACACGGATTCCCTTCTGGGAAATATAGTCCCTCGGTGTCTTTGGATGAAATAGAGTGGTTCTCACAGCTACTTCTGTGCCCCCGTTGAATGCTGGGAAGGTGGTCCCCTCCGCACACTTGCACCTGCAAAGGATGAGGTCCTCTCAGGGTTTCATTGTACGCTAGAAGATGTCATCCCCTCAGGACAACTGCCCTCTTCCCTGCACTTATAACCACAGTCACACATCTAGGGAGTAGGTCCGCTTGCTCTTCTCATTGCATTAATGGAGGAGTTATTAAGGGCTGATTCTGTGCCAGTGGTGTTTTATTGAAGTTCTGGAGAATACAGTTGTACAAGGGAAAATATATATGCAAAATCCCTGCTTGTAGAGCTTTCGTTCTAATGGGGAGACAAAAAAAAAAAAAAAAAAAAAAAAACAAGAAAGAAAAAATGACATCATATAATCTGTCCTAGAGGAAAGCAACAGGATGTTGTAATGACTGACAGGGAGTTTCGATAGATGGCAGTCAGGGGAGGCCTCCCTGAGATGGTGACAACTGAGCTGGTCCTGAGGAATGAGGAGGGGTAGGTCCAGTATGGAGGAGCCCGGGAAAGGGGTCCCCATGACAGGTAACAACTCATTTGAATAGCCATAGGTAGCTAGTGGCTACCATATTGGAAAGTCCCTGAAACCGAAAGGAACCTGATGTGTTTGAGAAAGAGCACAAAGGTGGGGGTGGCAGGCGATGAGGACAGAGAGGCAATGGAGTGCAGTTTCATGCAGGGCCTTGTGGGCCACAGAGAAGATTTTGGCTTTGACTCTTAAGATAGAATCATTGGAAGGTATTCAACCAAGAAGGGATGCAATCCAATTAATATTTTTGAAAAGATCACTCTGGCTGCTGTCTGGAGAATGGACTGGAAGATCCAAGAATGGAAGTAGAGATGGGTGAGGAAAGCTGTTGTCATTTCCTAGGCAAGGGAGTGGCGACCATGGGAATTGTGACAGGGGGTTGTGAGAGTGGGCAGTTGGGGTTATTGTTGGACACAGAACCAGGAAGATCTGGAGATGGGCTGGATGTGAGCATGAGGGAGAGGGAAAGGATGATTCCGCTTTGAAAACTGAGCTTCTGGGTGAATGAGGGCAAGACAAGGAACACATTTGAGGTGAGAGAAAGAGGCTTTAGCACATTAATTTTGAGACGCTCAGCACATTAATTTTGAGACGCTCTTGGAGACCCACGGAGAGATGTTGATTAGAGAAGTAGTGACTGAAGACAGGCGTCATCAACACCTCCAGTGCTGTCCGATAGAACTTTCTTCCATGAAGATGGGCCAGATCTGCTTGGTCCAAAATGAGAGCCACTAGCCAGGTGTGAGTGTTGGACACTTCGCATGTGGTTAGTGCAACAAGGAACTAGATTTTAGATCATTAACATTTGAATTAGGTTGGCTAGTGGCTACCATATTGGATAGTGCAAGAGACAGTATTTAAACCCAAGGATCTGTATGAGATGACCAGGAAAAGGGGACAAAGAGGACTAGAGTTGAAAAGAGAAGCCTAGAATTCTGACTGAGGAAGAGAGTTCAGCGAAGGAAACAGACAAGGAGGGGACGGGAATATAGAAGGAAAACCAGAGAAGGGCAGGCCCACTAAGCGATACTTCTTCCAGTTGGGAGAGACATGACTTCTAGCACCCTTGTTGCATGCTGGGAGATGTAGTCCTTCTCAGTGGGTGCTGGGAACTGTAGTTCCCTCGCTGGGCGCTGGCGCTTCATTTAGGTAATGTTACTCCTCTAACAAATAAATCCCTACAGTTCAGTGGGGTTATTTATTACTCATATAAATTCCAAACAGGTGTTCCTGACTGGAAGTGGCATGCCTCCAAGTAGTGACTCAGGGATTTAGGCTCTTCCCTCTTGTGTTTCTGTAACCTCCTAGGAGGACTTCCGAGTTCTCTTCTGCCTTCAGACAGGGAAGAAAGTAAGATGCATGGGGAAGAATTCTAATGGATGAGCCTAGAACTCGGTCATGTGGCTAAACCTAATTCAGGTCTAGCTCTGTGCCTCAGCAGGAAAAGGAGGCAGATTTGGTAAACTGCTAGTAAGTCTGTCATACTGAGAGCTGTGACCCACCAGTGGTGGGTGGGAGTTGTGGCCCCTTTATCAGCTTCCAGGAGATGAGATCCCCTTGATGGTAGGGGAAGGGCCCTTATTGTCTCCTGAGAGCTGTGATCTCCACATCAAGAAGCCTGACATCCTCCTCCTCCCCCTGCAGGAGAAGGGCTCCACCTTCCTACAGCTAGGCTCGTCCACAGAGCAGCAGCTTCAGGTCATCTTTGAGGTGCTGGAGGAGTATGACTGGACGTCCTTTGTAGCTGTGACCACCCGTGCCCCTGGCCACCGGGCCTTCCTATCCTACATTGAGGTGCTGACTGATGGCAGTCTGGTGGGCTGGGAGCACCGTGGGGCGCTGACGCTGGACCCGGGGGCAGGCGAGGCCGTGCTGAGTGCCCAGCTCCGCAGCGTCAGCGCACAGATCCGCCTGCTCTTCTGTGCCCGTGAGGAGGCCGAGCCTGTGTTCCGGGCAGCCGAAGAGGCTGGCCTCACTGGGCCTGGCTACGTTTGGTTCATGGTAGGGCCCCAGCTGGCTGGAGGCGGGGGCTCAGGCACCCCTGGAGAGCCCCTTCTTCTACCAGGAGGCGCCCCACTGCCTGCTGGACTGTTTGCAGTGCGCTCCGCTGGCTGGCGGGACGACCTGGCCCGGCGTGTGGCAGCTGGTGTGGCTGTAGTGGCCAGGGGTGCCCAGGCTCTGCTGCGTGACTATGGCTTCCTGCCCGAGCTCGGCCATGACTGTCGTGCCCAGAATCGCACCCATCGAGGGGAGAGTCTGCATAGGTGAGTGGGGCTGGGGTGGGAGGGGTGTGGGGAGACTCCGTAGCCTGACTACATAGGATACCCACTACCTGGGTCTCCTCACTTGGGTTACGTCCCCTCTTAAAGCCTCAGTTTCCTTTTCTATAAAACAAGAGTAATTGGGTCCCCTTTCTGGAGTTAAAGCGGGTCATTTGGAAAAAGTACTCGAGACACAGTGAGTGTATTACCACTGTATTTCATGATTTTAAGGCGCACATTTTTTCACAATTTAACGTCTTTCAAATCAAGAGATGTCTTACAATTGATAGTTTATTATGGTTTAATTGGAAGTACTTTCTTCTTCCTTTATGATACATAGATAGCAACAATGATACACCTTCTAGTTGATAGCATCTTAGGAAATACCCCCATTGGAATATCAGCTGAACTTCTGTAACAAAAACTGAGCACGGCCATGGCCCAAACAAGGTAGAAATTTGTTCCTCCATCACTTAGCGATCTGGAGGTGCGGAATCCAGGTTAACAGGAGACCTCATTGCTCCATGTGACCATTCAGGGTCCCAGGCCCCTCCGCCTTGTTGCTCTGCCCTCTCCTTTCCCCCCAGTCAAAGCTGGTTTGTGGGCAAATCTGAATTCCAGCTCATGAGCAAGGAAAGAGAGGAAGCAGAGAGCAAGCAGTTTCCTTTTGGGCAAGTGAGGCGGAAGGGACTGTCTAACATCCCATTGGTGAGACTTAGTCACGTATCCAGGGCTGGCTTATTGGCTGTTTGCAGCCACGTTCATGACAAACGTGGGTTCTGATTGGTCAGCGCCTGTGTGCTGTACTGATAGGTATTTTCACTGTGGCCCGGGCTTGTGCTCTGGGCTAGCTGCATGGAAAACTGGGGAATCGCAGTGGGCAGCTGTACGCCCAATGCGAACAATACTACTTTAGAGTAGAACAGGGTAATGGAACAGCACCTCTATCGTAGGAAGCTTTATGAGTGGGGGTATTGATGAGTTGAGTGACAGAACAGTGGAAGGAGAGACCTCTATCCTGAAATGAGCTTAGGAAGAGACGATGAGTGGGGGAAAAAAAGTAGGGGAGGAGAATTGAGAACTAGTGAGGTGGAAATCAGGTTCCAGGGACAAGAGAGTGAAAAAAAACATCCCTCGTTCATAAATACTTACTGAGTTCAGCCTGCTAGGAACTAGGACTCATGCTGGGCACTGGGAACACAGATGAAAAAGACCACAGACGTCTCTTTAAGGAACGCAGGGTCCTGTAGGGGCGGCAGACACGATGGGCTAAGGACAACGCAGCGTGATGCTTGCAATAATGCAGGTTAAATGGGCAGCATGGGGGCGCGGGGGACAGCACTGTCTAAGCCAGGACAATTTTGGCGGCGAAAAGCAGTCTCATTCAAGTTTCCTCAGGGAAAAGGGGGTTTATTGGAAAGATAAACACACACAGGAACCCAGATGTCAGGAATTGAGGCCAAGACAGTCCCCTGTTCCCAATACCTGGCCACTCCCTAAAGCTGTCCAGTTGCTTTCTTACTACCACTTACCCAGGATTCTGCTTCCCCCTAATACTCAAAATTTCACTCATCCTGCCCACACCCATCCCTCCAAATGTCACACACAGTCAACGTCCTCCCAAGAGAGGAATTTGATTGGTCCCACGCAGCCTTCCAAACTGGGCTACACAAGCATTGGGTCCGCCTATGAAGAGAGGGAGGTTTCCAGGAGGAGGAGGTCTGTAAGCTGAGACCTGAAGGATGAATTGCTCATTCATTCATTCATTCATTCACCGAAAAGCTCTTTATTGAGCGTGCTTCAGGCACCAGGTTTTATGGTGTTTACTGCTGTCACCGAGCTTCCGGTCTCACAGGGGACCAACAAGAAAAGGAAGAGGAAATACCAGTGAGTGATAACTTCTCAGATGAAAATAAAGCTGGTGGAGTGTGCTAAGAACTGTCTAGGGTGCTATGTTAGATGAGGTCATGAGGAGAGGGCTTTCTGAGCAGGTGAAACGTGGAGGTAAAAACAAGAGAAGAAGCCAACTATTGGAAGATCTGAGTGACAAGAAGGGAGAGAGAAGCCCTGGGACTGGAATTGCCTGCTTGGAAGTCTGGGAAAAAAAAAAAAAAAGCCAGAGTGCAAAAGAAAATTAAAATCTAAGAAAATAAATAAATAAAAATTAAAACTTAATTTAAAAAGAAGGAAAAAATAAAAGAGAGAAAGCCAGGGTGGCTGGAGCTTAATGGGGAAAGGGGAAGGACTGCAACCAGAGGACAGAGGAACACAAGCTCATGTAAGGCTTTTCGGCTAGACTCAGGGGATAGGATTTGATTCTAAGAACGGTCGGGAGTTTCCCAGAAACAGGGAACAACATTGTGCAAAGGCCCAGAGAGGAGAGATACTAGGGCAGCTGGGGGGACACCGTCACTCAGGGTAGAGGACAGCAGAAGGAGAATTAAGGTTTGGGAGTGGTGAGGCTGTGGAGGTAAACGGGGCCAGGCCACAAGGGCCTTGACCACCAGGCTGAGAGTCTTGGACATTGTTCTGGGGAACTGGGGAGCCATGGGTGGGTGATGAGCAGGGGAGGGGCGGAGTCCGTTTTGGGTGTAGAAAAACCCCTCTGCCTCTGGGGCAGAGGGGGGAGCAGAGTGAAGGAGATTGGAGGCTGGAGGCCAGGCAGGGGGCTGTGGCTAGGCTTTAGGAGGATTATGGGGATGGAGAGGAGGGGATGAGGCTCATGGACAATGGCCTGAGAGTGAGAGGGCAGCTGAAGATGTGGCCCAGTGATCCAGGCAATGTGTCAGGCCTTCCGAGTATAGGGTGCTATTGCATAGTAAAGATATGTGGGGGTCTAGAGACCTTTGGGGGCTTCTTCCTAGAGGAAGGAACATTTGAACTGAGTCTTGAAGACATAAGAATTAGTCAGAATGAGAAGGGACGGAATAAATGATTTCCAGGCAGAGAGAACAGCACTTGCAAAGGCCTAGAGACAGGAAACCATTTGGTGGTCATCTCCCTCACCAGAGACAGGACTTGGGAGGTGGTGAGTCCTTTCCCTGAGCTCAGTCATTGGAGACATTGGGTGTCAGTGGGGCACAAAGTGGGTTTGACGGAAGATTTTGAGGATGGGTAGTAATCAGAAACGGCAGGGCCAGAACCCTCAGGGTGTCCACCACCTCAAACCCAGGCTGAAGGCCTAGGACCTTGTGTGGGGGAGCTGGGCAGTGAGGGGAGAGTACCCAGCATATCGGCGTTTCAAGATCCTGGAGAATTCCACCTGGGGGCTGGAGCTCATCAATAGAAAGGGGTCTTTTTCTGTTTTCAGCCACCAAGGACCATGTGTCCTCTCCCTTCCTTCTTGGCAGGTACTTCATGAATATTACCTGGGACAACCGGGATTACTCCTTCAATGAGGATGGCTTCCTGGTGAACCCCTCCCTGGTGGTCATCTCCCTCACCAGAGACAGGACTTGGGAGGTGGTGAGTCCTTTCCCTGAGCTCAGTCATTGGAGACGTTCTAGGCTCCTGGGTTCTGGCAGTCATGGGGCTGAGGCCCTGCCCTCGGGCCTCTGAGGGAGGAGCAACCTGGGAGCACCGAATTCTGAGTCCTGGGGTGGAAGAACTAGGGGATGCAGGGAGATGGGGCCCAGATTCCTGGGTCTGAGGGAGAAGAAACTGGGAGCCTGGGCCTCCAAGGCTAGAACATTCTGGAAAGTTCTCCCAGGAAGCCTGAATCCCCTTCTCTTGGCTAAGGTGGGCAGCTGGGAGCAGAAGACTCTCCGCCTCAAGTACCCACTATGGTCCCGCTACGGTCGCTTCCTACAGCCAGTAGATGACACACAGCACCTCACAGTGGCCACGCTAGAGGAGAGGCCCTTTGTCATTGTGGAGCCTGCTGACCCCATCAGCGGCACTTGCATCCGAGACTCGGTGCCCTGCCGGACCCAGCTCAACCGCACCCACAGGTGACAACAGGGATCCAGGAGTTCCAGCTTCAAAGTCCTTCTCCCTTGAAGCCCAGTAGTCCTGGCCCCAGTCCCCTCCTTCCTTGGGACCCAGGACCCACACCGCCCTCCAGCTTGGTGACCTTGGACAAGTCCCGTAACTCCTTTGAGCCTCAGTTTACCTAGACCGCGCTCACCTTAGTTTTAGCTGCTGCTTGTTCCTCCCTCCGTAAGGCGAGGGGTCCCCAACGTCCCCAAGCCTGCTCATTCCCCGCAGCCCTCCGCCGGACGCCCCCCGCCCAGAAAAGCGGTGCTGCAAGGGCTTCTGCATCGACATTCTGAAGCGGCTGGCGCACACCATCGGCTTCAGCTACGACCTCTACCTGGTCACCAACGGCAAGCACGGGAAAAAGATCGACGGCGTCTGGAATGGCATGATCGGGGAGGTGAGGCTGGGCGGGACAGGGTGGGAGCGGACCAGGACACGCGGGACTTGGAGGGGGCGGATGGGGAACCCTAGGTCCAAACCCTGGAGCGCGACTTGGAGCCGGGACAATTCTGAGGCTGGGGAGGCGTGGTTAAACGGAGCGAACGCGTGGATTTGAAAGGGCGGGGCCACGCAGAGCCTCCGAGTGGAGGGGCGGGGCCAGTGAGGAACGCCCATAACGGGGCGTGGCCACGAGGAGGGCGCTCAAAACCTTGCTGCAGGATGTACTCGGGTTCCCAAATTCTCACCTCCACCTTTCCTGCCCCACTCTGCGTCCCCTCTCCCCCACCCCCCTAGCCTCTTTACTGTGTTGTTATTGGTACCCTCCTGGGGCGGGCATTGCCTGCCTCCTGATTCTATCTGCCTAAGCCACTCAGGGTCACCTCCTCCTCGCCTTCACCCAAGGTGTTCTACCAGCGCGCAGACATGGCCATCGGCTCCCTCACCATAAACGAGGAGCGGTCGGAGATCGTGGACTTCTCCGTCCCCTTCGTGGAGACAGGCATCAGCGTCATGGTGGCGCGCAGCAACGGCACCGTGTCCCCTTCAGCCTTCCTCGGTGAGCTTGGGGCCCTGGGAAGGCCAGGCTTGGGGCAGCTGTGTGCCCCAGTTCCATCTGGTATCGCCTGTGCTAAGCGGTGTGACTCCCGAGAAGTGGCCTCACTTCTGAGCCTCAGTTTCCCAATCTGTAACATGGGAGAAGTGATTTCTGCCACCTGAAGCATTTTGACCATGAAGCTACAAAGTTTCAGAAGCCTTTCTGTTGCCAGCCTCTTCACGATCCTGTACCTGGTTTTGTATTCATGATTCTGTATGAGTTTTCCTTAGAGAGAACCCTCCAAATTGTATGAGTTTCTTGACCTCCTGGGGGGAGACAGAAAATAAACTCTTAAAGGGATACAGGGATAAAAATCACTTAAGATGGTGACAAATACTGAGAGAAATGAACCAGGGGGGAAGAAAAAGAAAGGAATAGGATTGGTGCTGCTGTGGTTGGGCAGACCAGCTCCTTTGAGGGGGTGACTAAGTCCTGTGTGGATCTGTCTGGAAAAGCATTCTAAGCAGAGGGAACAGAAAGGACAAAGTCACCAAGGTGGGAATGTGAGTGGAATATTTGAAATAGAGGGAGGCATGTATGGCTGGAGGAAAGGCATGACGAGAGTGGTGGCAGGTGAGGGCTAAGAGGGAACAGGGCAGGTCACCTTGGGCCTTGGTAAAAAGATCGGGGTTTACTCTTACCCAAACAGAAAGGGTTTTAACTACAGGTGGTGGCAGAAAGATGGCATCAAGGTTAAGACAAAGAGACAGGCTTGAGATGTGATTAGGAAGCTGACACCTGGATGGGTTGGTGACTTTGAGGTGCTCTGAAATAGGATACAGAGCTCATATACTGAGCTGGGGGAAGATGGAAGGAGAAGTGTGCATCCGGCCAAGATAACAGCAGTTCTTGTCAGTTCCCTGTCTGAAGTCTGAGCAGAGCTCCTGGGGGTGGGGGGAGGGGGAGGTGCTGAGAAGAGGAATATCCATCCTTTGTGTTTTGTTTCAGTGTTTTTCCTCAACGATGTCTCCTGAGGCTTCCTCTTTGCACCAAGGTCTCTGCAGGGCACCTTGAGGTGCACCACGTGGGGCCCCTGCTTTCAGCAGGGGAGTGACAAGATCATATGTATGACCCACCATGTTGCCCAGTGGAGACAACAGGCATGTCCCCAGATGCTGCGGTGACAGTCTAGGTGGTGACTTTGTTGTGACAGGGACAGTTCTGGCCACTTGCACTTAGCCCAGGGAGATCACATCAGCCAGTGCTAATCTAAAGGAAATGGCTTATTGTCAGTGAACTCCCAGAGGCGATGTGAGCTGAAGACACGTGAACGCAAGTTTGTCTGACTGGAAAGTCAGGATGGCACCTCCGGCAGGGGAGCTGTGGAGACTGAGGCAGAGGATGTGGCTCATTCAGGGTACTGAGTTCTGGGTGATTGAAGCAATTTCAATTTCTTTCTTTCTTTCTTTCTTTCTTTCTTTCTTCTTCTTCTTCTTCTTTATTATTATTATTATTTTTTTGTAACCACAACAAATACTTTAAAGCAGTGGGTTCTTGAGAGAGTGATCAGGCTGGAGGGGAGGATGGAAGCAAGACTGAGGGCTGGGGCTTCATCCTGGGTTGCTAGGAGTCACCCAGGACTGTAAGCTGGGGAGATAGTAGGTCATCTCTGGGTATAGAAAAAGCCTCTAGGACCATGGGGAGAGGGAACAGGCTTGAAGGGAGACTTTGGGGATGGTCCAGGAGAAAGGACAAGGTCTAATCCGGGGGCAGGGACAGGAGGACAGGGCTGGGGACTGACAGCCTATGGCTGGTAAGGGAGAGAATGGTCAGGAGGGAGGATGGCAAATGGGAGGTTGGGCTGTGACTGGATGGAAGGTGGGGCTCCCAGGATGGGAGCTCAATGTGCTACATGAATAGCCAGGAGGGATGACCAGGTTTGGGGCTCAGGAAACATACGTAGGCCATAGTTTCTAGTTGGTGGTTGAACCCTCAGAAATGGTTGAGACAGCTATCTTTGACTGGCTCCCAGAGGCCGCGGTGGACAATGAATGAGGCTGTCCCTGAGATGGGAAACCTGGGAAAGAGACAGAGTATGACAGGGTCAGGTCTGGGCTGCACCTTGGTCACATGTCTGTGGTCCCCCCAATCTTGTACTTGGCTGAGCCATGACAGTGACACACTCCCTACCTCCAGAGCCCTACAGCCCCGCTGTGTGGGTGATGATGTTCGTCATGTGCCTCACTGTGGTCGCCGTCACTGTTTTCATCTTCGAGTACCTCAGTCCCGTCGGTTACAACCGCAACCTGGCAACCGGCAAGCGTGAGTCCCCTTCTTCCATCGCCCTACCTCAGAGTCTGGACCGCGGATAGAACTACATTTCCCAGCAGGCATTGGGTAGAGTTATGGCCTTTTGAGGTGGCAGAGGCCTCAGGGGCTACTGGGAATTGTAGTTCTTTCTGCTCCTTCATTGAGCAGAAGGGATCTGGGGTCCATGTCCCCTTCCCTCCTGGCCCCCTGCAGGCCCTGGTGGCTCAACCTTCACCATCGGAAAATCCATCTGGCTGCTCTGGGCCCTGGTGTTCAATAACTCGGTGCCCGTGGAGAACCCACGGGGTACCACCAGCAAAATCATGGTGCTGGTGTGGGCCTTCTTTGCCGTCATCTTCCTCGCCAGCTACACAGCCAACCTGGCCGCCTTCATGATCCAGGAGGAGTACGTGGACACAGTGTCTGGGCTCAGCGACCGAAAGGTGTGTGTGTCTGGGGAGGGGGGAGTTGGCTGGGGTTGGGAGTCACAGAGCTTGTCACGTGGGAAGGCAGAGGGCGATTCCTGGGGATCTCTTTCCAGAAAGAGCTCTACGATGGTAGAATTCTGCAGCTCACAATGAACTAGTTAAGTATTCCCAGGAGAAGAGTGTCCCCAAATGTTCCAGGCTCAGTAGTGCCAAATGGGATAGTCTAGACGACCGTTTCTCCCAAATTGTGATGAACAACTAATGTTTGACATCTCTAACCCAGTGGAGACCGATGCTTTTGTAAAATGCAATAGAAATGAATTATCAGAAAAGTAAACATTAAAACCAAGACATGCAAAATTAAAATGCAAATTTATAATGCATGAGGTTCAACAGACATAAAATTATTCTGTCAAATTGCTATAAGTGCTGATTCTCTCAATTTCTGTACTTGCCTTTTTACAAGTCACAGTTTGTTCACTGGGTGTCATTACCTCTTAGAAGGTTGAAAAATCAATTCAATGAGTGGCCACAAGCAATTCTTTTTGTAAAAATCACTTTATAATGGTGATCTTTTAAAAGATTTTATTTATTTATTTAGAGGAAAAGAGGGAGAAAGGAAAGGAGAGGAACATGTGTGAGAGAAACAGATCGGCCTTTCACATGCTCCTATCTAGAGACTTGACCCACAACCCAGACATGTGCCCTGACTGGGAATCAAACCAGTGACCTTTTAGTCTGTAGGCCAGCACTCAATCCATTGAGCCACACCAGCCAGGACAGCAAAAAAAAAAAATTTTTTTTTTTAGATTTTATTTATTATTTCCAGAGAGAGAGGAAGGGAGAGAGGCAGAGAAAGAAACATCAATGTATGGTTGCCTTTCACCTGCCTCCGGCCACAGACCTGGCTGGAGACCTGGCGTGCAACCTGGTTATGTGCCCTGGCTGGGGATCAAACCAACAACCTTTAGGTTTGCAGGCCGGTGCCTTATCCACTGTGCTACCAGCTGGGGCTAATTATTTTTTTTAATATTTTATTTATTCATTTTTTAGAGAGAAGAAAAGGGAGGGGAATAAAGAGAGTGAGAGACATCAATGTGTGGTTGCCTCTGGCCTGCAACCCCGGTGTGTGCCCTGGCTGGGAATCAAACCTTGACCCCTTGGTCTGTGGGCCAGCGCTCAGTCCACCAAGCCACACTGGCCAGGGCCAGGGCAGCAATTTTTTAATGGAATGGAATAGAATAGAAAATATGTTTGACTGCATCTTACAAAATATGGATGAGTATGGTTTTATGAAATATTTGTCTCAATCATATAGGCACTTGGCATCAAACCAACACACACCTGTCTAACTGTATCTGTTGTTAAAATAGTGAACTGTTCGGCTCTGGCTGATAGCACAGTGGATAAGGTGCTGACCTGCGAACCCAGAGGTCGCTGGTTCGATTCCCAGCCAGGGCACATAACCAGGTTGCAAGCCAGGTCTCCAGCCAGGTCTGTAGCTGGAGGCAGTTGAAAGGCAGCCATACATTGATGTTTCTCTCCCTCTCTGTCTCTCTCTATGAAAAATAATAAATAAAATCTTTAAAAAAAAAGTGAACTGTCCTGGCTGGTGTGGCTCAATGGATGAAACACCCGCCTGCAAACCGAAACCAAAGGGTCACTGGCTCGAACCCAGTCAGTGCACATGCCTGAGTTTCGGGCCGGATCCCCAGTTGGGGTCATGAGACAGGCAGCCACACATGGATGTCTCTCCCTCTCTTTTGCCCTCCTTTCCCCTCTATTTGAAAATAATTTTTTTTAATAGTGAACGATTCCTGAACAGACTGATAAATAACAACTACCTTAGCCACCTCTCCCCATGCCAGCTCCTGCCCCTGGGATGTCCCATGATCCGGCAAGTTAAAGGTTAATGTCAGGGGCCCCAGGGACCCTTCTTGAACTCTGTAACCACTGTCCTTGCTGACTGGACCATGGATCAGGCCATACTGGGTGTTAACTATTTCAATATTACTGATCATATATATGTGTGTGTGTGTGTGTGTGTATGCATGTGTATATTCTGCAAATGTATAGCTATCTGTAGGACTGTGGGTGGGGAGCAGTGACTCCTATGGTAGGTCACTGTGAGCAAGTTTGAGAAATCCTTCTGCACGGGGGTGTCCCCTTGTTGGTGAGTCTCCTCCTGAATGAGGCATCTGGGTGGAGATCTTCACCCGGGTGGCCCCGAGGGGACACCCTAATAACCCTCCGTTCTGCCCCAGTTCCAGCGACCTCAGGAGCAGTACCCACCCCTGAAGTTCGGGACGGTGCCCAACGGGTCCACGGAGAAGAACATCCGCAGCAACTACCCCGACATGCACAGCTACATGGTGCGCTACAACCAGCCCCGCGTAGAGGAAGCCCTCGTTCAGCTGAAGGCAGGGTCAGCGCAGGCTCGGCTGGGCGAGTGGCGGGGGTGGGGGGTGCATGGACCCTGAGGATGCTTGGAGATGGTGAGGGGTCAGGGGTCATTTATCAGCCTCAGAGATCAGCCCAGGGTGGTGCAGCTTGGAAGGCAGAGGTCACTAAGGGTGAGAATGAACTCCCTCCTCCTGAAGTTGGGTCCTTGTGATGGTTTTCAAATCCTAGATTTGTCCCTTCTTGGCTGTTTGATGTTGGGCCAGTTACTCAATGTCTCTGAGCCTCAGTTTCCTCCTCTGTAAAATGGGAATAAAAGGAGGGACCCACCTCATAAGGTTGTTATAAGAACCACTATAGTTATTATTATTTTTTTAATTATTTTATTTATTTATTATTTTTCAGAGAGAGGGAAAGGGAGACAGGCAGAGAGGGAGAGAAACATCAGTGAATGGTTGCCTTTCATCTGCTTCCAGCTACGGACCTGGCTGGAGACCTGGCTTGCAACCTGGTTATGTGCCCTGGCTGGGGAATTGAACCAGTGACCTTTGGGTTTGCGGGCTGGTGCTTTATCCACTGTGCCATTAGCCAGGGCTTATAGTTATTATTATTGGTTAATACATTATTTTGTTATTGTTGTTAGTTAATTCATGTCAAACACTCAGAGTAGTGTCTGGCAAACTGTAGGTGTTTGCTACTATTATTTTCTTCATCATCATCATCATCATCAGGGCTGAGCTCTATAGAATGAATATTTGGTTATGTTGTTTATTTTATTTTTAAAATATCTTATTTATTATTTTTAGAGAGAGGGGAAGGGAGGGAGGCAGAGAGGGAGAGAAACATCAATGTGTGGTTGCCTTTCACCTGCCTCCAACTATGGACCTGGCTGGAGACCTGGCTTGCAACCTGGTTATGTGCCCTGGCTGGGAATCGGACCAGCGACATTTGGGTTCGCAGGCTGGCACCTATCCACTGTACTACCAGCCAGAGCTGAGGTGGCCTGAACGGAGACCAGAAGGAAGTGAGGGAGCTAGCCCGGTGGAGTTAGGAAGGCAGAGCTTTGCAGGCCGAGGGAACAGAGTGTGTAAAGGGCCTGAGGCAGGAGCGGTCTTGGCTTATGGGAGGAGCAGTAAGGAGGTCAATGTGGCTGAAGAGTGGAGAGTTGGGGTTAGAGGGCAGATGAGAGGAGGATGTGTGGTGTGACCCCTGAGTCTGACATCATGGCTGAGCTTTATTCAAGGGCAGTGAGAAGCCATGAGAAGGAGGGACTTTGAGTAGGGGGAGGATGTTTTTTGAATTGTTTGTAAATGCCCCCTCTGGCTGCCATGTGGAGAACGAGTGAAGGGGGGCATCAGCGGGCCCAGTGGGTCCAGATATCTTGTCCTTTAGAGCACCCTTCCTCAAGGCCCACCCCCTGCTCCTGCCTCAGATAGCCACTCCTAACCAGATCTTATTTATTCGTTGTTTGAATTAAAATGTTGGCTGCAGGAAAAGAAACCTGGTCAATCTGGTTTATGTAAAATGGGTGGGTTTGCATAAGGATACAGCACGTTCTCTCTGAACCTGGTACAGAGAGTAGAGCTAGTCATTCATTTGCTGTAAAACATGTAAGAAGGCACTGGCAGCGCTGACCAGGTAGTTCAGTTGGTTAGAGCTTCATCCAGATACACCAAGGTTGTGGGTTCAATCCCTGGTCCTGGCACATGTAAGAAGCAAGCAATGAATGCATAAATAAGTGGGACAACAATTTGATGTCCCTTTCTCTCTCTCTCTCTCTCTCTAAAATCCAATTTTGAAAATGTTTTTAAAAAATGTAAGCCCTGGCTGATGTGGCTCAGTGTATTGAGCACCGGCTTATGAACCAAAGGTTGCAGGTTCAATTCTCCAGCCAGGACTCATACCCAGGTTGCAAGCCATGTTTCCGACCTGGTCCCAAGCTGGAGGCAGGTGATAGGCAACCATACATTGATGTTTCTTTCCCTTTCTTCCTCCCCCCTTCCCCTCTCTCTAAAAATAATGAATCAAATATTAAAAACAAAGCAAAACAAAAAAGAACACCAGGCACAGTTCTGCATTGGATGAGGGTAGTCAATAGGTAAATGCTGTGGATTGGTTAAAAGTGCCTAAATAGACAAAGGTTTCTTTATCTCTCACAAGAAGTGCCGGGCTGGTGTGATGGCTCAAAGGTACCATCAACAATTCAAACTCTCTATTTGTGCTGTCAACCTTGGAGCACAGACCTTCATGCTTATTTTGGTTACCTCATGGTCACAAGATGGCTGCAGCCCCTCTGAAGCACATCTCCATCCCAGGCAGTACAAGAAGGAGGAGGAAGAGGAAGAGTGGAGAATTTTTTTATTTTTATTGTTTTAGGAGTGGAGGATTTTCTCCTGGCAAGATTTTACCTCTTTATTGGGAAAAGTATGCTTTTCCCAGGGACTTCTGTCTCTTTCTCGGAATGAGTCTCATGGGCACTCCTAGCTGTAAAAAAGGCTGGCAGATTGAGTATGTTAGCCTTCCAGCCTCTGTTGTGGAAAATGGCAAAGGGAGAGGTTGTAAACAGAGACTTTGGGAGCCAAGCCGCCAGTCAGGGTCATGCTCTCATGCAGTTTGTATTCTGCCACCCAGCAGCTTCCCTCCCACACCTTGTCCTTCTCCAATGCTCTGTCACCTCTTTCTCAATTTCTGGGGGTCACATGGTCCCTTGTACCCATCTCTGTGTGTTCTCCATGTTTTCCCTGCAAGCCTCTCCATTCTGATCAAATGTAAGCACCTTTAAAAAGTTTTTCTAAGACTTTATTTTTAGAAAGAGGAAGGGAGGGAGAAAGAGGAGAAAAACATCCATTGATTGTCTCTCGCACGTCCCCAAGGGAACCTGGCCCAAAACCCAGGTATGTGCCCTGACTGGGAATCGAACCAGGGACCTTTTAGTTTGCAAGCCGGTGCTCAATCCACCGAGCCACACCAGACAGAGCAGCACTTTCTTATCCGTCACCTCTTTTTTCTCTCATCTTGGTAACTGCCATTCTCTCTGCCCAACTTTTACCCCTTCAGGGAATTGACTCTTTGACGTTGACCCTTGAAGCACCAGTAACACGAGATGGTTTTTGTTTTTGTTTAAAATTTTATGTATTTATTTTTAGACAGAGAGGAAGGGAGGGAGAAAGAGAGGGAGAGAAACATCAGTGCGTGAGAGAAACATCGATCCATTGCCTCTCACACACACCCCTAACCAGGAACCAGGTGCAACCCAGGCATGTGCCCTGCCCAGGAATCAAACCGCTTTCTAGGATGAGGCCCAATCAACTGAGCTACACTGGTCAGGGCTGCAAAGTCTCTTCTGAAATGTAAGATAACATACTCACAGGTTCCAGGCAGTAGGGTGTGGGTGTCTTTGGGGACCATTATCGTCTACCACAGTTTCCTAGAGAATAATCTCTAAGGGAGATACAGATTTTGGGTGGGCACAACCCCTTGGCCCAGGGACTCAGGCAGGGGCGAGGTGGAAAGGGGTGTCCTTAAAACAATGGGTCCAGAGCAGAACTCCCTTGTGGGAGGTCTAGGTGTGTATTGAGTTTGGAGAATCATGAGCAGAGGGTGTTAGGGCACAACACAGACAGAAAAAATAGTTTGTTTGTTTTTTTTTAAAGATGTTTTTACTCATTGTTTTCAGAGAGAAGAGCAGCGGGGGAGGCAGAGAGGGAAAGAAACATCAATGTATGGTTGCCTTTCACCTGCCTCCAGCAACGGACCTGGCTGGAGACCTGGCTTGCAACCTGGTTATGTGCCCTGGCTGGGAATCGAACCAGTGACCTTTGGGTTTGCAGACTGGAGCCTTATCCACTGAGCCACGAGCCAGGGCCCTGTTGTTGTTGTTGTTTTTAAAGATTGTATTATTTGCAGAGAGAGAGAAAGGGAGGAGAGGCAGAGAGGGAGAGAAGCATCAATGTATGGTTGCCTTTCATCTGCCTCCAGCTATGGACCTGGCTGGAGACCTGGCCTGCAATCTGGTTATGTGCCCTGGCTGGGAATTGAACCAGCAACCTTCGGGTTCACAGGCCAGCGCCTTTTCCACTGTGCTACGAGCCCAGGCCTGTTGTTGTTTTTTAATTGTTCATTTATTCATTCTTCTCTCTAGAGACCAGTTTTCCATATCGTTCTCTTTAATTCCGGCGTCTGGTATCCCCCATAGCCAGTGAGTCCCTAACAGTTCCCTGGGGTGCTTAACAGCACTGTTTTAAAACCAGATGGTCCTGGGTTTGAGTGGGAGCTACACCCTCATTCGCCTTGGAGCAGGTCCACCGAGCTCCTGAGCCTTCGTTTTCACTGGCATAATATGGGCTACGTAATATGGGCGGTGGGGAAAAGAACCTGGGAAGCCAAGGTTCCTGTCTCCTCTGCCTGTTCCTCTCTGGAGCCGCTTGCTGCCATCCCGTTCTCTCTGCCCATAATGGTTCTTGGCTCAGCCCAGCCCACAAATTCTGTACAGACCCCAGTTCCCACACACCTGTCCGCTCCAACCTGGGCAAGCCCATGCCTGGGTGCATGTCACACCGCGCTAGTGAGAATCTGATTGGTCCAGTTTGGGGTCAGGTACCCATGCTGGAGCCAATCAGCGGGGCGCAGGGTGAGACCTGGTCACGTGGTGTTCCACCTGGCCTCTTAGCTGCTCAGCGCTGGTTCTTGGAAGAGGCCAGGAAACCTGGAGGTGAGAAAAGGCTCCTTGGGTTTCAAGAACATCTTTCCTGCACTGATCTCCTGCCATTGCTTCAGCTGCAAGCCGGGTGGACCCCTCAGCCCCTTTCCAGGGCTCCCTCCGTGTGGAGATCACCCCCTTTCTCTGTACCTAGCACCCTTCGCCTTCCTGTTCCCAAGCCCTGGGAGTGAAGTTTCCCCGTCCTAAGTCACTTTTCTCCTCTTTCATTGGATTTATATGCTTAACACTGGTTGATTGTTAAAAATCATAAGGTAAGCCCTGGCCAGGTTGTTCAGTTGGTTGGAGCTTCATCTGTGCAGCAAAACGTTGTGAGTTCAATTCCCAGTCAGGGTACATACCTAGGTTGCAGATTCCATCCCGTGTTGGGGTATGTAAGAGAGGCGACCAATCATGCTTCTCTCTCAAGTCAATGTTTCTCCCTCTCTCTCTCTCTACCTAAAATCAATAAAAATATATCCTCAGGTGAGGAATAAAATAATAATAATACCCAAAGGTCACCTGTTTGCTTCACCAGCCAGGGCACATAACCAGGTTGCAAGCCAGGTCTCCTGCCAGGTCTGTAGCCGGAGACAGGTGAAAGGCAACCACACATTGATGTTTCTCTCCCTCTCTGCCTCTCTCCCTTCCTCTCTCCTTGGAAATAATAAATAAAATCTTTTTTAAAAGAAAATAAAATAATAACAATAACATCAATAATAACGTAAAAAGAGATTGCTTCCCTCCCCCACCCCCTTATTAATTCATGGTTTATGCATTTCCCCCAGCATTTTCCCCTAGAGCAGAGCTGGGGAACTAGATATTTGATTTAAAATTCTCTAGGATCCACAGTAAAAGAAATATGCAGGGTTCACTTTAATTATATATTGTACTTACCCCACAACTCCACTATATTGCTATTTCTATATATACTATACACATTAATGAGATGTTTCCCCTTTTTCTTTCTTTGTTGTACTTTGGGTGCATGTTCTACTCAGAGCACAGCTCATTTCGACTCATGGCATTTCAGGGGCTCCATAGCCACATCTGGTTGGTGACTGCCATTCCAGATAGCGTAGATCTACAACTGTCTCTTCACCTTTTTCATTATTCTTCCTTCCCTTTCTCTACCCTTTCCCTTTTTCTTTTCCTCCTCCTCTTCCTCCTCTTACCTATACTTCTTCCTGTTCTTCCCCATCCTGTCCCTGCCTTTGCTTGCCTGACCCCCAGTTGTTATCAAGTTTCCCTGAGCTTTAGGATCTAGAAAACATTGGCTCCAAACATCCTTCCTAAGAACCCTGCAAATTCCTGGACTTTCCCAGGGCACCCTGGCTTCAAGCTCCTCTTTGTGGGCTTTAATTCACTTTCTGGACCACTCACTGGTGCAAGTGTGTCTTCCCAGCTCCAGAGCCTGTTAACCAGAATTGGATCCCATTTTCCCTTCATGCCCACAAAAGCCTCCACGGACAGCAGGGCTTTGTGTGTGGGACTGAAGAGGGTGCCGGCCACCAGCCACTAGCCGCCAGCACTTGCCCGGTCCGAATTCAATGCAAGCTGCTGTACACATCTGAATTCGTTAGCCACGTGAAAAGACATAAAAGAAGACAGATGAAATTGGTCTAAGTAACATATTTCATTTAACCCTGTTATTCAAAATATTACTGATCACGTGTAATCAGTCAAAAGATGGTTGGGAGCTTTGACATGTTTCTCCCCACACAAAACCTTTGAAACCTGGTGTGCATTTTACACCCACAGCACATCTCGGTTCAGACTTGCTGCATTTCTTTTCTTTTCCTCTTTTAATTTACTTTCAGAGAGAGGGAAGGGAGAGAGAAAGAGAGGAAGAGGAATACTGATATGTGAAAAACATTGATTGGTTGCCTCTTGCACACCCCCAACTAGGGACCCGGCCTGCAACCCAGGCATGTGCCTTGGCTGGGTATCGAACCAGCAACCCTTCAGGACACGGGCTAGCATTCAATCCACTGAGCCACACCAGCCAGGGCCAAACTTGCCGCATTTCAGGTGCTCAAAACAGCCGCAGTGGTGTGTACTATGGGAAGCCCAAGTACCTATATCATTTAAATGTAAAAAGTTTCATCATGAGCATAAAACAAGGGTTCTGGTCATCCCCCCCGGGACTTGTTCACTTCCTTACTCACCCCTAGATTCCTCCCCAGCCATCCAGATGACTCATCTCTCCCCTCCCTCTTCTTCCATTTTGTCTTCCTCAGCCCCTCCCTCCAGGAAGGCCCCTGGGGTTTTCAGATCCTCTCCCTCCCTTCAGCAAAGCAGCCTGGCTTTCCCAGCACAGCACAAAGTGCCCTTCCGGGGGAGGCAAGGACAGCTGCCTTCCTCTTTTACTTCTGCAAGCTTCCCTCGCCTTCCCGATCCATTTCTTACTTTCAGAGAGCAAGAATTCAGACACTGGTGTGGGGGAGAGGGGACCCCATATCCCAAATCTGCTTGGTTCCTGAGTTTGGGAAGCAGCTGACAGTGTGACCAGGAAGGGAGACCAGCCCCATATCAAAAAAATTAATTCGTCCTTGAGTTCAGAGAACAGGCGATCCATGTACTTTTTTTTTCTCATTAAAATATCAGCCACGACTCCAGCCCTTATTGAGTAAAAACAGCTTTTGGCTTCATCTCCTGTCTTTTTATATTTTATCTGTTTTGGTTGAAATATAGCACACAAATCTTGTTTTGTCTTGTTTTGTTTGTTTTTTTTTTTTTTAAGATTTTCTTTATTATTTTTAGAGAGAGGGGAAGGGGGAGAGAGAGAAATATCAATGTATGGTTGCCTTTCACCTGCCTCCAGCCACAGACCTGGCTGGAGACCTGGCTTGCAACCTGGTTATGTGCCCTGGCTGGGAATCGAACCAGCCACCTTTGGGTTCGCAATCCACTGAACCACACCAGTTATGGGGCCAACTTTACTACCAAGTTGTTTGCTCATCACTGTATCCCATTGAGTATAATATCATTATATGAGGATACTAGAATTCATCCATTCTACGGTTGGTGGACATTTGGATTGTTTTCAGTGTTTGGCCATTATGAATATTCTGCCATGAACATCCTTATCCAAGCCTTTGGAGGTCATGCACACGTTCATTTTTCTTGGGTAAATTCCCACAGGTAGAACTGCTGGGTCATAGGGAGGAGGATACGTTGCATCAAAAATACTGCCAAATATTTTCCAAAGTGATTGTATACCACTTGCTCCTAAAAGCAAGTGCAGGAAAGTTCCACTTGTTCTATCTCATTGCAAAGGCTTGAAATCATCCCCAAACCTAAATTTGCTATAGTGTTTATTACATCGCCACTCTCACTGACGTTCGTTATTTGTTTGCTGGGGCTGCTATAATGAAAATAGATTGTCTCACTGTTTTGGAGGCTGGAAGTCCTGGCTCCTTCTGGGGGTTGTCCTCTCCCTGTGTCATCACATCGTTGCTCATCTATGTGTGTCTCTGTGTCCAAATTTTCCCTTGTTATAAGAACACCAGCCCTGGCTGGTGGCACAGTGGATAAGGCGCCGGCCTGCGAACCCAAAGGTCGCTGGTTCGATCCCCAGCCAGGGCACATACCCAGGTTGCAAGCCCGGTCTCCAGCCAGGTCCACAGCTAGAGGCAGGTGAAAGGCAACCATGCATTGATGTCTCTCTCCCTCTCTTCCTTCCCTTATCTCTTAAAATTAAAAAAAAAAAAAAAAAAAAAAAAGAACACCAGTCCTTTCCTGGCTGGTGTGGCTCAGTGGATTGTGTGCCCACCTGCAAACTGTAAGGTCACCAGTTCAATTCCTAGTCAGGGCACATGCCTGGAAGGGGGGTTTGGTCCCTGGGGGGCGTGCATGCAAGCAGCAGCCGATGGGTGTTTCTCTCCCTGTCTATCTAAAAATAAATTAATTAAATATATTTTTAAAAAACCTAAAAAGGGGAAACCAGTCTGATTGGATGAAGGCCCCACCCTAATGATCCCATTTCGACTGGAGTACCTCCATGAAGACCCTGTCCCCAACTAAGGTCATATTTTGATGCACAGGGGTAAGACATTACTAATATATAAATGTTGGAGGACACAATTCGACCTATAACTGTCATGTTATAGGTTGAATATTATTGTTCCCATTTTTAAAAATATTTTATTTATTTATTTTAAAAGAGAAGGGAAGGGAAGGAGAAAGAGAGGGAGAGAGACATCAATGTGCGGTTACCTCTCATGTACTCCCAACTGGGGACCTGGCCTGCAACCCAGGCATGTGCCCTGACCAGGAATTGAACTGGAGACCCTTTGTTTTACAGGCTGGCCCTCAACCCACTGAGCCACACCAGCCATGGCCAAACACAAGGTTTTTAGAAAGGAAAACCAGCAGTCCCCATCGGCCTGCCCTCCATTCCTCCCACCCCTGAGGAATCTGCTGTCACCTCATTGATTGTGTCATTTTGTTATTTATGTCCTTGCCTCTGAATGCCGTGTCTGTATGGCTGCCTTTCAATTTTCCAACTTTCGGCATTTTCCATTCGCTTCTCATGATGGAAGACACATGCTCACACTCTTATTTCAATTCCTCCAGCCTCCCACACTGTGATTCTGGCTGGCTGAATACGCTGTGTTTACATGTTGTGACTGTAAATGCTCCCCCAGCTGTCACAAGTATTAAACCAGGAGCCTCTTCTCTCCTCCACAAGTCTGTTGTTCCTGGAGTTCAGAGTTGTCCTTTTTTTTTCAGTGGCTTAACGTCTGAGTTTTCTTTGTGCTTAACTAATTCAAGCTCACATTCTCTGTTAACAATACAAATCTCATATATGCAGATGCATGAGGTACTCCAGTAACATCACCGTATTGAGGAGGTTTCTCTTTGGATCTTCTGGCCCCATCCAGTCTGGTGCCTAGTCTGCATCTTAACTGATCCCTTCACCTCCCCAGGCCCTGCACCCCAGGTTCGGATCATGTCATACCCCAAGTCTTCCTCCTCTTCCTGGGTTTGGTTCTTTTGAGCTTCCTGACATAAAGCTCATGGGGCAGGGAGTAAAATTTTAAAAACATTGCATATCTGAAAACATCAGTACTCTTTTTCTATCTTTCTTTTTTTAATATAGGTCACAAAGTTCAAGAACTTACGAGGGGCCCTGGCTGGTGGCACAGTGGATAAGGCGCTGGTCTGCGAACCCAAAGGTCGCTGGTTCGATTCCCAGCCAGGGCACATAACCAGGTTGCAATCTAGGTCTCCAGCCAGGTCCATAGCTGGAGGCAGATGAAAGGCAACCATATATTGATGTCTCTCTCCCTCTCTGCTTCTCTCCCTTCCCCTCTCTCTAAAAATAATAAATAAAATCTTCAAAAAAAAAAGAAAAAGAACTTAGGAGGGGACCCATTTTTTAAAAGACTATTTATAGAGAAAGGGAGAAAGAGAAACATCAATGTGTGGTTGCTTCCCCCATGCCCCCAACCGGGGACCCAGCCCACAACCCAGGCTTATACCCTGACTGGGAACCAAACCTGCAACCCTTTGGTTCATAGGCCAGTGCTTAATCCACTGAGCCACCCCAGCCAGGGCTGAAAACACTGGTACTCTTCTGGGACATCTGGATGGATATAAAATTCTGGGCTGGAGATCACTTGCCTGCAGATGTTTGAAGGCACCCCTCCTTTGTCTTCTAATTTCTAAGTGACTGTTGAAAAAATCCAAAGCCATCCTGATTCCTTAGGCTTGTCTGTGACCTTTTTTTTCTGTTTCCTCTCCTTGGTGTGCTGACATTTCTAAGCACGTCTTCAGTTATTTCCTTAGCTGGACCTTCCAGCCGTATCCTTACAGCATTCGTTCTGGGAAGTTGTCTCAATTTCTTTCCATTGCAATTTTTTTCTTTTATTGATGTGGTTCTCTTTGTTTGTTTGTTTGTTTGTTTTCTTGATTTAACCTTTATTGTATTCTTTTCTCAATTATAATGTCCCTCTTCCTTCCATTTCTCTGTTCTTTCTTTCTGGAACCCTTATTAATATCACATTGGGCTTCCCTGTCCATTTCATTTATTTCCTCTCTTATTTATCCATCTCTTTATCTCCCTGCTCTACCTCCTGAGAGATTTTCTTAATATTATCTTCCCCTCTTCGATTATGCTGTTTATTTCTGCTGGTGTATTTTTCATTTCTAGGCACTGGTTTTCCATCTCTGAATTTTTATAGAAGTTTGTAAACATTTTTTAAAAGACTTTATTAATTACTTTTAGAGAGAAGGTCAGGGAGGGAGGAAGAAAGGAAGCGACACATCAATGTCTGGTTGCCTTTCACCTGCCTCCAGCTACTGACTAACCTGGCTGGAGACCTGGCTTTCAACCTGGTTACATGCCCTGGCTGGGAATCAAACCAGTGAAACTTGGGTTGGCAGGCCAGTGCCTATCCACTGAGTATATATATAGTTTTAGTATAGAGAGGAACAACAAAGAAAACAAACAATGAACCATGACTTGGCTGGGTAGGTCAGTTGGTCAGAGTATCATCCCACTATGCCAAGGCTGTGGGTTTGATTCCCGGCCAGAGCACATACAAGAATCAACCAACAAATGCATAAATAAGTGGAACAACAAAGCTATGTTTCCATATCTCTCTCTTTTTTTCTCTCTCTCTGTCCAAAATATATTTTTTAAAGATTTTATTTATTATTTGTAGAGAGAGGTGTAGGGAGAGAGGCAGAAAGGGAGAGAGAGATCAGTGTATGGTTGCCTTTCACCTGCCTCCAAAATAAATTTTGAAAATTTAATGAACCATGATCTCCCAGATAAGATAACCCCCAACGTTACAAAAGTTCATGCATTCATTCATCCATTGCTTAGGTGGTGAGGGTGTAGTAGCGAACAGATCAAAGTCTCTTACTGGAGCTCCCATTCCAGGCTGGAAGACAGACATGTGCGTGTCCAGAGCAGTAATCCCCGATGACCTTTTCTGTGATGATGGAAATACTCTTGACTTGTGCAGTTAAGGGTGTGTGATGTATCTCTCACACATCGATGTTTCTCTTTTTCTCTTAAAAAAAAAAAAAAATGCGGTTGAGTGAATGAATTCAGGCTGGTTCAAGGTGGGCATTCTGTGGGCCAGGTGCTGGAGCCGAGAGGTAAGAGCTGACTGAAATGTTAAGATCCCTTTGGCCACAAGGTGGAATAAACAGGAAAGGACAGGTTTTCCCCAAACCTGGGCCTAAACAAAGGCAGGAGGACTTGAGATGAATGAGTTTTACTAGAGGTTTAGGGATCATAGGGAATAGGAAGGCGGGGTAAAGGAGGACAGCATTATATTCCAGAACAACTGAGAAAGTGATTAAACATGAAGGCTCTTAGCCCTGGCTGGTGGCTCAGTGGATAGGCACCAGCCTACCAAACCCAAGGTCGCTGGTTCGATGCCCAGCCAGGGCACATAAACAGGTTGCAAGCCAGGTCTCCAGCCAGGTCCGTAGCTGGAGGCAGGTGAAAGGCAACCATACATTGATGCTTCTCTCCCTTTTTTCCTTCCTTCCTGCCCTTCTCTCTGAAAATAATAAAATCTTAAAAAAAAAAAAAAAAAGTGAAGGCTCCTAGATCTCTGAAAGCTCATCAATCCTTCTCACCCCTGGAAGCTTTGGTATGGGGTTTCTTGTTCTTTGCCCACCATAACTCTCCCTCTCAAGGATCCCCAACAACTCTCCTTCCAGAGCTTTCTTTGCCTCACCCCCAAGTGTTTGCTTCTGCTGATGCGTTCAATGTGGGGAACCCTCTCTGTGTGCCTCCCTATGTGGAGTGCTGGGCCAGTTATCTCCTTTTCTTTAACTTCTCTGCAACCAACCACGTGCACAAGGCACTTAGGTCCATGTGTGTGAGAGTGGGTCCAGGGAGTTACTGAAGGTTTGGAAACATGGAGCTATTGACATCAAGACAGGCCAACAACTCAAAACTCCAGGTGACGTTCTTGTCCAGAAGACCCTTTGCCTTCTCTGCCACCTGGCATCCAGCCACATGCCTTGATCTCTCTTGCTTTCCCCCTTCCCACACTGTGCTACCCTATCCTATTTAAATTAAAATTAATAGAAATTAAAGTTCCGGTCGTTGGTCACACTAGCCCATTTCAAAAGCTCAGGAGCCATGGGTTGGCTAGTGGCCACCATTCTGGCATGTTCCCGTCATAGCAGAATGTTCTTTTGGACAAGACAGTATGTCTGGTGCTAGTCTGGTGTCCGCAGTTGAGAGGACCAAAGCTTCACCCCTTACATATATCATTAAAAAAAAAAAAAAAAAAAAAAAAAAAAACAAGCCCTGGCTGGTAGCACAGTGGATAAGACGCCGGCCTACGAACCCAAAGGTCGCAGATTCGATTCCCCAGCCAGGACATATAACAAGGTTGCAAACCAGGTCTCCAGTCAGGTCTGTGGCTGGAGGCAGGTGAAAAGCAGCCATACATTGATGTCTCTCTCTCTCCCTCTCTGCCTCTCTCCCTTTCCCTCTTTCTAAAAATAATGAAATAAAATCTTTAAAAGAAAGAAAGAAAGAAAGAAAAAAAACATGTGGCACTATATGGGATTCTGGGACTAGCTTTTTAGGGGGTTTTCTCATTAATGCACGCTGGACATCTTCAGATGGCAGACCACAAGCATGTGTTTTGTTTCGTAGACTAAACACACTGTGTTCCGCGGTGTGCATTTATTTATTCGCCCATTCAGTTATTCTGCAAATATTTACAATCATCTTGTACGCGCAAAAACTGGGCTGGGTCACAGCCTGGAATGCCATGAGTTCGGATTCTTCCGTCATGGACCTTGAAGGATAGTGGGAGAGGCTGAGATTAATCAAATAATCACTGAAATAAGGATACAATGGCAGCAGCTGTGAAGGAAGTGACATGTGAGTGTCATCATGTGTCCCTCTGTGAGAACTGGTTCCACATCCCTGACCATCTTCCCCACCCAGTTTTAGAAACTAGGTCTCATGGGAGAGCATAAGCGAATGCAGATGGTGTGTTGGGGCCTGCGTTTCCACCTCCGAACAACGGAATTGTCATTTCTATCTTATAGGAATGTAGTGAGGGTTAAATGAGTAATTATTTCATTAACAGTCACAGCTCACGTTTCTCCAGCACTGTTTCTGCATCAAGCACTATCTACCCCTTGCAGCAACCCATTTTACAGATGTTGAAACTGAGGTACAAAGAAGTGCAGCTTGCTCAAGGAGAGTTACTATTTAGTGACTGGAGCGGTAGGAGATTGGCGGTGGGCTATGAGAACATCGGTGTGGGACTGACCCTGTCCTTCCTGCCCCCCAGGAAGCTGGATGCCTTCATCTATGATGCGGCTGTGCTCAACTACATGGCCCGCAAGGATGAGGGCTGCAAGCTCGTCACCATCGGCTCCGGCAAGGTCTTTGCCACCACGGGCTACGGCATCGCTCTGCACAAGGGCTCCCGCTGGAAGCGGCCCATCGACCTGGCGCTCCTGCAGTTCCTGGGGGATGGTGCGGCCGCGTGAGGGTGCCTGGGGAAGGGGGAGAGCCCTGGGTCCCCTGGAAGGAGGTGATGAGGATCAGGACAGCAGGGCCGGAGGGAGGCGGCGGTTGGGGGTTTAGATTTCTATATCAGAGAGGAGGGTCCCCAAGGGATGCCCACAGAAGGTGACCTGTAACCCTTCTCCCCTTTCCCCAGATGAGATCGAGATGCTGGAGCGGCTGTGGCTCTCGGGGATCTGCCACAACGACAAAATCGAGGTGATGAGCAGCAAGCTGGACATCGACAACATGGCGGGAGTCTTCTACATGCTCCTGGTGGCCATGGGCCTCTCGCTGCTCGTCTTCGCCTGGGAGCACCTGGTGTACTGGCGCCTGCGGCACTGCCTGGGGCCCACCAACCGCATGGACTTCCTGCTGGCCTTCTCCAGGGTACGCGCGCCAGAGGCGGGCGAATGGGGACTTAGGAAACCAGCAGGGATGCCTAGGAATGGAAGGGGCCCGGGCGGAGGTGCGGGAGAGGAGGGAGGAATTGGGGAGGAGGGGGAGGCGGGTGCTCCCCGGCCTACGGCTCTGACACCCCTCCTCCTTCTCCGGTGGCTCCCGCAGGGCATGTACAGTTGCTGCAGTGCCGAAGCCGCCCCGCCGCCCGCCAAGCCCCCGCCTCCGCCGCAGCCGCTGCCCAGCCCCGTGTACCCGACGGCGCGCCCCGCGCCCGGCCCCGCGCCCTTCCTACCCCGCGAGCGCGCCACGGTGGACCGTTGGCGCCGCGCCAAAGCCCCGGGACCGCCGGGGGTCACGGGCCTGGCCGACGGCTTCCACCGCTACTATGGCCCCATCGAGCCTCAAGGCCTGGGTGTGGGCGAGGCGCGCGTTCCTCCCAGAGGCGCCGCTGGGCGCCCACTGTCCCCACCCGCTGCGCAGCCCCCGCAGAAGCCGCCGCCGTCCTACTTCGCCATTGTGCGGGACAAGGAGCCGGCTGAGCCCTCCGCTGGCGCCTACCCCGGCTTCCCGTCGCCGCCCGCGCCCCCTTCCGCCGCGGCCACCGCCGTCGGGCCACCCCTCTGCCGCCTGGCCTACGAGGACGAGAGCCCGCCGGCGCCCGCGCGCTGGCCGCGCTCCGACCCCGAGAGCCAGCCCCTGCTGGGGCCGGGGGCGGGCGGCGCCGGGGGCGCGGTGGGGGCGGGCGGCGGGGCCCAGGCTGCGCCCCCGCCGTGCCGCGGCGCGCCGCCCCCCTGCCCATACCTCGACCTCGAACCGTCGCCGTCAGACTCGGAGGACTCGGAGAGCCTGGGCGGAGCATCACTGGGCGGCTTGGAGCCCTGGTGGTTCGCCGACTTCCCCTACCCGTACGCCGAGCGCCTAGGGCCGCCGCCTGGCCGCTACTGGTCGGTCGACAAGCTGGGGGGCTGGCGGGCCGGCAGCTGGGACTACCTGCCCCCGCGCGGCGGCCCGGCCGCCTGGCACTGCCGCCACTGCGCCAGCCTGGAGCTGCTGCCGCCACCGCGCCACCTCAGCTGCTCACACGACGGCCTGGACGGCGGCTGGTGGGCGCCGCCGCCCCCGCCCTGGGCCGCGGGACCCCCGCCCCGGCGCCGGGCCCGCTGCGGGTGCCCGCGGCCGCATGGGCACCGCCCACGGGCCTCGCACCGCATGCCCGCTGCCCCTGCCCCGCACCACCACCGCCACCGGCGCTCCGCTGGGGGCTGGGACCTCCCACCGCCCGCGCCCACCTCGCGCTCGCTTGAGGACCTCAGCTCGTGTCCCCGCGCAGCCCCCGCGCGCCGGCTCACTGGGCCCTCCCGCCACGCGCGCCGGTGCCTACACGCAGCGCACTGGGGACCGCCGCTGCCCACTGCGTCCCACCGAAGACACCGGGGCGGAGACCTGGGGACCCGCCGGGGCTCAGCGCACTTCTCCAGCCTCGAATCCGAGGTATGACGCGGCCCGGGGGCCCGACTGTCCCCTCGGTCAGCGCGGGCCACGGCCCGAGGGGGCACGCGCAGTGGACAGGACCCGCGTGGAGTTGTCAAGAAAAAGGTGGAACTGACCGGACCCCGCCTGGAGCAGCGTCCTGTGCCCCTTCGTTTTCGGGGCGCTGTGAGCCCGAGGGGATTTTGTTCCCCCAATTTCACCCAGCCTGTGAGCGAGGGGAAGGAGGTCTTAGAGCCCAGTGGACTTTTTTTAAAACCCGACAAGGGCTTTTTAACGTCACCAGATGGGGCGGGAGGTGGAGGTTCACGCCACGCCCGTGCCCCACCCCCACGCCCGGGGCCGTGGCCCTCACATCACTGTGCAGCTCCCCGGTCCCAGGAACGCCTCCGGGGACGCCCGTTTTTAACCTTTCATCCATCGGGACTCAAAACTGTGAGACGCGTTCGCCAAACTGTGACCCTAGACCTTGGCCCCGCCATACAGAAACCCCTGACCCCAGACTGTGACTTCCGACCCCCACAAATGGTCACCCGACCCCAGACGGTGACCCCTGACCCCAAACTGTGACCCAAACCCCAGACTGTGACCCTTGACGTCAAATCGGGACACCCCGTCCTCCTATTTCACCCTCGGCCGGCCGTATTTCCCTACTTTGACATAGGACACGCCCCCAACGGAAGCCCCGCCTCCCCCTGCACCAGCGTTGATGCCAACCTGCAGGGCCCAAAACTTTCCCACCCTGTCGCACCTCACCACCAGCCCCAGGTGCCACCAAACACATCCTCGCCAAATCCAACCCTTATTTGTTACCCTTCAGTGATGACCCAGCAGACGCCCCTCCCCCTCCAAAGCCTCCTCTTCCCAGATCTCCAGCCGGGTCTGGAGCTGGGCTGCGGAAGGGAGGGTCTGGGAGCCCACACTCACCACCAACCTCCCTCCCCACTCTCCTGTTCCACATTGCAGTGTTTGGAATAAATCATGTTTTTATGCCTCCTCAGTCCAACTATGAGCTTCAAGTCTGTCTCTTAGCCCCCCTGAACATCTGGAGGAACTGATACTGAGAAAAGTCCCCCAGAGAAAGAGGGGGCAGAAAGAGAAGTAGAGCAGAAACAGAGACCCCCAGAGGGAGGTGGAAGACAAAGGCCCCGGAAGAGAAGGTGAAAAAAGACCCTAAGAAAAGAAGAGCTGAGAAGGGACAGGGGTGGACAGAGAACTCAGGAAAGAACCAGGATCAAAGCATTTTAGGATCAGATCTGGGGCCTCACTCCACTCCTGTGGCTACAGGCAACGAGGCCTGCAAGATTCTTAATATCCTGTTCGTGCAAGCAAGGAGAGTGTCTTAATACATTCCAGCCAACCCACATATCTTGAATACCTTTAATCTCACAGATGAGAGTATATTTCTAACATTTCATTATGCCAATTAGCCAAACCTCTGGTGCTGATGGGCGATAAAGAGAGTCAAAAGCATTTGTAATAGCTGCTTTCAGAGGGTGGACTTTCCAATTAAGTGCTGGCTGACCATAGCTGCGATGTGACGTCCTGGTTAGGCAGTTGACTGCCCTGAGAGAGTAGATTCAACCGAGTAACTTTCGTGTAATAGCATCCTGTTTACATTAAGCATTTTGAAGTTAAAGCCAGCATCACAAGGAGGGGAGAAGAAACCGGCTTTATGGGTCCTCAGAGAACAGAAACGCACGCTCTTTGTCAGTAAGAGCTCTCTTAATTGCATACATGAATAATCAACTAAGTGAAAATAAAGCGCTGGGAGCCATAGGTGGAGAATCGAGTGCAGGCGCAGAACTCTTAATTGATGGGAACGCAAGCCTCGCACAGAACTACAACTCCCAGGAGGCGCTGCCACAGCTCCGCAGAGGAGCGCCCATAGTCACGCAGACCGTGGGTATTCTCACTGCTCACTGCGGACCTCCTAGGCTAAACCAGGACGCCGCTACCATAATTCTCCTTCCACTTCTCCCTACTGCCTTCTCTAATTGGTGAACTAGGTTTCCAAGGTAACCGCGCAGCCTGGCCAAACGCGGAAGAGGGGGGTGGGGGGACGAAACCCGGAAGTGACGACGTTTTTAACTCGCGCCGCGGGTGAGTGGCTTCCAAGATGGCGGCGCGCAAGGGCCGGCGGCGCACGTGTGAAACAGAGGAACCCATGGAGGCCCAGTCGGGCGACGTAGGGTCCGAGGGTCCCACCCAGGTCTACCTGCCCGGCCGCGGACCGCCGCTGCGTGAAGGAGAGGAGCTGGTCATGGACGAGGAGGCCTACGTGCTGTACCACCGAGCTCAGACTGGTAGGGCTGGATACCCAGACTCCTGGGTCCTGAGGGGATCAGGTCCTGAGCTTTTTTTAACTTAGGAGGCGCTCTAAAAGGGAAGATGGGCGTCTAAGAGGGGTGACGTCACACCGAAGGGGCCTGAGATCCCGCTAGCCTTTCGTGACTTTCCAATCTCTCCTTTCCGCCCCAGGCGCCCCTTGTCTCAGCTTTGACATAGTCCGGGATCACCTTGGAGACAATCGGACAGAGCTTCCTCTTACACTTTACCTGTGTGCTGGGACCCAGGCGGAGAGCGCCCAAAGCAACAGGTGGGTGAAACCTGAGGCTTTCCCAGGACCAAGAGTCAAAGTCCCCAGCTTCTTATTGCCTCGAGGTCCAGGATTCAGCCTCCAGGACCCAGAAGGAAGGGCTTTCAGCTTCTGCCCGCCTCAGACCCAGAAGTTGGGGTTTCTGCCTTCCCTCCACCCTGAGGATCCTGACATCCAGCTTCTTAGTCCCATCACATTTTCCCCCCAGATTAATGATGCTTCGGATGCACAATCTGCATGGGACGAAGCCCCCGCCATCAGAGAGCAGTGATGAAGAGGAGGAGGAAGATGAAGAGGATGAAGAAGAGCGGAAGCCTCAACTGGAGCTGGCTATGGTGCCACACTATGGTGGCATCAACCGAGTTCGGGTAAATACTGCTGCGCATTCTGTCTAGCACACCCCACCCCTCATGTCCACACAGGCACCTCCTCATGCCCTTCGGCTTTGGGAAAACACTGGGCTCACAATTTTCTATGTTCGTTTGTATATGTCTTAGCTATTCTGAATTGTCGCTGGGTGCTACGTGTTGTGGGGGTATTTTATTACGTTCTGTAAAATAGTGAGGGTTACTTGATGTGAGGATAAAATGCAATCTATGGTTATTTCAATAACCTAAGTACAGTTACTTCCTGTGCTTAGAAACAGCATCTGGTTGTGGTGTGCCTGTGGGTTTTTTGCTATCTTTTTAGAAACTCGTCTGAGCTGTGGGATTACTTTTGTGGTTTAGGGTTATAGCATCTTCTGATTAGGTTGATGTATGAATGAAATGAGATGACACGTAATAGCACTTAGAGCAGCACATGTTGTATCATTCTTGTTATGTGTATTAAAGTATTTCTGTTATATTCTAGACCCTGGGGATTTAACAAGGAGCCAAAGGTCTCTGGCTGCATGAAACTTACATGCTAGTGGAGAAGGGAACAAGGACAAACTAAGTAGATGTGTGCGATGTCAAATGTGCTAAGTGTTGTAGAGAAAAAATAAAGGCAGGTAAGGGATTAGGGTGTTTCTGAGTGGGTTGCTGTGTTTTTTGTTTTTAAGATTTTATATTTTTGAGAGAGGGGAAGGGAGAGAGAAAGAAAGGGAGAGAAACAACAACGTATGGTTGCCTTTCACCTGCCTCCAGCTGGGGACCTGGCCGGAGACCTGGCTTGCAACCTGGTTATGTGCCCTGACTGGGAATCGAACCAGTGACCCTTGGGTTTATAGGTCGGTGTGCTCAATCCACTGAGCCACACCAGCCAGGAACAGGTTGATGTTTTAAATAATGTGGCTATTTAAAACATTTAATACTGAGAAGTTTCCCATATAAGGTGCCATTTAAACAGAGACCCACAGAAAGGGAGTGATCCCAGGGTCTGTGGGAAAAGCTTCACAGGCAGGGTGAACAAGTTCAAAGGCCCTGGGATGAACTTGGCATGTTTGAGGAGTTTTGAGAGAAACTGGGGAGACCAGTGTCTTTAGAGCAGAATGGGCTGGGGATACAGTGACAAGATTTCAGGAGTGGGCACAGATGAGACAGATTGTTAAGGGATTTGAGGCCATTGTAAGGACTTGGCTTTTACTTAGGGGAGAATTGGGAGCCATTGGAGATTTTAGAGCAGAGGAAAGATGGGGTTTCTGCCTTGTTTTTAATGGCATCCCTCTAGCTGCTGTGTTGGGAATAGGCTGCAGGGAAGTGAGAGCAGGACAGAGTCCTGCAGGAGACTGTAGTTCAGGGAAGGACAATGCCAGTGGCAATGCACGTGGCAACCATAGAAGTAGGGAGAAGAGGTTACAAGTGGTGTCGTTTTAACAGAACCAGCATAGGTGGTGGGTGTGAGGAAGAGACAAGGGTACGTCCTGCAGTTTGGGGAGGGGTAGGTTACAGTCAGTGGTTAGGAGCTTGGCTTTGCTAGTATGAAGGCTGAATGGTCAGTGTGATTGGACTCCAGTTCAAGGGAGACTGGAAACCCTGAGGCCGGATATCTTTGTGGACAAATGGGTGGGGGGCTGAGGCCGATGACTCCACCCTTTAGAGGGTCACAGAGATAGCAGTCAGAGGAGAACCAGTGGGAATTGCAGCCTCTGTTCCTAGGAGTCTTGAAGAAGTTTTGCTCTCCCACCACCACTACCTTTTCCTTAAAGGTTTCTGCGGTTGTGGTCCCAGTCCAGACGGTTAGGGTGCAGGGATGGGAGGGATCTGAGGAACTGGAGTCCTAGTTGTCAGGGATGCTAGGAGTCGTGGTCATTACCCTGAGCCTCCTGACCCAACCCACCTCTCCCTCCTTCTCCCCAACAGGTGTCTTGGCTGGGCGAGGAGCCTGTGGCTGGGGTGTGGTCAGAGAAGGGCCAGGTGGAGGTGTTCTCGCTGCGGCGGCTTCTGCAGGTAGTCGATGACCCTCAGGCCCTGGCGATCTTCCTCCGGGACGAACAAGCTCGTGTGAAGCCCATCTTCGCCTTCGCTGGCCATATGGGCGAGGGCTTTGCCCTGGACTGGTCCCCCCGTGTGCCTGGTGAGTTCCTGGGGTGCACCTTGGGTCCAGGGAGGTGAGAGGGAGCAGGGTCTGCAGCCAGGGATGGGGGAGCGGTGCCCTGAGACTCCAGGGAGGAGAAGGGAGTGAGCTACGGGCAGCTGGGACCAGGTGGCTTCCTGACTCCCTTCCCCAGGGCGCCTGCTGACTGGTGACTGTCAGAAGAACATCCATCTCTGGACCCCTACGGATGGCGGCTCCTGGCATGTAGACCAGCGGCCATTTGTGGGGCACACACGCTCTGTGGAGGACCTGCAGTGGTCCCCAACTGAAGACACGGTGAGGGAGGACGGGGCTGGAGCAGGTCCTAGTGAGGGGCCCACGACTAGTACCTGGTCTCAGGTGGGTGAGGGGGGAACCCCAGGTCATCATTACTTTTCCAGGTATTCGCCTCCTGCTCAGCTGATGCCTCCATCCGCATCTGGGACATCCGGGCAGCCCCCAGCAAGGCCTGCATGCTCACCACAGCCACCGCCCACGACGGGGACGTCAATGTCATCAACTGGAGCCGCCGGGAGCCCTTCCTGCTCAGTGGCGGGGATGACGGGGCCCTCAAGGTCTGGGACCTGCGGCAGTTCAAGGTACTTTCCCAGCACCCGCAGCCGGAATAGTTCCTGTTCCCAGCGCTAGGCTCTGTGGGCTTTCCCTCCTTGGTTGGCTTTATGCACCAGAGCTGGGGAAGCCCTTTGCACTGGGGCCCAGCCCCTTGGGGTACAGATGAGGTAACAGCCTCGGCAAGAGAATGGCTGGTGTGGAGTCACACATTCTACCAGCTGGAGAGCTGACAAGAGGCGGAAGAGGCTGTGCAGCGACAGAGACCACAATTCCCATCTGCCCGTATGGGGGGTCCATGCCCCTGGCTGTGCTGCCGGGGGCCATAGGGCTCAGGCAGTTGTAGTTTTTTCTCCCAGTGGATTTTATAGAATCATGAGACTTGGAGCTCAGCTCACTCCTTGCAGAGAGGAAGCAGGCGTAGAAAGGGCAGGAGCGGATGCATCATGGCCAGAGTTGACTGTGCAAGTGGGAGGGTTTTTGGGCAGGAGAAATGGCAGCTTTCAAGGTCCCTCTGAGCAAAGCCCCTGATTCCTATGGCTCTGTCCTTCCAGGATCACCGTGTTGTCCTCTTTTCCTTCTGCAGTGTAATGGGTTCCGTAGAGGCAGCCCAAGGCAGGTGTCTGGCCAGGTCACGTGGCCACGTTGATTCACCATTTAGAGAGACTCCATCCCCAGCCGCACCTTTGTTTAGGGAAAGTGCCTCCATTCCTTCCACCTGCTACTCCTGGAGCCCTTTAAGACCCTAGAATCTGGGGAGAACACTTGAGAGCCACCCCCTTCCCGGGAGGGGCTTCTTTGCAGGTGAAACCGCAGTTCCAAGCAGCCCCGGAACATACTGCCTTTACGCCCAGCTGTACTTTGCTCTCTGTCCCTTGCAGAGAATCTGGGCTTGTGGGGGCCCAAGGATGCGGCCCTGGTCAAACCCTGAGGCTAGAGGGGGGTGGGGGACTCTGGCGGGGGTGCTCAAAGCCCCTGGCTCCTGTTTTCCCACAGTCTGGCTCCCCGGTGGCCACCTTCAAGCAGCACGTGGCCCCTGTGACCTCCGTCGAGTGGCATCCCCAGGACAGCGGGGTCTTCGCGGCCTCCGGTGCAGACAACCAGATCACGCAGTGGGACTTGGCAGTGGAGCGGGACCCCGAAGCGGGCACCACGGAGACCGACCCTGGTCTGGCAGACCTCCCCCAGCAGCTGCTGTTTGTGCACCAGGGTGAGACGGACCTCAAGGAGCTGCACTGGCACCCACAGTGCCCCGGGGTCCTGGTCAGCACCGCCCTGTCTGGCTTCACCGTCTTCCGCACCATCAGCGTCTGAGGTGGGCCTGGGGTGTCTCATCTGGCCTTACACTTGGGAACTGAAGCTGAAGTCGGTTCCCCTGGACAGGACTCATTCAGATCCCTTGATGAGCCCCCCTCCAGAAGAAGAACTTCGTTTGGCCCGTTGGCTGCTGTGGTGGATTCTCTTGAATTTATTGTTCTTCGGAAGGATTTGTTTGCTCTGATTTCTCTTGCGGAAAGACTTGGATTGACCCTACCTTGAAAACAACTTGGTTTCCCTCCACCCAAAGGTCTGGGTTTGACCCATCACCGCGGGGTTGGACTCCAGGGACCCCACCCGCTCAAAGACTTGTTCAGCCCAACGGTCCCTCCCACCGCCACACCCTTCAGAGGACTTTTGGCCCATTTCATAGGTGGGCCTGGTGTGGCCCAGGTTGCTGTGGATATTTTGTCAGCTGTGACACTTGGCTTGACCCCAGGGAGCTAAAGTGCTTTACACTGGCTGGGCCAGATCTGAGGGGTGGGCTTCTCTAGCAGTTAGGTTTTACCCCTTCCTGCCACCAGGACCTCCCGGTTGGGGGCAGGGCTCTCCCTCTTCTCTGTGCTGTGGGGGCTCAAAAGTTGGGAGCGCCTAAGAGGCAATAAAGAACCTGAATAGACTTGACATGTGTGACTCTTCCTACGAGGAAACGGGGAGGTGGAGCGATAACCTGGCACCTGCCGCAACCCTCAGCCCGCTGGGTGCGACCCAGTTCCACCTCCCCTAACGTTTGTTCCAGCTGAACTCTCTCCGAGTCTCTGGAGCGGACCTCACCTGTGACCCCTTCTTTTTAAGGCTTCATCTCAGTGGGAACCAGGGAGCCCCCATTTCTCCTTCCATCATTGTCCGCTTTGTCATCATTCCACGATTTCCATGTTCCCTCATCTGTGTCCCCATTTTCCTCTGTCTTCTGCCCCCTGTGCTGTGTCCCTGCCCCCTCCCCCTTCCGTGTCTCTGCCACCATCTCTCCAGCTTGCTTGGGCCTCGGCCCAGCAGCCGGCCTGGCTGGCCTCCCTGGCTCCCCCTCTGCGGCTCTGAGCTGGCCCCACCCCCTGCCCCCCCTCGGGCCTCTGATCCGCCTGTGGATGCAGAGGTTGAGCGCCCGGCACGGGGCCCCGGGGGCCAAGAACAGGCTGCAGCCCCTCAGCGCCCACAGACGAGTCCCCAGCGGAGGGCATGGGGGTGGGCTGCCCCACCAGGTACGTGTCCGTGCCGAGGTCCTGAGCAGGCGTCCTGGGGCGGAGGGCCACTCCACCTCCTTCCACGCCACCACCCTGCCGGCTTGGGCATCTGCCCCAGCATCCTCACCCCACCCTTGCCTTCCCCCTTTGGGGAGGTCCTGTCTTAGCGACACTCCAGCCCCAAGACAGCCTCTTCCCTTTCGGTTCGGTGCCCCATCAACATTTTCTGCTTTTTCTCTAACGCCCCATCCTCCATCACAACAGAGCCTCTTTCTCCCCCCATCCCTGTCTTCCATCGGTCACTGTCTTCTCGACTCCGTCTCCCCATTTCCTAAGCCACGGTGTCTACTTCCAGTTGCCCCTCTTTTGCCTGTCTGTCCCCGACATGTGGATCTCCCCCCCGCCTCCCTCTGGGTCTCTCTCCCTCTGTCCACATCTCTGTCTTTATCTGCGTCTCTGTCCACCCTCCCCGATCTCTCTTCTCTTCCTGCTCAGGTCAGCTCTGCACCCTGGTCTTTCCTCAGTCTCCATCCCGACGCCCCGTCCTGTCAGGTTCCCGTACCGGGAGGTGGGGGGTTAGGGGGAAGCCCCCAGGGTTTCAGGGGAAGAGTGTGAGAGTGTGTTTCTTTGGGGTGAGGGGGGTGGAGGTTGGGCCTGGAGGTGGAGCTTCTCAGCCTCAGATTAGAGAGTGACTTTGATACCAAGTTAAGGCACCTTAAGCCCCGTGTCTCCTTTCTATGGAAACTAAGCTGCTCTGACAGGTCAGGGGGAGGATGGGGGAGGACTCCAGGCTCCAGCCTTTCCCTCCAGTCCTGCTTTTGCCAGGGAGGGGGTGGCCCTGAGTCCCAGCAGCATCCAGCCCAAGAGCCGGGCCATGCTGGGCACAGACAAGGCCCCTGGAGTGAAGCCACCTGCCCCACCTGCTGTGTGACACGGTCATGTCTGCCTCACTGGGCTGAGCATGGTACTGAAGGATTTATTTAGGAGGCAGAGGCCCAGGTTGGAAAGGCTCAGGACCCAAACTGGCCTCCCACCCTTGCCCTGCATGGGCCTGGCCAGGTCGCTGAGCCTATTCCCTGACCTGTGAACCTGGGCAATGACCCTGACCTTCCAGCATCCTGAGCGGTCAAGGTGAGCGGTGGGGTCTGATGTAGTCCAGTGGGTGGGCTGTGGACCTCCAAGGGCAGATGGGCCCAAGGCCTGGGCTGCAGCAAGTGCTCAAAACACCCTGCGACAACATTGTCCATGGTTTGGGGCTCAGGCTTTGGCACCCAGGAAGCCCAGATCAGGGTCAGGGGGTTGCCGTTCCCTAGCTGAGGGACCTGAGCTAAGGGACAGGCCAGCGGCTGTTTCCTTTCCTGTCAGAAGTGCCCAGGATATGATAAGACCCATCATAGGACAGAGCTAGTATTCAACCTAGAACCACCTGATTGAAAAATCCAAGGTGTTAAGTCTGGATTCTTCTTCCCTTCAAGGCGGTGGGTTTTTTTATCCCTGTCCCACAGATGAGTAAATGGAGGCTCCAGAAATGGAAGTCAGTCATCCCCTGGCACATAGTGGGTCGGCAACTGAGTCAGAAATGGGCCCTATGTCTCTATGGCTAGAGGCCCTTCCTGACCTTGATGAAGTTGTTTTCCCATTTTGCAGTTGAGGAAACTGAGGCTCAGAAGGACTTGCCCAAGGTCTGCGAGTCAGAAGAGAGCCTGTGTGTGTGTGTGTGTGTGTGTGTGCACTCGCACTTGTGCATGTTTTGTAACAGCTTAATTGAAATACAATTTATAGCCCTGGCTAGTGTTGCTCAGCGGATTGAGCACCAGCCTATGAAACAAAGGATCATTGGTTCGATTCCCAGTCAAGGCACATACCTGGGTTGTGGTCCAGGTCCCCAGTTGGGGGTGTGCAAGAGGCAACCACACATTGATGTTCCTTTCTCTCTCCCTTCCCTTCTCTCTAAAAATAAATAAATAAAATCTGTAAAAAGAAAAAGAAATACAATTTACATACCATACAACTCACATGTTCATGTGTAAAATTTGAGAGTTTTTAGTATACTCAGAGTTGCATAATCACCACAATCAATTTTAGAACATTTTTATATCCCCAGCAGGAGCCCTGGCTGGTGGCACAGTAGATAAGGCACCGGCCTGTGAACACAAAGGTCACTCATTCGATTCCCAGCCAGGGCACATAACCAGGTTGCAAGCCAGGTCTCCAGCCAAGTCCTTAGCTAGAGGCAGGTGAAAGGCAGCTACACTAATGTCTTTTTTCCTCTCTTCCTGTCTCCCTTCCCCTCTCTCTAAAAATAATAAATAAAATCTTTAAAAATATATATATATTTAAAATGCCACTATTTCCCAATCATACCAATTAGACTAGGCATGACTAGTCTATCTGAATTGCTAGATTTTTCCCATTCTGGACATTTCATATAAATGACAGTATACAGTGCGTGGTCTTTTGTGGCTGGCTTTCATTTAGTTTTCAAGGTTCAACTATGTAGCAATGTGTGTCAGTACTTCATTTCTTTTCACTCCTGAGTAATACTTCACTTCCTTGTGTGGAAATACCACATTTTACTTACCCATTTCTCTATTGTTGGCTATTTGGATGGTTTCCATCTTTTGACCATTGTGAGTAGGGCTGCCATGACCAATTGTGTACAAGTAATGTGTGGACACATTTTATTTCTTTTGAGAAAGGAGTGAAATTGCTAGATCATATGACAACTCTGTGTTTAACTATTTAAGGAACTGCCAGACTATTGAGAATGCCAATTTCTCCACATCCTTGTCAACACTTTTCTGGTTTGTGTGTTGTTCAATATTATAGCCATTGCAAATAGGTGTGAAGTGGTAACTCATTCTGGTTTTACTAACATCCCTGATGGCTAATGATATTGATATTTCCATGTCAGTTATTGACTATTTGTATTTCTTTTATGAAGCAATGTCTTTTCAGATCCTTTGCCTATTTTTATTTTTACTTTTTTATTTGTATTTATTTTTTCCTTTGTCTATTTTTAAATTAGGCCATCTTGGTATTGAGTTGTAAGGACTTTTTAAAATGTATTTTAGACACAAATTTCATAGCTATATGACTTGCAACTATCTTCCCCATTAGTGGGTTCTCTTTTCACCTTGTTAGTGTCCTTTGAAGCATACAAGTGTTTAACTTTAATAAAGTTCAATTTACCTTTTTTTCTTTGCATTGCATATACTTTCTTAGCTTTTCTATGTTATTTTATATATTTATTTATTTGCTTATTTTAAAACAACTTCAGTTTTTAAAAAAGATTTTTATTCATTATTTTTAGAGAGAGGGGACAGGAGGGAGGAAGAAAGGGAGAGAAACATCCATCTTTGGTTGCCTTTCACCTGCCTCCAGCTACGGACCTAGCTGGAGACCTGGCTTGCAACCTGGTTATGTGCCCTGACTGGGAATTGAACCAGCAATATTTGGGTTCGCAGGTCAGTGCTCCATCCACTGAGCCACACCAGCCAGGACTGAGCTTTTTTTTAAATTTTTCTTTTTTGTTAATTGTTGTAGTATTACAGCCATCCCCTTTCTACTCCCCTCTGTCCCCTTCCCCACCCACCCACTCCCCCGACAAAGTCAATCCCACTTGTTGTCCATGTCCATGGTTCTTCAGGACTGAGCTTTTTAAAAAGAAGATTTAATTCATTTATTTAGAGAGAAGGGGGAGGGGAGGGAGAAAGAGGGAGAGAAACATCCATGAGAGAAACATGGACTGGTTGCCTCTCACACGCCCCCAACAGGGGACTTGGCCCACAACCCAGGCAGGTGCCCTGACATCTGAATCCAGAGACCTTCACTTTGCAGAATGATGCTCAACCAACTGAGACACACCGGCCAGGGCTCTGAGCTTGCTTGGGAACCATAGGGACCTCAGAGCTCCGGCTCATTTTCCAGTGCTGACTCCATGCTGAGTGGTATGAATTTGGGCTTTGGGCTCTGGAGCCAGATCGCTACCCCTCAAATCCTGGCTTAATCAGCTATGGCCTTAGGCAAGTTCAACATTCTGTGCCTCAGTCCCCTCATCTGTAAAATGGGGGTAATAACATCTACAGTGCTGTGAGGCTTAAATATGAAAATTCATACAAAGTGTTCAGAACAGTGCCTGGCAATAAACGTCGGCTCTGATCATTGCCGCCCTTGCCAGCATGCTATTGTTATGGCTGCTATCCTTACAAGGATTCCTTGGTGGGTGCTGTACTGTTCTGACTTTCAAGATGAGCATCCTTCCACCCATTTGCCAGATGAGGCCACCAAGGCCCAGGGAGCAAGCCCACCCATGCGTTCCTGGCGCCGCTGACGTTTCCGATCATTTCTTGTCCCCCGCAGGTTTGGGGCGCCTGCCCCCCGCTAGGCCAAGCGGAGGGGGTATCCCCGCCCAATGGGCCTGGCCACGGCCCTGCGCCGCCTGAGCGGCGCCCTGGAGTCAGGGGACAGCAGGGCAGGCGATGAGGAGGAGGCCGGGCCGGGGCTGTGCCGGAACGGGTGGGCGCCAGCACTGTCGCCGGTGGCGCGGCGCCGCGGCCGCTTCGTCAAGAAGGACGGGCACTGCAACGTGCGCTTCGTGAACCTGGGCGGCCAGGGCGCGCGCTACCTGAGCGACCTGTTCACCACGTGCGTGGACGTGCGCTGGCGCTGGATGTGCCTGCTCTTCTCCTGCTCCTTCCTCGCCTCCTGGCTGCTCTTCGGCCTGGCCTTCTGGCTCATCGCGTCGCTGCACGGCGACCTGGCCGCGCCGCCGCCGCCCGCGCCCTGCTTCTCGCACGTGGCCAGCTTCCTGGCCGCCTTCCTCTTCGCGCTGGAGACGCAGACGTCCATCGGCTACGGCGTGCGCAGCGTCACGGAGGAGTGCCCGGCCGCCGTGGCCGCCGTGGTGCTGCAGTGCATCGCAGGCTGCGTGCTCGACGCCTTCGTCGTGGGCGCCGTCATGGCCAAGATGGCCAAGCCCAAGAAGCGCAACGAGACGCTCATCTTCAGCGAGAACGCCGTGGTGGCGCTGCGCGACCGACGCCTCTGCCTCATGTGGCGCGTCGGGAACCTGCGCCGCAGCCACCTGGTCGAGGCCCACGTGCGGGCCCAGCTGCTGCAGGTGCGAGGACCCCCAGGCGGGGACGTTCGCGAGGTGGAGGGAAATCCCGAAGGATTGTGGGAGTTGTAGGCCAGAGGGCGAGATGTGTGTGCGCTCTGGAGGGTGCATGGACTACAACTCCCATCAGCCTCTCCGGCAGGGAACTTCCTGCTCCCCACACGCCCTATAGTTGAGTCAAGGGGAGCCGTTGTAGGGCAGAGGAACGCGGGAAGAGTCTGTGACCAACTTCTTCCTTCAAGCCTACACTTGAGACAGATTTTGAGACATAAAAAAATGTCCTGGGATTTGAAGATGGGCCCCCTATTGGATTGTGGGAAATCTAAACCTTGACAGGGTCACGCCTTCTGTCCCCCTAGAGGCGGTGGGGACAGAAGTGCCCTGGAATGGCGGTCGGTGGCGAGGTAGCTTTGCGGGTGGTGTGAGTCATAGTTCAGGTTCAGGTGGCTTGCGGCCTGGCCACGGTGGGATTGTGGGAGATGTAGGTCCCAGGATAGGGTGCAGGTCCCACCTGCAGGGCGGGGAACACGGTTCTCCATGGCCTCCGGGCACGGGGTCCTGCGGCCTTTGTGGGAAGCTTTGTTCCTGCCTTCAATGGCCCAGTCTCTCCCACCAGCCTCCTGCTCGGAAAAGTACAGGACGGGGGCTTGAATTCTAGCTTCTCAGAAACAAACTAACAAAACTGCTCCCATTGGCTCCTGGGTTAGTGGCCTGGGAGGTGGGTATGCACCAGTGGGTAGGTGGGGTGAAACTGCCAGTGCCTGGTGTGTGGACCACAAACCTTCATCCCACCCCCCAAAAAAAACACCCATATACATAAGGGGCTTCAGGGCTTGTGGTTGCATGAGGGGTGGACGTGGGGGAGAACTCAGGGGCTAGCCTAAAGCAGCGGTGAAACACAGGACCTAGATTGTCATCCTGGTTTATCTTCCTCTGGCCCTTTATTGAAAGCCATTTTTCTTTCCCTCTTCTCCAATTGCTGCTTGGGTGTCCTTATCATTTGTTTCACTTCATCTTTGCTTTGCTATGCCAATGCCGCTCTGTTTCTCTCTTCTTCTCTCCCTTGACCCTCCCTCGGGTTTCTATCCCCAAACCCTCTGAATCTTTCCCTCTCGGTTTATCTCTGGGTCTCTGTCCCCTCTTTCTCTGGGCTTCTATGCTCCTCTCCCTGGTCCTGCATCCCGTCCTCCATGCCTCTCTCCTCTTTTCTTTCTGGGTCACGTCCCCCTCTCTGGGTTCTGCTCACCTCACCCTTACCCCTGCCGGTATCCTCTGTTTCTTTCTGTTGCCACCTGTGTCTCCTTTCATCTCCACACTCCTGGCTGTCTGTCTTTGGCCCCTTGTCTTCCACTGCAGCCTCGTGTGACTCCAGAAGGTGAGTACATACCGCTGGACCACCAGGACGTGGACGTGGGCTTTGATGGTGGCACTGATCGCATCTTCCTTGTGTCTCCCATCACCATTGTGCACGAGATCAACTCCTCCAGCCCTCTCTACGAACTAGGACGTGCTGAGCTGGCCCGAGCCGACTTTGAGCTGGTGGTCATTCTTGAGGGCATGGTTGAGGCCACGGCTATGACCACACAGTGTCGCTCTTCGTATCTCCCTGGTGAGCTGCTGTGGGGTCATCGTTTTGAGCCGGTCCTCTTTCAGCGTGGCTCCCAGTATGAGGTGGACTATCGCCACTTTCATCGCACTTACGAAGTCCCAGGGACACCAGTCTGTAGCGCCAAGGAGCTAGATGAACGGGCCGAGCAGGATTGCCACAGCCCCAAGTCTAGCTTCCCAGGCTCTCTGGCTGCATTTTGTTATGAGAATGAACTTGCCCTGAGCTGCTGCCAGGAAGAAGAAGCGACCAACGAGGGGGATGAGGTGGAGGCGGAAGATGGGGCTGCCAGCCCCCGAGGACTCACACCAACCCTGGCACTGACCCTGCCCCCATGATGCCAGCTGGTGTCCCCTTATTTGTATCCCCTTTCCAGAGGTAGCAAGGTGGAGAGATCGGGCCCTCTCCCGGGATGGAGCCAGGTTTTTCCCAAGACCAACAGGCCTGCTGGGTTACTTATTAGCTGGTGAAGTTTTGCCATGCGTAACAGACCCACCATGGGTCTTCATTCCTCTGCATTCTGTGCTCCTTCCTGAGACCCCTTTATCAGCCAGATTCCTGAGTCTCACCAGAGCCAAAAGGAACAAGAATTCTGGACCACCCAAGGGACAAAGATCGGTGGTTCTACATTCTTCTATCTGGCTGGCTTGGGTTGTCGAGCAGGAATCAATGACACAGACCACCTCTGGGGGAGAAAGGCAGCTTTTCTCCAGCAGAGATGAGATCAAGAGTGTATAGGCTTGGATTGACTTAACATTCAAGGGACTGTTGCTTGGTAACTCAGCCATCCACATAGCACATCACTTTTCCTAGACCACCTAAGGAAAGGAACCCCAGAATGCAGGACCATCTTGACCGGAATGTTGACTGCAAGTCAAGAAAAGACTGTGGTTCCAGAAAACCCATGTTTTGAGATTCTACGAATCTAGATTGACGTCAAGAGACAAGCACTGGTTTGACCTGGGTAGTGGGACAACTCCAGAAACTGAAGAGTTGTTTCTAGAATGCACAAAACCATGAGAGTCTGTGGGTCTAGGACTCAAGTGACAGATGGGGAGTTCCTGGTATAACTCCAGGCCACTGGCAGTAGAACATCAAAGCAAGAGGATAATCAGTGCTTTTAAATGATCCACAGGGTTTTTTTTTTTTTTTTTTAAAGTGCCATTCTAGAATGTCCAAAGGAATCAAGATTCTGTGGCTCTGGACTGATCACAGAATCAAGGAAGGAGTGGCAATTCTAGATGACTTCTTTGTAGTTCTGTAATGCCAAAAGGATCCCGGGCTTCAGGGGTCCAGAGTTGTCCATTATCAAAACGTGGAAGTTCTAGGCACTTGACAGGCGGCATTTCTGGGCTGACCTAGAAGATGAGTCCCCAGGCAAGACCATGTGGGTAACAGGGCTAGTTACTGGGCAAGGGAAGGGAGAGGCCCAAGGCTGGTGAGTCTACAATGCTCTGGAATCCTACATCTTAGTGATATGTGTCTGTTTCTTAAAGATGTTATAAATATGTGTATTATATATAATATAAATACAGATAGCTATGTATTTTTCCCCCCTATGGTTCATACAGAAGGTTTAGAAATGGAGCTGGAGCTAATAGGAATGGAGTCTTGTGTCAGGGATTCGGGAAGCTTTGCTCTAAATCCCAACGCTGCTCAAGTACTGTGCGACTTGGGGCAAATCGCTCCCCTTGCCTCGCTTCAGCTTCCCCATCGGTGCAAGTGGGGCATTAAAACTTGGGCTCTCCAAGGGGCTTTTGAGCAAGATGCTTCCTCACTTCACTGAGGGTGAAATGGGGTAAGGGGTTTAGGGATTTCCCTGCTCCCCCTGGTGCATGGCCTTCCAGGGACAGCTGGGGCAGGAGGTGGTCAGAGGCCTGCTCTGAACTTGGATGCTTGAATGACAGAGCAGGCGAGGTGGGCTGTGGCGAAGGGCCAGCATCGCCTTCTCCCTGGTCCAGTTGGGGGACAGGGGAAGAAGGTAGCTCTGAATGCCAGGGGAATGTTTGTGTTTAGGAGAAGACTTGTCCCCCAAATTAAACCACCAGGAGCCCCGGTGGTGTCTCTGTGAAGTGCTTCCGGGCCTGACCTTCTTCCATGCTTCTATCTACCTAAGTGCCCAGCAGGCAGGGAGCCAGCTGCAGAAGGAACTGGTGCCAGGGAGGACGTGTTCCCACCCCTGCGTCCCAGGATGGAGGGCGGACACCGCCATTGCCCATTAGCCTGAGCAAGTGCTGGGCCAGTCCAGGTTCCCCCTTCTGGCACTCCACCTTCCTTTATCCTTCAGAATCCTCAAGTAATAACCGGACGGGATTAATTAGCTGGCTGCTCTCCCAGCTCGGTGTCTGGGGTAGACGCTGTGGGCAATGGAATTAGGGATGGAGACGGATGTGAAGTGTGAGGTGAAGGGACAAGAAAAGGGTTCTGTTTGGAAGGAGAGAGTGTGGGGTCAGGGCTAGCACAGCCAGGTTTCCATCAGGGAGGGCAGGGCCTGCACTACTCAGTAAAGGTCAGTGAAGAGATTAGGAAACTCCATGTCTAATCTGTCGGCTTAACCGGGTCCTAGCCCTGAATCTGTCCCCACCTGCCTCGCCCAAGGATGGCGAACGAGGCTGGGATGGAGTAAGGGTGTCTGTCAGGTGTGGGAGGGCTCTGAGAGGAGGGAGTTTAATCAGAGCAAGAGCCCTGACTGGTGTGGCTCAGTGGGTTGGATGTTGTCCAGCAAACCAAAAAAGCTGCAGGTTCAGTTTCCCATCAGGCAGGACCCTGGTTGGGAGCATGGAAGAGGCAACCGGTCCACATCGATGTTTCTCACCCTCACTTTCTCCCTTCCTTCCCCTCTCTCTAAAAATAAATAAAATCTTTAAAGAAGAAGAGCAAGAACGAGAGAGGAGGGGTAAACCTGAGGTGAGGCGAGTTGGGGAGGAGGGAAAGGACTCTGAGAAGGGGAAAGGAATCAGAGGAGGTGGGAGGCTGCTGAGGAAAGGGGAGTTGTCATAGGGGGAGGATGCTAAAATAAGGGGAGTAGTTTTAGAGAGAGAGGAAGGGGCTTGAGGAACAAGCCCGGAAGGCTGGGGCCTGAGTTTTCACTACATTTGGCCTTCCCCTATTGTCCCATTCTCCTTGACATGCCAAATAACGTAACATTTAAAAGAAAGAATAAGTCTTTGTTCCACCACCTCTTAACTCTGAAAAGACTGGAGTCGATAGGGTGATGGAGATCGGAGAAGCCAGAAGCTCGAGAAAGGAGGCCAAAGCAAGGTGAGCCCAAGCGACTCCCGGTTGCGTGGCAACCGCTGCTGTCAAACCGTAGTTTGATCGTTAGGAGGTGTGGCTCCCGGGAACGACCCACAGCGTGACCCTGAACCCTGGCAACAAGACTAACAAAGTACCGACCCCCCAACAACGGATAATTAATTAGCTGCTGGGTGCGGCTGAACTAGTAGTATCCAAGGATCCATAGCCCTTGCGCAGGCGCAGGCTTCTAAGGTCCCTCTGAGTCCAAGGCCTTGCAATCTCTTCCCGACGCTTCTCATAGGCAGGGAGGCCAGCCAAGGACTTCTTTTGTTTCGGAGGCGGCGCCCAGTTCCCGACCCGCACCCTGATTGGCCCCACAGACGGTCTCCTCGCAGCCGGACCCTGCTCTGCCGGCTCCTTGTGCGCTTATTGGCCCTGGAGAAGGGTCTTTTGGCGTTGGGGGCGGAGCAGACGAGAGGGCCTGCAGCCGATTGGACGGTGTCAAAACGAGGGGCGGTCCTTACTGGCGGGGCGGTTGGGAGGCGAAGGGAGAGTCTTTTCAGCGCTGAGGACTGGCGCTGAGGAGGCGGCGGTGGCTCCCGGGGCGTTTGAGCGGGCTCACCCGAGCCCGCGGGCCAACGCGGATCCAGGCCCGACAGGCGGGACCGCCCCGGACTCCCCGCGGGCCTTCCTAGCCGCCATGGAGGACGGTGTCTATGGTATGTCGGTGAGGGGTGGGGCCGGCGAGGTGCGGACCGAGCCTTTCGGACAGAACGTTCCCCCGCGATCGTTTCTGCCAGAGCGCGCCTCGCCGAGCTGCTGGGCACCGTCTTCGCTGCCTGGCTTTTGTGCGGCCCGGGCCGGGCTTCCGGCGGGGCCCGAGAGCAGGGCGTTCTAGGCCATTGTTTGGACCGATCCTGTTTCCGGTGGCGGCGGGAGGGGGCGGGATGGAGCGGTGGAGTCGAGGAGGCCGGGCGGAACCATTCCCCCTGCAGGGGCCGGGCGAGCGCAGTGCCGCGAGCGGGGCGCGGGGGCTCTGGGGGCGGAGGGGTGAGGGAGAAGCCCTGGGGCTACCGAGATCACACCGGGCCTTTGCCGCCCCGCCCCCTTCCCCGACTCCTAACCCGCTGTCCTCGGCGGCTCCTGCCATAGTTACTGTTCATGGACCCAGGAGTCCTGGCACCCAGGCCCGCAGCTACATCGCCAGCAATAGAAGCGGAAAGCCACGGCCTCAGCCCCTTTCCAAGTAATGAACCCGCAGTTCAGGCTTCCAGCCCATACCTCCCCAGACCTAAGCCCCTTTTTCCTGCAGACATAGGCGGGCCCACCATCCTCTTCATCCTCCCCCAGAACCTAGGAGTCATGCCGCCCCCCAGCCCTGTATTTCCCCAGATTGCAGGAAAACAGGCTCCCAGCCCCCAGGAATGACCTGCAACCCCCGACCCCCAGAGCCCCCAGACCTGACCCCAGAGGAGCGGATGGAGCTGGAGAACATCCGGCGGCGCAAGCAGGAGCTGCTGGTGGAGATCCAGCGCCTGCGGGAGGAGCTCAGCGAAGCCATGAGCGAGGTGGAGGGTCTGGAGGCCAATGAGGGCAGGTGAGGGCTGGGGTGCGGAACCTGGGGGTCACGGGGCCAGGCCAGTGATGCCCAGGCATTGACTGACTCTCTCTCTCCCCTCTTCTCGGCCTCTGCAGTAAGACCTTGCAGCGGAACCGGAAGATGGCAATGGGCAGGAAGAAGTTCAACATGGACCCCAAGAAGGTGCTTGGGGCCAGCTTGGCTGGGGCCAGCCTGGCAGACATCCCCACGGGGTTTCTGGCACCTCCAAGGTTCCAGAAGTGCGGTTGAAGGCCTACTTTAGATGGACAGACCTGGTCCTGATCCCTGCATTTAGATACCAGCTGTCCATTTGCCACGAACCTCGTTCTCCAGCCTCCTGACCTTTGCTTGTGCTGGGGGTCCTCTGCCTCAGAGACCCTCTTTCCCCTTTTTGTTTGTATTTCTGGACCCACTTCTGGTGCCACGTAGGGTCTTGGGGGGAGCTCCTGTCTGGCAGGGAACATTCACAGTAACATACAGGCAGGTACGGTGGGCTCTGGGCACTCCAAGGAGGGAGCCTGATGGAGTCAGGGAGGCTGCCCTGAGGAAGGATTTGTTGCTTTGGTCACTCATTTTATACCCATTTCCTCGGGCCTCCCTTGGGCCTGCTCCCCTGCTAGGCAACGCTGGAGATCTAGAGAAGGTTCAACCCTGCTGGGTCCTCAAGGAGCCCCTAGACATGATCACCACGATCCAGAGTGAGACAGAGGGCTGTAATGGAGGGCCTCATGGCATCAGGAGAGCCAGGGGAGGCTGGAGCTTGGCCCTCCGTTCTTGAAGGACTCCTGTTTATTATTTATTTTTAAAAAGAGTTTACTTACTTTTAGAGAGAGAGGGAAAGAAACAACCTGTGGTTGCCTCTCATGTACCCCTAACTGGGGGACCTGACCTGCAACCCAGGCATGTGCCCTGACTGGGAATCGGACTGGTGACCCTTTGGTTCACAGGCCAGTGCTCAACCCACTGAGCCACACCAGCCAGGGCGCACTTTATTTTTCATGTCCCAAGCAGTGTCCTTTGTTCAGTCATTGAACAAACATCCATTGAGCTCCTGCTCTGGGTGCTGGCATTCACCAGGCAAAGGCAGAGGGAAAGATAGGTGCAAAAGGCTGAGAGGTAAGAGGGAGGGTGTTTAAAGACCTGTGAGAAACTTGAAAGTGACCCTGGCCTTGCTCTGTTAGCGTGGAGGTGGGTTTGGATGCTGAGGTCTCTGGGGAGGTGCTGGAAGAGGCTTTCTGAGCACATCAGCGCTGAGACCCGCTCCCCACCCACTAGGGGATCCAGTTCTTGGTGGAGAACGAACTTTTGCAGAACACACCTGAGGAGATCGCCCGCTTCCTGTACAAAGGCGAGGGCCTGAACAAGACAGCCATTGGGGACTACCTGGGGGAGAGGTGAGAGCCCCTCGCCCCTCTGGGCCTCTCCTCACAGCCCACTGTGTCCAGGTCCCAAGGAGAGGCTATGATAGACTAGACTTCCCGCTGGACTGTGGCAGGACGGACTGACACCGGGGCCTGGGGGAGCCTGAGGCATCCGGGGAACCTGGGGACTGTGAGCATCTTAGGAGCATGAGAACTTTCCATGGACTTCTGGGCTGTGTGGGGAGCATCCATTTATGACTGGCGGGGACAGTGGAGGAAATCGGTGAGTGTCATGGGAATGTGAGAGCCACGTATAGCCAGCAGGTGTGCATGGGAACTGTGGACAGCTAGGGAGCATGGGATCATCGGTGGACATCTGGGGAGCACAGGGACCCCGTGGACTCTAGAGGGCATGGGGACTGTCAACATCCACAGGGTGAATGAGACTGGACAGAGGATTGTATGGGGACCGTCTGTGGGTATTGGGAATGTGGGGACTATCTGACATCTAAGGTGCATGAGGACCTTCTGTGGAGTCTGGAAAACGTGGGGACTGTCTCTGAGCACTTGAGGTGTGGGGAGACCGTCTGAACATCTGAGGTGTGCAGGACCACCTGTGGATGTCTGGGGTGCTTAGGAACTGTGTGGACATCAAGGGCGCGTGGAACTTTGGGGGCATCTGAGGTATATGGGGACTGTCTGGAGATGTGGGGACTATCTGTTGGTGTCTAGGAACCTTCTGTGGGGGCCCCTCTGTAGCTCCCTGGGGACTGCCTGTGGACATCTGGAATGTGTGGAGAATACCTTTGGCCATTTGGGGTGTGGGGACTGTCCACGGATGTCTGGGGAATTTGGGGGCCATCTCTGCACATCTGAGGAACCTGGCAGTTACCTGAGAGATGACAGTAGCAGAGCACATGTTTGCTGCTTTTCTCCCAGCTGTGCAAACGGCCAGCCAGACCAGGGTTCTCACAATAGGTGGGCTGCCCGAGAGCATGTTCTAAGGATCCCTGCCCTGGTGCCAGGCATGTGATGGGGCCCAGCCAACACGTGCACCCACCGTGGAGGCAGCCGGGGTGCAGCAGTGGTGACACAGCCGCCTCGGTGCTTTGTCCATTCCCACCTTCCCAAACTCCTTTTCGTGAGTGACTGTCCCTCTCTTCCCAGGGAGGAGCTGAACCTGGCCGTGCTCCATGCTTTTGTGGATCTGCACGAGTTCACCGACCTCAACCTGGTGCAGGCCCTTAGGTGAGAGGGAGGGGTTGGAGGACCTGGAATGGACCTTTCAGGCCTTTCTTTAGAAGTGGTGACGCCTACGCCAACCAAAGCAGAAACCAAAATTAGGGAAGTGGTTGGCTCCTGCAACACAAAAGTGCATGGTAGGGCCTCCTTCAGGCATAGCTGTATCCAGGTGCTCAAATGGGGTCAGAAGGTCAACTTTCTCTGTCTCTTGCTTGTGCCTGCCACTCTGTTGACGTTACCCTCTGGAGGCCCTCCTCCCACACGGTAACAGAAGCCTCTTGCAGCCTCTACGCCTGTTTGGCAACCATAGCAGAAAGAGTACTTTCCTTAAATCCACCAAAAGTGCCATAGCCAGTGCTTAGGTTGGATCATGTGTCCTCACCTGAAATAGCTGCTGAAGCCACAAGATTGGGCGTTTTTTGTTTGTTTTTAAGGTTTTATTTATTTACTTTTTAGAGAGAGGGGAAGGGAGGGAGGAAGAGGGAGAAAAACATCAACAGGAGACATTGATGAGTTGCCTCTTGCACGCCCCCAGCCAGAGACCTGGCCGTCAACCCAGGCTTATGCCCTGACTGGGAACCCAACTGACCACCTTTCGGTTCCCAGGCCGGCGCTCAGTCCACTGAGCCACGCCAGCCTGGGTGGGTTTGGCGTTCTTATTAACCAGCATGGGAAGGGGGCTCTGCCTATCCTGGCGGCCACAGTGGGTCCTTCTCTAACCCAGGCAGTTTCTGTGGAGCTTCCGCCTCCCTGGGGAGGCCCAGAAGATTGACCGGATGATGGAAGCCTTCGCCCAGCGATACTGCCTGTGTAACCCCGGGGTGTTCCAGTCCACAGGTGGGGCCCGGCTGGTGGGAGCGCTGGGGGCCTGAATTCCTGGGATCTGGGGCTGCAGGAGGCAGTGGGGCCCACACACCGGTGTCCTCACCACCTGGCTGTCCTGCAGACACCTGCTACGTGCTGTCTTTTGCTGTGATCATGCTGAACACCAGCCTTCACAACCCTAATGTCCGGGACAAGCCGGGCCTGGAGCGCTTCGTGGCCATGAACCGGGGTATCAACGAGGGCGGGGACCTGCCTGAGGAGCTGCTCAGGGTCAGAGCCTCTCTCCCGTCCCCACAGCCCCCAGTCTTCCCCCCTGGGTCTCCCAGTGCCTGGAATGCCCACCTGGGGTACCACCTTCCCACCGACACCATGTGTTTTCTGTCTCCGGCTCCCTGTTTGTTTCTCTTCCCTGTGTCCCTGGCCTTTTGACTCAGTGTCTTGATCCATCTCAGTCTTCACCTCTGTTTCTGTCTTCAGAAACTTAGCAGCCTCTCACAACTGCTCCTGTCATCTCTCCATCGTTTCTGTCCTTCCTCCTTCCTGTCCTTCTCCCTCTACTCCTCTGCCTTCCACTTCCCTTTACTCCCCAGCCGCCTCCTCCCCCGTCCCTCTCCCTCCATGGGCTGTCCCACCTGTGGTCTCACTGCCTTCCCACCTCCAAGAAGCCCCGGGAGGGTCCCAGGGGCCTGGAGTTACTGACGGGGCCCTCGCCCTGCAGAACCTCTACGACAGCATCCGAAATGAGCCCTTCAAGATCCCGGAGGATGACGGGAATGATCTGACCCACACCTTCTTCAACCCAGACCGGGAGGGCTGGCTCCTTAAGCTGGGTACGTCCCCTCCTGACCCCGCTGATTGCCTCTGCGCGGGGAGTTTTGTGGGCCTGGGCTCTGGACTCAGCTTCCACACGTACCTGCTGTGTGACCTTAGGCAAGTGACTCGACCTCTCTGAACCTGTTTCCACATTTGAATAGTAAGGCCGAAAAGATCAGGCCTGTGTGCTGGGCCCAGGCCCAGGGCCTGGCATAGAGGGGCTCCACAGAAACGTGGGTGAAAAGAAGGGGTTCAGGAGCACTGACTACATGCCAGACTCTTCTTATGAGTGAGGTCTCCGGCTAGGGCGGGATGGGTGGCACCAGCAAACTCAGTTAGCAGGGGTCATGCTAGTGCCTCTCTCCAAGGATTGGAGTGGTTCTCCACCCTGGCTGCACAGGAGAATCACATGGGAGCTTCTGAAACCCAGTGGCTGGGCTCCGAAGTCAGGCCGTTTGGGGCGGGAGCGCCATCAGTCCTGGTGAAGGCTCCCCAGGTGGGCCCGGTGCAGCTCAGAGGCTGAGGGCGCCTGCTGGCTTGGAGCCGTGCCTGTGATGGTGGGCGCCACGGGAGTGTTAGTCAGCTGTGGCTTTTTAGTGGAGAAACCAAGAATAGCAGCTCTGGGAGACAGAGACCGACGAGGAGCTGCGTACAGGCCGGCGGGGACAGCCGGGGCAGCGGGGGGTCGGGGCACAGGGAGCTTCCTGCCCAGCGTGGGACCAAGACAGAGTGTCGTTCCCCGCTGTCTTCTCTCTCCTCCCCCAGTGTGGGATTGTCCTCTGAAGCCGGGGTGTCCTCCAGCATCCAGTGCCTTCCTGGGTGCATCAGTATTGCAAATCCCTTCTTCCAGCCAATGTGCTGGGTGGATGGTCCCCGGGGCTGCAGCCTCTTCCAGGCCAGTGGTGCCAGGCAGGGAGGTGTGTTGCGTGGGGAGAGGCGACCTCACCAGGAATGAGCCCCGCTCCCAGCCACTCCTGTCGGCGGGAACCCTTCCCATTTCCCAGATGAGGACATCAAGGCTCACTGACTGTCCCACAGCCAAGGGCAGAGGTGGCCTTGGACCCAGACCTCTGACCCAAGCACTTCTCTTTGAAGAAAAGGGGGAAAATTCCCAGCGATGGTTAACAGGAGCCATTGTCCCTGTTACTATAACCCTGGCACCCCAAGGAGCGCAGAGCAGGAAGGTGGCTTGAGAGGGCAAAGGGTTGTCCTGAGGTCACACAGCCAGTTGGTACTGGAGTTGACACGAGTCCCCACCTGGGGCCAAGGACTGGGGCTGTGTCTCCTCCCTCCTGGGGGTGACCTCCAGGTGGAGACGAGTCCGCCGCAGCCTCCCGGCTGACACATGTCCTGGGGGTGGGCTCCTGGCTGCCTCACTGGGGTTCAGGGCCTTCCTTCCGCTTCCCGGGAAGGAGAGGGCCTGGCTGATCCTCCCTCATGTGGATGTAACTGGTTTTCTTCCCTCTCTCTCCCTCCCTCCTTCCCTCTGCGTGTTTCTCTTTGCTGTTTCTGTCTCTAACCTACCGTGCATTCCTTCCCTCGCCCACCCTATTTCTGTCGCCTGCGGCTCTGGGGGGCACCCCATTCTTCTGCCTTCCCTTCTCGCCTGGTCCTGCCTGCTTTCTTGCTGTCTGCCCCAGGAGGTAGGTACGCGGCCGTCCTAGCTCCCCGACACTGCCAGGAGAGGGGGCTGGGGGCTCATGCCTGGGCCCTGGGCTGCCGGAGGCTTAGGAAGGGTCAAGCACCACACTGAGGGTGGACTGCTGGGGGTTGGCCTGTTCCTGGGACCCGCACACGCCTGTCCCTGCTTGTCTGTCTCTTCCCACGCGTTGCTTTGTCCTAGGTCCCGACCGCCCCGCCTCCCCGCAGTCGCTCTGCCTCCCTCCCCTCCTGTCCCAGAGGCCCTGTCCCCTGAGTTGAGCCCAGGCCCCCTCCCACCCCTTCCCTTTCAGGGGGCCGGGTGAAGACGTGGAAGCGGCGCTGGTTTATCCTTACCGACAACTGCCTCTACTATTTTGAGTACACGACGGTGAGGACGGAGCGGGGCTGCTCACTGGGGCCTGGGGCCGGCGCTGAGGGAGGCCCGGCTGGGGGTGAGGACCGGGAAGTCTGAGCCCCGTCCCACCTGCTCTTTCAGGACAAGGAGCCCCGAGGGATCATCCCCCTGGAGAATCTGAGCATCCGAGAGGTGGACGACCCCCGGAAACCCGTAAGACCCTCCCTGTACCCCTTCCTGCTGCAGCGGGGGCTCCTCTGGCCTTCAGGCCGGCCCTCACCATCGCTGCTCCTGCTCCGTGTCTCCCCAGAACTGCTTTGAGCTTTACATCCCCAACAACAAGGGGCAGCTCATCAAAGCCTGCAAAACGGAGGCAGACGGCCGCGTGGTTGAGGGCAACCACATGGTGTACCGGATCTCGGCCCCCACGCAGGAGGAGAAGGATGAGTGGATCAAGTCCATCCAGTGAGCCTGGGCTCCGGGGCCCTGGGGGCGGGAGGGCGCCAGGGGCCCCGAGTCCCTTGGTCTTCACCCTGGGGTCCCTCCCCTTCTGCAGGGCAGCCGTGAGCGTGGACCCCTTCTACGAGATGCTGGCAGCCAGGAAGAAGCGGATTTCTGTCAAGAAGAAGCAGGAGCAGCCCTGACCCCTGTTCCCAACTCCATTATTTATTACTGAGCCTCCGCGCCCGGGCGGCCGGACCCCTGGGATGCGGCGCTATGGATCCTGGTGTCCTGTTTGGAAAGTTCACCACCTCTAGTTCCTCGCTCATTATTTGTAACTAACACGCTGTTGGTAATCTTATTAATTATCGAACCACTCACGGCCTGCTGAACCCCTCGTTTCTTGGGGCTGACAGAGCTGACACGCTTGGTGGGGGCGGCCAGTCAGCCCCATCCGGGACCATGACTGTGACCAGGGCCGAGAGTGCTGCTGTCGGCACACAAGGGAAGGGTGCTGTCCAAGCGGGGAGTCCCATGGGGGCCTTCTGGGGTGGCTCAGTTCCCGCTTCGCCCCACACCTGCAGGGGTGGCGTAAAGGGAGGTGTTCATGTGGCCGGAGTCAGAGTTGCCTTAGCAGGTGCTGCCACACAAGAGCCAGCTAGCGTCCGTCCCACGGGGTACCCGCCACCTCCCAGCCTGGCCGGTGTGGTCCCTGCCTTTGCCCTCATGGGGCTTGTGGCCTTTAGTAAGTGGCAGATACTAGCTGACGGGGTTTGAGAGCTGGGCTAGCGCTTTGAGGGAAAACCAGAGAGCTGAACGGGCGTGAAGGGGGTCTACTGTGGGACATGAATCCGGAGAGAGGAAGGTGGCCCGGGGTGGGGCACAGTGGGTGGGGTACCTTGCCCTTGAGCTCTCCCAGGAGTTCTGCAAGAAGTGGCTGGTGTCAAACATGGGCTGGGACCCGGTGGGTGCGGCCAGGAGGGCTGTCATATGACAGGGGGTCGTCCTCCTTGAGCACATTCTACACCAAGCAGGAGTATCGCCAAGGACCTGCATTCCTCCAACGTCTCGTTTGCCAGGACTTGGCCTCCAAAGTGGAAGAACTGCCTTCTTCGAGGGTGCCCCTGAGCCCCAGGTCTGGGCCTGGCCACCAGCGTGGGGCCTACATGCTGTCCCCACGGAGCAGAGAGAGCTGGGTTAGCAAGTAGCTGGAGACCCCATTCTCTGACCAGCGGACAGGGAAGCCTAACCCAGGGCTTACTGGGGTGCAGCTCTCCCCACGGGATCTGTCCTCCAGAGGTTGACTCCTTCATTGTTGAGTACGCCTGGTGGGGTGGGGAGCGTCTGGGGTCTCAGTCCCTGCCTATCCTTTGGTCACAGGCATCTATGTGCTCCTAAGTGTAGTAACACTGCCACCTCCAAGGTGGCTCCCTCCTTTCCTGGCAAACTGGCTCTGGGCATCACACTGATCAGAAGGAGAGCATTCTTAAGATCTCCTGGGAGTTGCAATTTCACAGGACAGCCCTGTCGGGTTTACCTCACCCTGGTCTCCAACTCTTGCCCAGTCTGGGAAAAGGGACCCTGACTGCTTCAAGCCCCAGGGGCCGATGGGAAATGGAGTTCCCCACTCCTCCCAGATTCCACAGAAATAGAGTCATCAACCCAAGAAGGCTCTGGTAAATGAGATCCTTGACTAAATAAAGGGTCCCGTCACTGTCTCACCCAGTCCTGCCCTCCGTGGAATGACTGTAGGTAGTGAGTGCCCGGTAGTGATCCCCTGGAAGGGCATCCAGGCAAAGGGAACAGAACGTGCAGAGGCAAGGAGCGTGTAAATGTGTTGGAGTAACTGATGGCGACCAGTGTGCCTGTGTGGTGGCAGTGGTGGGGGATGGTGATTCGGGGCTAGGACTTGGGTTGTGTTCTCAGCTGGTGGAAGCCATCCAAGGGCAAGGAGCAGGAAAGTGATGTATCTGGATGGAGGTTGTGGCAGGGGCCCCAGGCTGCTGCAGAAGGCAATTTGGAAGTGAGCCGGGCGGATCAGCTTAGCGTAGCGGGGTGAGGGAGGAGGCTGAGGAGTCACCCAGGTGTAAGAGGGTGAGGCTGTAGCACAGAAAAGTGGCCCCGTGTGAGTCGTTTTTGGAAGAGGAGCCAGTAGGACTTGCTGAGGGCTGGGTCAACTCTGGGATTCTGGCTTGAGTATCTGGTGAAAGGCAATGCATTTACTGACCTGATCAGAGGGAACTGGGGTGGGGGGTGGGGGTGGAATGATGGTTCTTTTTTAGCCAAATTAAGCTGGGTTGTCAGTGGAACATTCAAGAGAGACTCCAGTCACCTCAGAATTGGCCTTCACACCCCTCCCCCCAATTTATCTTCTCAAGGACTCAGAATCCTAGCTTCTAGCTTCCCCCTCTCCCAGGACCCTAAATTGGCAACCCCCTTGTTACAGGTGTCCCTCCGAATCCCATAGGTTGAAGTCCTAGCCCCCAGGACATCAGAATGTAACCTTGGTTGAAAATAGGATCACTGCAGATATCATCAGTTAAGATGAGGTCATCACCACGGGCCCCAATCCAGCATGACTGATGTCTTTATACAAAGGGAAATTTTGGACACAGAGGCACCCTCGCATGGGGAGAATGGTGTGTAAAAATAAAGGCAATGATCGGGATGATGCATCTCCCTACCACGGAACTGCAGAGATTGCCAGCAAAACACCAGAAGCTGGGACAGAAGCAGGGAACAGATCGTCCCCTCCCAGCCCTCGGAAGGACCAAGCCTGCTGGCACTTTGATCTTGGACTTCCAGCCTCCGGACTGTGACCCAATCAGTGTCTGTGGTTTAAGCCACCCAATTTGTGGTGCGAACCAATGCACCTTTCCTCCCTCGGACCCAGGAGGCCAGGCCCTCACGGTCCCTGTCTGCCTTGGTTCCTTGCAGCCCCAACCAGGGTCAGACATGTCACAAGATCAGTCCAGGCACCACCACGGCGGCAGCAGTGGGAAGAGGCAACAACCCGATCCTCTCTCTCCCTTTCACCACCGCCCAGACTCAAATGGGACCCCACAGCACCCCAGCTGGGTACTCTCTCCTGCCCCTTTCCTCCTCTCACATCCAAACTACACCCCTCAAATCCACAAATGAATCGGATACCAAGGTGATGGTTGAAACCAGGTGAGAAGCACAAGAACGAAATAACAGGCCCAGTGAGTGGGAAAGAAAATGGAAACAGAATCAGTCAAGAGTCAGGAGGAACCAAGAAGAAAAATCGGGACAAAAACACAAAGCAGAAAGACCTCCTAGAGACAGGAAGGTGACAGAGACCCAGGCAAGGGGGGTGGGTAGAGACAGAGGAACGCAAAGGCCCTGGCTGGTGTGGCTCAGTGGGTTGCGTGCCGGTGAACCCAAGGGGCACCGGTTGATTCCCAATCAGGGCACATGCCTAGGTTGCAGTCCAGGTCCCCATTTGGGGACACAGGAGAGGCAACCACACATTGAGGTTTTTCTCCCTCTCTCCCTCCTTTGCCCTCTCATTAAAAATAAGTAAAATATTAGAAGAAGCAGAAAAGGAGAAGAGAGAGAGAGAAAGAAATACAAATAGATGGGGAAAGGAGGCTGAGTGGCAAAGACACAAATGGAGAGATGGGGAATTCCGAGACAGGTGGTGACAAGAACTGGGGTGGGTGACATAGCTGAAATGCCAATGGAGAGACGCAGTTAGGGGAAGGCAAGAGGTGGACACTGTCGGGGAGGTAGGTGGCCACATGGAAAACAGGGAAACTGAGGGAGTGCCATTCTGGGGTGCCACTGTAGGGGCTGGCAGGTCTCTTCTGGGCAGCCCCTCACCAGCCCTGGCCGGGGGATAGCTTCTGGTCACTGCCACAGGCTCCCTTGTGAAACCGGGGCTCTGCCCACAACCTGTGACCTTCCCCAACCCTCACCAGCACCTTGCCACCTGTGAACCATGAGCTGAGGCCGCAGCCCAGGTCAGGGGTGCAAACGCCTGCCGGGGAGCCAGCGGGATCCAGGAATGCGGAGACCCCCGGGGACTTTGCCCACCGCCGTGTGGGTGTTTCGGTCTTTCTGAGCCTCCATGTTCCCATCTGTCCAAGCAGGCGGTGAGGATGGAGCCTTTCTCCTGGGCGGCCCCGTCTCCCTGCATCCTTCCCTCTTGGCCGCCCGAAATACACACAGACCCCGCCATTCCTCCAAAAAGTTGTTTTTGTCTTTTTTAAATAATGTGAAAATGCCACGCGAAGGTTTGAACCAGAGGCCCCTCCAGGGGCCAGGCTGGGGCGGGGAAGGGGAAACGCGAGATGGGGGGGCCAGGCCCCCGAAGCCTGCAGCCCCTGTCTGAGGCGAGGAGCCGGGGAGGAGAGGCCTCCACTGCGCCCAGGGGCTCCGGGCCCGAAAAAGTTCAGTTCAGTTCCAAGAAAGGTGGCTCTCCAGGGAGGGGGAAGGGGCTTCCTGCCTCATTTGGCACCAAGGGGATCAGGGGGATCAGGGGAGCCGCCCGTGGGGCTGAGGGGCAGGGGGCCTGGGCCTCCTGTTTGGCACGTGGTGGGGGAGGGGGAGCGCCCAATCTCAGGGGCCTCCCCGGAGGCGGTGTCTGCGGCGGTGGCAGTGGCTCCGTCGTCCACTGAGGATTCTATTCTCAGCCCCTCTTCTGGGGGCGCAGGGGGTTCAGGTCTTCGGGGGATCAGTTCTCCACGGGGCCTGACGGCAGAGGGAATGGAAAGAGAACCAGAATTACGGGGCGGACAGGCTCATGCCTTCTGGTCACTGGGAAAGAAAGCAAAGCCCTGGCTGTGGCCCACAAGGCCCCCACCATCTGTTGGGTCCCTTTTCTGTCCTCACCCTTCCCCCACCCCGCTCTCCCATCACGCTGCTCCAGCCGCAGTGGCCTCCTCACTGTCCCTTCCCCGGGGTTCCAGGCACAGTCCTGCCCCAGGGTTTTGCACTTGCAGTTTCCGCTGCAGAGAACCCCTTTCCCCAGCTCTCCCATGAACTCAAACCCCTGCGCCATGTCCCCTGCTCAGAGGCCTGCCCTGGTCGTTTTCAGCCAAGCAGGTGCCCTTTCCCACCCCCACCCCCAAGTCACAGTCATTCTACCACATTGTGTCAGGTTCTTTTTCTTTTTCTCCCCTCGGATAATCCCAGTCGTTGTTGAAGAACTTCCTGTCTGCTAAACTCTCGGAGGACAGGTCTGCGGTCGCTGTTGCATCCCAGCGTCCAGCACAAGATTGCCACAAAGTGCCCTCCCTCCAGACTTGGTCACAACCCCTCCTTTCCCAGTGGCAGGAACTACCTCCCTGCCCCCCATCACCCCTCTACCCCTCTTCCCCTCCATTCCGCACACCCAGGGCTCCAAGGTCTCTCGGGTGGAGGATCACCGGGTTCCTCACTCTCCATTCCACGCCCACCTCTCTCCTGAGTGGCTCCAGTCAAGTCGCTGCCCTCATTCCCCCTCCCCGAGCCTCAGTTTTCTTTTCTGCAAGTGGGGAGCATGACCCCTGTGCTCTTTCCAAAGGAGCGGGGAGACGTTGGAAAACGTGGTATCACTCAGCATCCAGGGAACATTGTTAAGTGGGCACAGGGACCCCAGGAGGAAGGGGGCCCTTCTTTGCGCCCCTGCACCATGATCTGTGCTACGGCCAGGCTCTCCAGCTTCCCAGCCCAGCTGCAGGCAGGGGCCTGGGTTTCAGACAGCTCAGCCCTCCCTCTCCCCTCCTGATGATTAAAGGTGATGTCATCTTCCCTGCCAGCCCTGCCAGCCTCAGCCCTGACTCACCATTCGGCCCCTGTCCCCACGACTTGCAACCCACCCCACCCTGTCCTCATGGGGGCCTCAGAGAAGGCCTCTGGGAGGAAGTGGCATTTGGGACAAAACCTGAGCATGTAGCCAAATGAACAGTCAGCCTTCAGCCCCAAGGCTCCTGCCCTTGACTCAATGTGTCTTTGAACCTCCCTCCCATGTGGTCCCAGGGGGGTCCTTCTACACCCGAAACTAGTTGGCCCTTTCTCTGCCACAGCCCTCCCATGGCTCCCTAATGGCCCCCAGGGCTAAGTCCCCACCCCCGAGTCTACCCCTAATCTCCACCTGGTCTTCCCTGCCCCCTCTGGCCTCACCCCCTCCATCCTCCATCCACCCCACTCTCTAAGTCACCATCAGACATATCACGTCCCTTCTGTTCCCTAGACTGGCCAAGCTCTCTCCTGCCTCAGGCCCTTTGTGCAAGCTGTTCAGTCTGCTAGCTCCCTGTTCCCTTCCTCTTCACCTAGTTAAGAATAATTAAGCCCTGGCTGGTGGCACAGTGGATAAGGCACCGGCCTAAGAACCCAAAGGTCTCTGGTTCTATTCCCAGCCAGGACACATAACCAGGTTGCAGGCCAGGTCTCCAGCCAGGTCTGGAGCTGGAGGCAGGTGAAAGGCAACCATACACTGATGTTTCTCTCCCTCTCTGCCTCTCTCCCTTTCCCTCTCTCTAAAAATAATAAATAAAAATCTTAAAAAAAAAAAAAAAAAAGAAAGAAAGAAAGAAAGAAAGAAAGAAAGAAAAAGAATAATCAACCCTTTAAGTCCACCAGGAAGACAAAGCCCTTTCCTCTTGTCATCTGCTTTCTCAGATGACTGTGGGGTCAGTCTGAGGCTGCAGTGGGGCTCATTGATCAGCACAGAATCCCACTGTCCCACACAGCACCTGTGCACAGCCAATGCTCATAACGAAGCACAGTATCAGTGACCTATTAGAGACCACTCCCTGCTTCATGCCTGGGGGAATTAAGCCAGGTAATCCCCTCAGTAGTCTTCTGCATTTGAACTTGTTATTATTCCCATTTCACAGATGAGAAAACTGAGGCACAGAAAGGGAAAGCGACTCCTCTTATGTCACTTAGCTAAGAAGTGGCAGGGCCAACTCCTGGACTCAGGCATCGTTTGGGAAAACAGGATTGGATCCCACCCTGAAAAAGTCCAGTTCTCCCTTCTCAGCTCTGAAGGAGGAACACCTGCACCAGCCTGGACAGGTGCAAGCCTGCCATCCCCGGGAGTTCTCTGCACCGCCAGCAGGAGGTAGCAGAGCGCCAGGATCTCAACCCTCCCTAGCTCCAGCCCTGCACTGAGACAAGGCTGCACCCTCCTCTCTGTGAGAATGGCCTTAGCTTTGGGACAGTCAAAAATGAAGGAGACGTGTCCCTCTCCCCAGGTGGTGGTGAGGATTAGCGACATGTCCTATGTGAAACACAAGAAAGGCACTTGGCAAACACTGACATCTGGAGAGGGTAAAGGACTCAGGCCAGGCAGCTGGGGTTTGGCTCCCGGCTCTTCATTCCCCTCCGTGCCTGGGTTTTCTCTTCTGTAAAATGAGGATGAGACTAGAATCCACCCCATGGGATCACAGTGAGGACTGAATGGGCTAAGATGTGGCAAACACATGGCAGGGTCTCTGGGAGGGCTTGCTGTTTTTCCTAGCCGTTCTATCACGGTTGTTATTGCTGTGGGCCTCCCTGGCCAGGTTCTCCCTGCTCAGCTTCATAGAACCTTTGAGGACACTGGTGCCCTCTCTCCTTGTCGGCCCCTGTTCCACGTACTCCAGCGGGAGGTTGGGTGAGGATCCTGAAGTGCCAGGCAGGAGCCTGCCCCAGACACAGGGCAGATGGGAAAGACTTGGAGGAGATCCTTACAGAAGGGAAAACTGAGGCTTAGGAAGGCCCTTCCGATGGACACCACCCCGTCTGCGCTGGTTCCAGAGTTGGGTGGGATCTCAGTAATGACCAGGGTGTTCACAGAGGGGGGAAGGAAGGCGGGGAGAGGAAGGCAGGGAAATTCAAACGTGGGGACAAGGATCTGGAGGGAGACAGAAGACGGGGACAGAGAAATCTCGGCAGAGAGATGTTGGCAGGCCCGAGGATCTGAACCACGTACCTGCGGGCCTGGCGTCTGGGGCCCGGGTGGGGGGCCCCGGGGTCTCCAGCGCAGGCGAGACGGAGAAGCGGGAGAAGCACAGGGGGGGCCCTGGCGGGGGGAGGAGGGGGAAATCCTCCGCCCATTCGAAACTGCCTCCTAGCGGAAGGGAGTGAGGGGGAAGAGGAGAGAGCAAGGTCAGGCTCTCAGACCCTGCTGGAGCCCCCCGAACTTCAACTCCCGCCCCCTTTTCAGGCCCCGCCCCCAACTCTGCCGCAGCTCCAGGTCCCGCCCCGCTCCTCACCAAAGCCGCTGTCGTTGCTGGGAAACCCATCTCCGGGGGTGGCGGGGTGGGGAGGCGTCGGGGGCGCTGGCGGCGTTGATGGGTCCGTGTCCCCCTCGGGGGGGCCCTGGACGCTCAGCTCGTTGGTTGGCGTCTCCTGTGAAGGCAGATTAGGGGAGCCGAGAAGGGACGAACTGTCACATCCTACCACTGCATTCCCACAAGCAGCACACCCCCTCTAGCATTTTATTTTTTTGAGATTTTATTATTATTTCCCAGAGAGAGGGGAAGGGAGAGAAACATCAATGTATGGTTGCCTTTCATCTGCCTCCAGCTACAAAGCTGGCTGGAGACCTGGCTTGCAACCTGCTTATGTGCCTGACTGGGGAATCGAACCAGCGACCTTTGGGTTCCCAGGCCGGCACCTTATCCACTGTGCTACCAGCCAGGGCTCCCGCTAACATTTCTCAGTTTACTATTTCATGCTCTGGAGATGGCTGCTACCCCTAATCTGCCTTGGAAACCTCAGTTCAGCCTTAACCCCACTCCCGCCCGAGACTCCACCCCCGACGGCGGAGCCCCGCCCCCCACACACCTAAGCAGCCAGCCGCCTGAATTCTCCGCTTGCTTCTTAACGCGGTGCCTGCACGAGAGCCCGGAACCCAGAACTATCTTCGTAAATCCCGCCCCGTCTCTAATTCCTGCCTACTTCTGAGATTTCGACCTGAAAGTCCAAATTCGGGCCCCAGAACTACCTGCTGCTATGGTCCTCCGAACCCCAACCTCACCTAGCGCACCTTGGGGCCCTCTCCTGGGCTCCTAAGCCCCGCCCTCCGAAGTGGCCCAGCTCCAGCCCTTCAATCCCCGTCCTTTAGTTTCAGTGGCTCAAGCCCCAGCTCTTGACCCTGTTCTCACGCATCTCAGGACCTCAGCCCGTCTGTCCCGCCTCAGGTTGATTTAGACACAGCCCCAGTCCACCAGCACCGCCCCTTCCTCCCTTTTTCCCTTCAACACTACCTGCCGCCTCCCCAAGGGCAGTTCCCCAATCCTCAACCCATTGATTTATTTTTTACATTTTAACATATTTTATTTAAATCAACCCGTTTCTCTAGGCCCCGCCTCAGATCATTAGCTCAGCTCATCCCTGAACCCACTCCAAGCTAACTTAAATTAAAGTTACAGGCCCTGGCTGGTGGCACAGTGGATAAGGCGCTGGCCTGCGAACCCCAAAGGTCGCTGGTTCGATTCCCAGCCAGGGCACATAAGCAGGTTGTAAGCCAGGCCTCCAGTCAGCTTTGTAGCTGGAGGCAGGTGAGAGGCAACCATACATTGAAAAAATAAAAATAAAATAAAATAAATAAATAAAGTTACAAGCCACACCTCTTAAGCCCTACCTGCAGCCTCTCCGTGGCCCGCCCCTAGTGTGTGAGGTCCTGAGCTAGTCCCTTAGCCTCCAGCAATGGAGCGCGGGTTTATAAACCCCGCCCCAAACTTCACTAGGCTCCCCCCGTCCCCCCTCCTGCCATCAACCAGGTCACCACGCCCCGATCTTCTCAAAGCTTTCTTCTCCCTGGCATCTCTCCAGGCTCCACCTTGACTACCAGGTATCCTTCTTTCCAGATCCACTCTGACTCTCCAGTCCTCTCCCCGCCCTCTCAACCCAGGACTCACCCACGCTCTGGGCTCGGCCCGCCCTCCCGGTCCAGACCTATGGCCAGGCCCCGCCTTCACACTCCAGGCCCATCTCGCTCCCCAATCCCGCCCCGACTCTCCAGCCCATCTGCCCAGGCCCCGCCCCCAACGCAGGCCCCGCCCCTCGAGACGCGGCTCCCCTTTAGGCCCCGCCCCCTGCACCTGCGTCCCCGCGGCAGCGCACCTGGTCGAAGAGGTAGACGGTCACGTCCCCGTGGAAGGAGACCATCTTGCGCTTCCTCTCCAGCTCGCTGTCCTCGGGCTCGTCGGCCCCGCGCGGAGATTTGAGCAGCCCCCGCAGCGGGCGGGCCGCGTCCGCGTCGGCGTTGCTCACCACGACTGGCACCGGGGCTGCCCGCGACCTCCCGGGGCCCCGCGGCCCCGCCGCGCCCGCCGCCGCCGCCTCCTCGTCCTCCTCCTCGTCCTCGTCCTCCCCGTCCTCCTCCGCCGGCCCCGGTGCCCCCACCCCGCCGGCCTCCCCGCCAGCCGCCCCGCCGTCCGCGCCCTCCCACGGGGGCCGCCGCGGGCCCGGCCCCGGGAACGGCGTGAGCGTGAGCGGCGGCAGCGCCAGCGACAGCCGCGAGAGCTTGGCTGCGAGAAAAGAGATCCGGTGAGGCCCTGTTCCTGGGGAGGTTGGGGCATGCCCTCCGCCTAGCTAAGTCCCCAGGCAATCTCAAACCACAATCTGGGCCTCAGTTTCTCTCCTTGTGAGCCCAAGGACTGCAGGGGTCCTTTCTCCACTCAGCGGGAGACCCCTTCCCCTGACCCCAGGGCTTAACCCTCCCCAGTGACAACTTCTCCCCCTGGGCCCTCCAGGCCTGAGGGCCCTGGTCCTGATGGCCTCTCCAGTCCCTGGCCCCACCTCATTCTAGCTTGACTTCCAACCAGCCACGCAGACCAACCCCCTATTCCTGCCACCTCTGAGCCTTTGCAGAGGCTGTTCCCTCTGCCTGGAACTTCCTGTTCAAACTCAAGCCTTCAGGGAACTCCCAGGAGGTCATTGGGCCACCAGCTCTGCACCCCATAGTGCCAGCACCTCTCCTTCCAAGCAGATTATCTCAGTATATAACTATATTTCTGGGGCAATGTGATTCATGTTTGCCTTTCCGAGGAACAGAGACTGAGTCCCACCCATTCTGGTCACATCCCCGAGCACCAAGCACACACACCAAACACAAATCAGTTAATGAACGAATGAATCCCTGCTATGTGATGTTGACCAAGGTACTTCCCCTTTCTGGCTCTCAGCTACCAGATAAAATTGGATTCTCTAACCATCTCTTGGGCCCTTTCCCTGCCCTTAGACTCACTGACCTCATCTGGCTGGGAAAGAAGAGCTTCAGGTCCCCGGAGAAGGAAACCTGGCTTCAAATCTCAATCCTAATCTGCTCGATTGCTGTGTGGCCCTGGACAAGCAGATCCACCTCTCTGAGCCTCTGTTTTCTCATTGGTGAATGGACAGGGGCCACTCATTCCATTAGTGGGTAAGTGAACTGTGTGCCAGGCCCTGTGGGGGTGGAGGGTGATGGTGGGGATCGGAGGAGGGTCAGCATGGGGCAGAGAAAGATGGATGTGGACCAGGTCACACGCACCCCCATTTCATTCACGCTACTCCGGTTTCACTGGCCTTTTGCTATTCCCTGAACATGCCAAGTTAGTGCCATTTCAGTGCCCTATGTCCGATGTCCACCGGGCTCATTTCCTTCATGTCTGCTCAAAAGTCACCGCTGTATGACATCTTCCCTAAACAACCATCTCAGAGTGATAGGGTAGGAAAGGGGTGCTGTATAATTATCAAGGGCTATGGATACCCCAGAGGAAGGGCAGGATGTCAGCCTTTGGAAATCTGAGACTTCCTAGGGCAGGAGAACTTTGAGTGGGGTCTTGAAGGATGAGCAGGAGTTCACTGGTTTAAAAAAAAGACAAAAAGCAGGCTATTCTCAATCTCTTCTTACCTAGCAACACTGACCCCTACGCCCACCCCAGATCCTCTGAGACATGCTTCCCTGGGCCTTTCCTGACACAGCTGGTTGTAATCTTCACAACAGCCTCAAGGAATGTGCTAATATCATGGGCTTTGAAGAAGGAGCCTTCTTTGCCCAGACTCTTCCTGATCTTTGCCTCCCGAGCCACAGGTTCCTCTGGGAGACTGAGATGTAACCCTTCACTCTACTATGGCTGCGAGTTTGCCAATATAAAACAGGGCCCAGCCATTTACACCTTTCATACCAGTGTTTAAGGAAATCAGGCCTGTGGGTCATCCCAGTGGAACCACAGTCCCTATGCCTGCATCTGAAGAGGGCTTGACTTCCATCCAGCCACAGGGACCACCTCGCCATTCCTCCCACCTCTGAGCCTTTGCATAGGCTGTTCCTTCTGCCTGGAACTTCCTTTTCTAACTCATCTTATCTCCACTCTTCATGTATCTTCTCTGAACTCATCCCCTCTGTGATAAAGCACCTCCTGTGTTCTTATCCAAATTCAATGCCCAGACAAGGCCATTCTACAGCTTCCAGGGGTCCCCAATAACCTGTGGGCAGGGTGGGCCTGCGACTCCCTGGGTCGCAATCTTGGGGAGCTCAGGGCCTGGCACACTTGATAGATGCCTCAGAGGAAAGTCAACACCAGAGATCCCAATGATAAACTGCGTTTGGATTGCTTTCGACCTCTGACACACCAAGAACCCGCGTTTGAAAGGGGACAGCAGCAGATCTGGCATCCCTGAATGGAGCTGAGAAGGGACTGCTTCTCCTCTCCAGCGCCCACCCCACCTCTCGGCGCTGACCCCCCTCATTCTCCAATACTGCCTGGCCCTCGTGGGCATCGGAATTTGAGGCCCCGGTTGACGAATTGAAATAATAAAAGTCGGTGCCTCAGAGTGCCGGGCACTGCAAGTCTTGACTCACCCCCAACCCTAATGGGTAGGGGCTACGCTCGTCACCCATTTTTTGGCAGATGGGAGAAGTCAAGGCACAGAGAAGTAAGGTCATTTGTCCAAGGTCACAGAGCTAGGGATCTGAGCCCAGGTGGCGTGGCTCCAGCGTCTGCACTTTTCACCGCCAGCCCGACCCGTCTGCTACCCAGGAGCCTGCGGTTCTCAGCTGCGCTCCCAAGGCCCCCAACCTCACCCCCGACCTCCCAGCAGCCTCCTCACCTTTGATCTGCTCGCTGTTCCCCTGAGGGGGTCCCAAGTCCAAGAACAGTCGTGGCATCTCGGGGCCCTTCCTCTCGGGCTTGGGGGGGTCCCCGTCTCCGCTGGGTGCCGGGTCTCCGCCGGCCCTGCTGTCTGGGGCCCCGGACTCTCCCTCGGGTGCCACCTCCAGCCTGGCTTTCTGGGGCGCCGGCTCCGGCCTCCAGGGCTGCGCTTCCAGCGGCGGCAGAGGAGGCGGCGGCTGCGGCCTCATGCTGTCTACCCATCCTGCCTTTGCGTCCACGCCGTTTCCGAGGCCGCCGCCGGGGGCCGTCCCCATGCCCACCGGGGCTCGGCCCCCACTCCCGAGGTCCAGCCTCCCAGCCCCGGGGGCTCTCGATGACCCCCCAATCTCTGGGGCTCTCCTCTTGGTCCCCAGTGGCAGCCCCCCGCTCCTGGGGGCTTGGCCAGTGGGGCCAGGGGCTGTCTCCTCGCCGTCCTGGGACAAGGCCACTGCCCGGGGTGTGGGGGCTCTCTCGGGTAAGGTCTCTGGGGCTGGCTCCCCGATCGTGGGGGCTGGACCTCCATTCTCGGGCATCTTCTCCCAGGGCCCTGGGGCTCTCCAAGGCCCAGTCTCTGGCGGCCTCTCGGTGTTCCTGGGGAGTCTCGGGCCCCCATTCTCTGACACCATCTCCTCCATCTTTGGGGGTGTCAGCCCCCCATTCACCAGCACTGTCTCTTCTCTCTCTGGGGACCTCAGCTCCCCATTCTCCAACACTGTCTCCTCCCTCCTTGGGGGTGTCAGCTCCCCATTCTCCACCACTTGCTCTTCTCTCTCTGGGAACCCCAGGCCCCCATTCTCCACCAGCTTCTCCTCGATGCCTGGGGCTGCCTGCCCCCCGTTCTCCAACACTGTCACCCCGTTCACGGGGAGGCTCAGGTCCGTGTTCGGGCTGAAGGCTTTCTTCCCGCTGTCCGGGGCTGTGGGGTCCCTGCTCAGGCCCGGAGCTTTCCCTCTGTTGCCGGGGCCTCTCCCTGCCTTCCTGGGCCCCGTCTCTCGGGGGTTTGTCGCCTTCTCCCCCAGGAGGTTCCTTGTCACGTCCTCCCGCAGGGACATCAACAGCTGCTCGGTGCTCACTTGAACTACGAAGGTTGGCTTCTCCCGGGCCCCCGGAGGTGGGAGGGGACCCGGGTCTGGGGGCGGCCGGGGCGCTCCCGGGTCGGGTGGCTCGGGGGGAGCCCGTGGTCGAGGGACCCCTTCCTCCTCGGCTGCCCCCCCACCCGGGAAGGCTCCCTCGGGGGAAAAAGGGGTCTCGGTCTCGTAGCCGCTGTCCCCCGGCTTGGGGCCCGGAGAAGACAGGCCTGAGCCGGGACTGGCCATGGCTGAAGGGGGGTCTGGGGACACGGCGGGGTCCGTGGGGGCCCGGGGAGGTGGCGGCGGGGGGGGGGGAGCGGGAGGTGGCCCCCGCCCGGGGTACTGGGGCGCCGCCGCCCCCATGAGGGGGTCCAGAAACTCGGGGGGGGCCGAGGAGGGGGGGACCAGGGGCAGATCGGCCAGGGAGCCCCGCTCTGCCCTTAGGGATGAGTCGTCCTCTGGGGGATGGGGACAGCCAAGAGCAGGGTGGCCCCCCCAGCCAGCAACGGCATCCCCCCGCTCCAGGGGCAAGCAGGAGCAGGCCCCTTCGCGGCTGCACAGGGGACAGGGGAGGGGTCCCCGGCGGCTGGGGCCGCCCCCCAGGCTGCTGCTGTCCTCTCCTGGGGAGCTGCCCTCCTCCTCCTCTTCTTCCTCCTCGGCCCAGGCGGCCCCCCGCTCCCCCAGCACCTCGGCAGGATCTCCGGCCAGGGTCTCCCCAGCGCCCCGGCCCTCGGGGTCCCAGCCGCTCAGGAGGAAGCTGCCTGACGCTGAGGACTGGGCCGGGAAGGGCCGGGGCGCAGGGAAGAGGGGGGAGGCCCAGGTCTCGGACACCAGCTGGGGGACCTCCGAGGGGGCCTGGGGGGCCTGGGGGGCAGGCACCCCTGTGTCCAGGGGGTCCCAGTCGTTGGGGAAGAGGGGTTCGGGTGGGGAGCCGTGCTCCTCCAGGCGGATGTAATACTCGCTGCTCACGGATGGGCTGCGGGCGCTGATGACCGGCAGCACGCTGGGCGTGGACAGCGCCTCATAGAAAGGGTTGGAGGGGTTGGCATGGGCGGCCGGAGGCGCAGAGGCCGGCTGCCAGGGTGGTGCCCCCCCGCCCCGGCCAGCCCCCCGTCGAGCCTTCTCCCACAGGCACTCCAGGTTGAGGCCACGGCTGCTCTCGGTGACCGTGAGCACGTCGTCAGGGTCAGCCCCGGGGAAGCCATCCAAGAGGGGGAATGGCGAGGACAGGGTCCCTGGGCGGGGTGCGCTGTGGGTGGCAGGCCAGGGCCAGGGGAAAGGGCCATCTCGGGGTGGGGGTGGGGGGGGTGGGGGCCGTGGGGGCCGCTCGGAGAGCAGGTAGGTGAGCTGCAGTTGGAGATCAGAAGCTGAGGGGCGCTGGGCAGGCGGCCGCCAGCAGGACTGCAGGATATCGTACCTAGGGGAGAAGAAGGAGGCAAGAGTGGGGCTGAGTCCTGGGGTCGGGGGCCCTGGGGGTAGACGGAGGCCCAGAGAGAGGGGGCAGAGACACACACAGAGAGAAAGAGAGAGACCGCGAGAGAGGGGACAGGCCCAGCTAGAGGAGGACAGGGACCTAGAGGAAGAGGCAGCAAGGCCCGTGTGAGGACATGATGGCCAAGGTGACCTTGCTGGTTGGGCTGTGAGTCCTGGAGTCAGAGACGAGCAACAGGGCGCTGCTAGGGTGGGAGAAACGCAGGTTCAAACACCAGTTCTGCCACCTGTGCCCCAGCAGCAGCTACACGAGCAGCAGATGATGGCAGAAAGGGTGGGGACATGCCTGCGCCACTCGAGGGGCGGCAGCAAGTGGTAGGTGCGTGTAGGTGGAGTGTGCAAGGAGGCAGGTGTTCTGGGACCATCCTGGGGGTTGTGTGTGTGGAAGATCGGGGTCTAGGGCCGGCCCCACCCTCACCAGTAGTCAGCATAGGGCAGCTTGAGCCTGGGCCGGGCCAGCTTGACGTGCTGCTGGCGGACGACAAAGGCCAGGACCTCCTCGTCGGACAGGTGGCGGTAGGGCTGTGCCCCGAACTCAAACAGCTCCCACAGAGTCACCCCCAGGGACCTGCAGGAAGCAGGGGGCGGAGAGAGGTCAGAGCAGAGCCCTACCCTGACTCTCATCCTGGGACCCTCCCCGCTGCGGCCCAGGCCCCTCACCAGATGTTGCTCTCCCGGCTCTGGTCCACCACCATGAAGGTGCCGTGCAGCTCCCCCAGGAGCTCGGGCGCTGCCCAGCGCAGGGGGATCCACAGGCGTTCCGGGGTCAGATAGTAGTCCTCCTGGGGTGAGGGCCGGGGGACAGGGTCAGATGGGGGGGGACACCCCCAGTGCCCTCCGCCCAGGCCGATGGCGGGCAGCCCCCACCTTGTAGTTGCTGTGGGCCAGCCCGTAATCGCCGATGCGCACGGTGAGGTCAGAGGTCAACAGGCAGTTGCGCAGGGCCAGGTCGCTGGGTGCGGGAGGGGAGGGGAGGAGGGCCAGGTGAGAAAGGGGCAGCCTGGGGCAATCACCCCAAGGCCCAGATTCTGCCCCCTTTCCAGACGCCACCCCTTCGTCTTTTCCTCCTCTCCAGCCCTGATTCCTGTCGCCCCAAACCTCCTCCATCTCCTCGTGACCCCTCCCCGCTTCTGACCCTGCCACCTCCCTGGCTCCTCCAGGATTTTCCCCTTGGGGGTCTGCCACTCCACCCTCCCCTGTGGCCTCACCTCCTTCCCCCAAGCAGCCCCCAAGACCCCCCTCCCCCCATGGCTCCCCAGCTGCCACCTGTGCACATAGTTGTGGGAGTGGAGATGCGCCAGCCCTCGGGCGATCTCCAGGCCCATCCTCTGCAGTGTCCGCAGGTCTCGAGGGGGCAGCTCAGGGGACATGCCCTCTGGGGGCCTCTGGGCACGAAGGTAACGCTTCAGGTCCCCCTGGGAGGGAGGGCAGGAAGGGGTCAGCATCCCCCACCCCTGTCCCCAGGCAGCCACACTCAGGGGGCAGCAACAGACACACCTCTGTAGCTCAGGGGTGTAAATGCTCAAGAACTGTTAGAGCTTGTCACACAGGTGTCTGGTCACACAGGTGTGGCTGTGATGACGAGGCATCCCCCGGCCCCCCACTCTGCCCTCCCCGCCGACCCTCACCAGCTGACAGAACTCCATGATCAGCAGGAAAGGCAGCGTCTCCACACAGACGCCCAGGCACTGGAGGACGTTGGGGTGCTGCAGGCTCCTGGTATGGGGGGGGAGGTGGCTGGGTCAGAAAACAGCCCGTCCCTCCGGTCCCCCCAGCCCCCGTCCCACCGCAGCTACCCAGCAAAACTACACTGTTGCTTTGACCTCTCTGCTGTCTCCTCACCGCAGGTGTCCCCCAGCATACACCCCCCACCCCCAGCCTTCCTGACCTCTGCTCTTCTCCATCCCCTCCCACCCCTACAGCCTCGGCTCCAGCCCCTCCTCGCCCCCTGGCCTCCCTGCCTCCAGTCTCTCCTTTCCAGTGGGTCCCCGACCTGCTCTATTGCTGCAGGGTGGCCGTCCAGGGCTCCCCAGCGTGGCCCTGTGGCTCGTTCCTCTGCTCGGCCCTGCGGCCGTGCTCAGCACCAGTCCCCACCCAGGCGACACACAGGTGCCTGCGTGGGCCCCAGGCCTCCACACTTTCTCTCCGGGCCTCACCCTGTCCGAGGCCTCATCCCTCGGGCCTCAGCTTCAGCATCACTTGCCCCAGACACCTCGCTGACCCCCAACACTGCGGGTGCCCCTCCTTTCACTAGGCAACAGGCTCCCCCGAGGCAGAGATTCGGGGCTGTTTGCACATGACGTCACATGTCGTCACACCCCCAGCACCTCAGACCAGGGGGTGTTCGATAAGAACGTGTGGAACGAAGGATTTTGCTTTGCTACGTGGCCGGGGCCCCACAGGGAGAGGGAAATGTTCCGGGCTTGCAGCCCCGAGCCCGGCTCAGAGTAGGTGCTCAGTTAGTTATTCTCCCGCCGGCGCCTGGGGCTGCCCGTGCACAGCGGGGTCCAGTGCCCAGCCATCCACGCGTGGCCTGTGTTCATTCCAACCTTCTCCACTTGGGAGAAAAATGCCTCACATGCCTGCTTCTACCGCAGGCCCAGTGTGTTCTGGGGCTTGAAAAATGGCCGGAGCCACCAGTGCAAGAGATTTAGGATGGCAGGTGTAGATGGAAGCCTGAGTCCACTGCACTCCTGCTAACCTGAGCCAACGCTGGCTGCCTCTGTTAGCAAATCCTCCCCACAACCCTGAGAGGCAGGGTGGTTTCCCACAAGATCCACAGGAAATGGAGGCTCAGAGAGGCAAAGTGACTTGCCCAGGGTCACACAGCTGAGGACGGTGGCAGAGCTGGAAGTTGATCTCGGGTCTCTGGCTCACTCGGTCTGCTGAAGGCCGATGGCCCTTGTGCTCACTCAGGTGACAATATAGACCCCGAGCTGCCAGTGTAGCCCTGCACCCTCCAACAGAAGTCTCTGAGAAGGTGAAAGTGCCCTGGACCCGAGCTGTGTGACATGGGAACCACTGGTCGTATGTGGCCACTGGGCCTCTGAAAGCTGGCAAATGTAGCCAAGGAAATGAATTTTTAACTTGACTTTATTTCCTTTAACACAAATTTAAGTAGCCATACGTGGATATCAGCAGAGACAGGAAAATAAGCAACCAAGCGGATGAAAAAAAGACAAACTGGATACATGTTATGAAAAAACACATGCATTGGTGTGATAGGGGAGCCCAAGATCTACCTTAGATGTGTGTGTATGTGCATGTGTGCATATGCGTGTGTGAGGGGAGGCCTCTCTGAACTGAGGCCCATGGAGCGGAAGGGTCTGCAGCAGCTGGGAGCACGTGAGCCAGGAGGAATATTCCAGAAGGAACAGCAAGGGCAAGAAGTCCTGAGGCAGAAAGAGGCTGACCGGTGGGAAGATTAGTGATGGGGGTGGCTGGGGTGAGGGGGTCCAGTGGCAGGAAGGGCACAGGGTCAGGCTGTGCAGGGCCTGCGGGCTAAATAGAGAAGTAGGAATTTCTCCTGTGGGCAATAGGGAGCCATGGAGGTTTTAGAGTGATGGAGTCCAGTGCCTGGGTCTCTCAGGGTAAATCCCACTTTTAAGCTGTTTAACAGGGGTCTCTGTATACACACCCTTTCCATGATAGTGAACTTCCTACAGCACAAAGCTCTTACGCTAATACAAGTCTATCTAGAAGCCCTTAGAGTAGAGGGGAGACCAAACAGAGAACAGACAGGATCCTGCCCTCTCAGACCTCCTAGTCCAGCAGGGGCAGGCGAGAGGGGCCAGAGCTCCTCAGCATCCATTTGGGGTTCCTGCTCAGGGCCCTGGTCTGTGATTCGGATTCTACGCTTCCTTGCCCACAAAGCTGGGGCCTGATGATATGCCCAGTTCTTAACGTGGTTAATCTCGCCCCTCTCAGCTGCCTCTGTGTGAGAACACTCGGGCTTCCTGGACTCACTTTCCAGATGAAGATTCTAAGGCTCAGAATGGAGCTGTGCTTCTGTGCCCTTCCCTCACCCGCCCCACACTGCCTTTCCTATGCCTGGGTCGGAGAGGGAAACTCTCTTGACTGAATGACACAGCCCGGAAGAGGTAGATCCAGGATTCGAACCCAGGTTTGAGTCCCCGCTACACTCCTCCCACTGCCAAATGTTACTCCATGAGGTGCACACCCGGACATCTGGGCCTCCAGGGCCCGTGCCCAGCATACCTGTAGGGTTGGGCTTCTGAGATGAACTTGCGCTGCTCCAGGGGCCCAGCGCTGGCTCGGAGCTCCTTCACCACCACCTGGGCTGGGGTATAGTCTGAGAAAATCTCTCCCAGGATCACCTGGCCAAGGGGGCCCAGGAGTCAGCACCTGGGGTTTCCCCAGGCCCCTCCCCCGGGACCACCTCCACTCCGAGGAAATCTCCCAACTCCCCAACCCTTTCCAGGCTCTCCCCCCTCATATCCCACCACCCTTGTTCCCTACCAGACTGGAATGAGAGACTCACAGGCCCAGGGTCTGATGGATGCAGGGACGGGTGGAAGGATGGACAGACGGACGCCTGGAGAGCCAGGTGGCGAGGCGGAGTGGTCGATGGAGTGAGGAGGGGGGCGCTGACGGACAGATGGGGGGAGATGGCGTGGGGGGGCGTGGGGGGGAGGTGGGTAGAGGTGAGGTTGACGGGTGGGCTGAGGAGGTCGGGGGAGGAGGCGGAGAGCAGATGTGAAGTGGTAGGAGCAGGGGCATGGACACAGAACAGTGCAACCCAGGTTGTGTGGACCCCCTGCCTCCCACCCCCAGCCCACTCACCTTCCCAAACCAGCCACTCCCAATCTCTTGTAGGTAGCTGAGGTGCTGGCGGCTGAGGCCCAGGGGAGTGGTCATGTCTGCAGGGAGGGGGGCAAAACCGGGAGGGTCCTGAACCTCTCTCCCCTCCTACTTGGGGCAGGAAGTGGGGGGGCACCAATCTCTCCCTTCATTGGTTGCCCCCAACATGCCCTCAGCCTCCTCATTGGCTGCCCACAGGTTCCAGCATCCAATCCATCCTTCCCCCTCGCATCCCAGGATCCCATGATGTGACTTCAGCCTGCCATTGGCTGCCCCTGAGATTGAGACCTCAGCTGCCCTCACCGTGGCTTGCCCCGCAAGAATCCCCAAAACTGGTTTTGGATTAAGCAATGGCTCCCACCCAGATGATCTCTGACTCCCTCTAGGGTCAAGATGATGGGGCTCCCACCTCCACTTTTCCCCTTGGCCGCCTGGGAGCTCAGCCATGGGGCCCCAGACAGAAGACTCGGGACCACAGGACCCTAGACTGGGCCTCGGCAGTACCTGAGTGTGAAGGCTGCGGGGCAGGCATCGGCAGGGAGACCTCCGCCAGCGGGAGAATGTAGACATCAGGCAGCGACTGTGAGGAGGAGGTCTCCTCCGCTGGGGGGGTGTACTCCCCAGAGCAATCCTCCCCTTCAGGGTTCTCAAACTCCTGGGGCCAGCAGGGGTGAGGAGGGGAGAACGCAGGGCTGAGACAAGCCATCACCCTTCTTCCAAGTGTGTCTCCCCGCCTTTCTCCGGGCTGTCGCCGGTCCCAGTCCAGTTTCCATCCCAAGCCTCCCACCCTGCCAATAACTTCAGGACCAAAGGTGCCCTCGGACCGACTGCCACGCTCCCTCATCTCCCACCTGGGCTGGGGGGGGAAGGCCTTGTCAGAGTCTTCCTCCCCACCTTGAACCCTCTCGTGCACCTCACCTTGAAGCCGACATCACCCCGTTTGCAGCACAGACAGGTGAGGAGGAGGAAGATGAAGGCCAGTAGACCAGAGCAGGAAATGAGGACCACAGCATAAGGAGGAGCCAGAGGGGCCCGGCCCAGGGCAAATCCATCTGTGGGCAGAGGGCTGGGCTGGTGTACCCCCTTGAAGCCCCTACTCCTGGACTCCGAGCCCCTCCCATCCTGGCTGATCCTGACTACAACTCCCATGACGCTCTGCGGCCAGCAGCCCCTTGGCAGAGGAGCCCGATGGCCCGGTGCATTGTGGGAACTGTAGTTTGGAGCCTTCTCGAGTGATTGGGGGTGGGGTCCCTCCTCCGGCCCCAAACTGGGACTCCTCCTAACCCCCTCACATCACCCTAGGCTTGGAAAAATTCCAGTGGGGATGGAGGAAAGGAGAAGTAGTAGTGGAGCTTGGAGCTGCCAGGATTTACAATCTGCTCCCACTACCAACCCCCTGTTTTGGGAAGAGGATGAGCCCCCACTCGCAGGCTAGGAGAAGATTCTTGCCCCATGCTGGAACCCCCTAGTTAGTGGGGTTGAGGCATGCCCCTTTTAGGGGCACTTGGAGCACACACAGGTCCCGCGTCCCTACCCCAAGCCCCTGAGAAGAGAACCCCAGCAAGCCCTTTGGGTCTCCCCAAAGCTAGAGACAGACTCCTGTGCCATGTCTGCCTTGGAAATACTATTCTTCCCCTCAGCCCCCAGTTCTCCCAGAGGCCCTGTCCTTCCCCGGCTCGCTGCACACACCTGCACACACACATGCATGCACACACACATGTTGCCCAAATGGACCCCCTCCCCACCCAGCCCCCAGCCTTCCTCCCACAGGCCCTGCTGACAGAGGCTCCGTCCCCGCGGTTCCCCAGGCCCCAGCTCAGCTGCAGGAAGACATGCACACAGGTGATGAAGCCGGAGTCCCGCCGACAGACCCCTGGGCAGGCCGGGGTGGGGGTGGGGGCCACTGGGCAGCCGGATGGCCAGACAGACTTACCGGGGTGGGCCGGGGACGCCAGGCAGCCAGAGGCGGAGACGGCCGCGAGGAAGATGAAGGCGCCAGGGGCAGGCATCTTGTCGATGATGGGGAGGAGGTGGAGGTGGTGGCGGCTGGGGAGGGGGGGGGCGGGCCCTCAGCCCCCAGCCATGGGGACCCGCGCGACCCTGGCCTCCCCCCGGCCTAGGAAGAGGGGCAGGAGACGCAGGACAGGGGGAGGGAGGGGCTGCTTACTGGCTGCTTACTGTCCCTCCCCCTCTTAGAAGGGACAGATAGATGAAGGGATGGAGAGGACAGAGGAGAGGAGCTGGGGAGCCGGGGTTGCTGGGGTGGGGGGGAGAGGGTAGGATGGGAGGGGGGGAATGAGGGCCCCGCCCCCGAGGGCAACCAGGATTGGGGGAGCAGAGAGCCTGTCAGAGGAAAGGTGGGAGGAGGAAGGATGGAGGGAGGATGGAGCATCGTCATGGCAACTGGCTCCCCAGTAGCATTGGCTGCCAGGAGGGAGGGGAGGAGGAGGGACAGACAGGGACCAGCAGACCATGATGGAGGGGGGCACGCAGGACCCACCGTGCCTGTCCCGGGCACCTCTGTGACATGACACCAGCATGGACACGTGTGCTTCACACCAAGATGCAGATGTCAGGCAGGCATACGCAGCCCACACATGGCTGACACATGCCGCAGAGACCCTCACCGACAAACACATCACACATAAAAGTGGACAACCATTGGCAGACGAAGACACGTACACGTCACACACAAAGACGCAGGGGCGATGAGCTGCACTGGAGACACAAGCAGCCTGGCTCCCAGCACGGATGCACCCAGCCACGCAGGAACGGCAAAGCTTCACAAAGACCCACACATGCCAAGGACGAAGTAAAGCCCCAAGTACACACATACACATGCCACAGACAAAGATCCACACAGACATCACAGTGACATGCCGAGACACATTTACGCACGCACACATTCCGCAGACAGATATGGGCAACAAAGAACACCCCAAGACAGTGCGTCACATGCACAGATACACAGACATGCACATTAAACAAACACAGGCACCACTTTCACAGAGACATGTAAACACAGGGCATACACTAACATTGATACGTATCACATGCACACATATGCACAGACACACAGCAGATACACGAAGAGCCAAATACACACACATACAGCACACACATACACAGACATGGGTACATGAAAGATGCACACCTCTCACATAGACCCACATTTCACTCACCTGAGTACACACAGACATGCGTTGCATACACAGAAACACAAGGACAGATACAACTCATGCAGGGTCATACCTACACACAACACATTCAAGGAATCACAGACACATACAAAGCTACATAAATTACTCACAAAAAATGCACATAAACATATCACACACCAATACAAACCACATATAACATACAAATATACATACACACAGACACACAGCACAGGAAAAACATAGGATACATACACACATGGATAGACACTTCCCAAATATGCACCCATTTCATACATGGTTACAAAAATTGCATTACCCCACCACAGTCACACACCATACATGGGCACACATAACACAACCAAGGTGCAAAACACATACAAAGATACACACAAACACCCCCACTTCTTGCGAGGTTGCACTGCCATACACACTTGCCTCACACAAAAGGTGCATAATCATAGTTTATTTTATATATTTATTCGTTTGAGCATTTACTCTGCGCCGTTGTGCTCTGCGCTTTACACATATTACCTTTTAATCCTCACAGCAGCTCTCTGAGACAGGTACTTTTATCACCCCCATCGTACAGATGAGGAAACTGAGGCACAGCAAGGTACAGTCACCTGCCCCAAGGCATACAGCCAGGAAGTGGCAGAGTGGGGACTGGAACTCCGTCGTCAGGGACACAGACAAAACAGACAAGGACGCACACATCACGTGCCAGGCCGCCGCCGCCTGGGGGGTCACACCGCACCCCACAGCACCCCGAGCTGCACACACACCGGAAGCACGGTCTCCCACCCTTCGCGCAGCCGTCTCCGTGGTCTGTGAGCAACTGGGAAGCGTCCCTCCCGCCCCGCGCCGCGCATCTCAGACGCAGCCTCACAACACACCGCGGAGGGGACTCAGACACCCCCTCCCCAGCCGGGCCCTCCCGGCCTCTGCCTTCCAGCGGGGGTCCAAGACCCTCAGGGTCCAAAACGCGCAGCCGTGGCCTCTCCGCGCACCCGGGACAGGCCGCAGTGCACAGCCCTCCTCGTTAGGGACCCCAGGGGAGGGGTGGGAACTGTGAAGGTCTTATTGGAGAAACTGAGGCAGGTTCGTTCATTTCCGAGGAGGGTGGGAGGGAGGGGCTGCCAGAACCATGGCTGCGTGGGGTCTGATCATTGTGCACGTAGGGAGAACAGAATTACGGGTAGGTGGTAGCAGATACACAATGATCTGCCTGCCCCCTTGGCTGAAGGGCACAGAACCTGGCGGGTGCAGGGGCTTGTGGGAAATGTAGTCCCAGCCCGGAGGCTTGTGGGAAATGTAGTTCTGGGTCGCCCAGGAGGGCGGCTCAGCTTAAGTGTACACCTGGGATAAAAAAAAAATGGCCAGATGAGGGTAATAGCAGCCAGGAGCCCGCTGCCCCGGACTTTGAAAGTGATATGGGCAGAAACCTTGGGTTCTAGGGAGCGACACAGGTGGGGTTACAGACCTCACTCTGCTTCTGGCTCGCAATTTGTTCATTATTCACTCAACAAACATTTATTAAACATCTACTTTGTGCTCAGCCAGTCACTGTGCCATACGCGGTTCCCTGCGCTTCACGGGGTGAGAGCGGGGGTGTCACAGGGGTCCGCAGAAGGTCTGCTGGAGGTTTTCAAACTGTGAGCGGCGAGCCATTGCAGCGGTGCGGCTTCAAGCTTGCGGGTTGAGACCATGTATTGGCAGCGGGATAATGAAATAGAATGAACTAGAGTATATTCGCTGTAGGGAGAATGTCCGTGCATTGAAACTTTCATTGCTGACAGCTGTCTTATCTGAAACACAGATGTGTTCTGGTCGGGAGGATTTTTAGATTTTTAATGAGCCACAGAAACATACATTGTATATTCTGAGGAACCCTAGTATGGTTTGGGGCAGGCTGGTTGGCATCCAACACTTTAATATTTCTGTAGTGCTGTCTATGTACAGGGGTAAATAATTTAAGATTGTGTGTCTGTGCAGGTCAAGTTTCACCTCCAAACTTAAGGAATGTTCATAGCAGCATTACTCATGGTAAGCAAAGTGTGGAAGCTGCCCAAGTGCCATCCACTTCCACTGATGAATGGATAAACAAAACACGGTCTATCCAGAAAACATATCATTACTTGGCTAATAAAAGTAATGAATTCAAGGCCCGGGCTGGTGGCTCAGTGGATAAGGTGCCGGCCTGCAAACCCAAAGGTCGCTGGTTCGATTCCCAGCCAGGGCACATAGCCAGGTCTCCAGCCAGGTTCATAGCTGGAGGCAAGTGAAAGGCAACCATATGTTGATGTCTTTCTCCCTCTCTGCCTCCCTCCCTTCCCATATCTCTAAAGATAATTAATGAAATTAAAAAAAATAGGAATGAATTCATGATAAACACCGCATACTGTAGGACCCCATTTATGGGAAAATTTGAGTGCAGACAAATGAGACAGGAGATACATTAGCGGATGGGGGAAGCTAAGGGATTTCTTCCTGGGGTGGTGAAAATGTTCTAAATTAAAACAAAAGAGCTTATTTATTTATTTTTAGAGAGAAGGGAAGAGAGGGCGGAAGAGGGGGAGAGAAACATTGATGAGAGGGAGGAACATCAATCAATTGTCTCTCATATGTGCCTGACCTGGGACCAAACCTGCAACCCAGGCACGTGCCCTACCAGAAATTGAACCCAGGAAACTTTGGCCTCGTGGGACGACTCCAAATCAACTGAGCCACACTAGTCAGGACAAAATAGCCCAAAAATGATTGCAGTGATGGTTGTAAAACTTAGTGAATATATTAAAAGCCACTGAACTGTACAGTTTAAGTGGGTGAATTGTAGGATGTGTAAATTCTATCTCAGTTAAGCTGATGATTTAGGCACAGGGGCTGAGGGAGGGGGAAGTGCCTAGAATATTTACAAGGGTGCTGTAGGTAACTGGCTAGATGGAGGAGTGGTCTACCGACTTCATTTGCAGAAAGCACTTTGCGTGTTTCCTGATTCACAGGAAATGCTCCATAAATATCCATTACTATTGCCATTATTATGATGACCCTCATGAAACTGGAATCAGATCTCTGCTCAGAGCCCTTCCATGGCTCCTATCTTACTCAGAGTAAAAGCAAAGTCCTCCCTGTGGCCCTCAAGGCCTTGTAAGATGCTCCCCGAGCCTCCATTCCCTCTCTGAACCTCAGCTCTTTCCCTCTCTACTCCCTGGTTTACAGGCTTTGCCCATACTGGCCTCCTCCAAGTTCCTCTTATATTCTGAGCCCTGTCCTACCTCAGGACCTTTGTACTGGCTGTTCCCTTTTCCTCAATACCCACAGGGCTTCTCCCTCACCTCCTTTGCTTTGAAGCTCAAATGTCACCTCCTCAGTGAAGCCACCCTGATTGATTATCTTATTAACAACTTCATCCTTCACAAATGGAATCCCTCTTTTCTCTCTTTCACCATGGAACATATTAAATCTTTCGCTTCTTTGCTTTGGTTATTATCGTCTCTCTCAGCAGAGCCCCACAAAGACAGCTCTGTTTCTCCTGTTCCTGCTCTCCCCTAGTGCCTTCTAGAGCTTCCGGCACAACAAATATTTGCTGAATGAAGGAAAGAATTTGAGGCCATTTCCTGTTGATGCACTTGCTGTGGGATTAAAGTCATGGCCCCTCCTCAGTCACTCGAGTGTCGAGTGTGAGTGTCGTGTGGCCCATTTGGCTAAGATGCTGGTATTTGGGAGAAGGACGAAAGCAGGGCATCGTGGGGAGGCAGGAGGGCACACTGCAAGCTGAGGAAGGGCCTCTTAAAGAGAAACTTCTGGAGAGGCTGACACTGGGCTCAGCTGGGAGGGATCAGGGGTTGGGTTGTGGTGGGAAATGGAGATGGGAGGGCCCTCCAGGCCAGGGGGATGGAGCATGCAAAGTCGGTGTGTGTGTGTGTGTGCGTGCGTGCGTGCGTGCGTGTGTGTAACAGCTTGGGATAATTTAGGCAACTTCTACCTACCCCCCACCCAACTGCCTCCCCAGCTCAGTGGCTTGGGCCCAAAACCTCACCATCATTGCTGACTCCTGACTTGTTCTCACCCCCACGTTGCTCTGTCAGCTGGTTCTGCTTTCAAAATATTCCCAGAGCCTGACCACCTCTCCCCACCTCTGTTCCCGCCAGCACTCATTGCTCGGACTGGTGCAGTAGCCTCCTCAATGGTCTCCCCGCTGGCCGCACACACAGCATCCCCTCAGGCCCCTGCCTCTGCTTGCCATGGCAGCCAGGAAAGCCTTTTACCCCTCAGTCAGGGCACATCCTTCTCTGCCCCCAATTGTCCACAGCTCCCAGCTTGCTCCCAGTAAAAGGCTGTCCCAGGGTCCACAAGGCCCTAAATGGTCTGCTGCCTGATGCTTCTCTGCTTTTCTGGCCCGCTCCCCTTTCTCATCCCCCTCCAACCACACAGCTCCAGCCTTCAGTCTATAATTCAGTCAGGAAGAAAGAAGGTGGTAGCGTTGGAGGCGGAGGGTGGGGGTGCGGGGTGGGCGGGGGGACACCTTAATCAGTCAAATAGTAAGCCAAACAAAGGATAAAAAAGTAAGTCAAACATTCCCCTAGAGTAGGAATGGACATGTCACCTCCCACTAGGTCAATTGGGCCCACTGCCTATTCTTGTAAATAAACTCTTATTGGAACACAGCCATGGCCATGCATTGGTGTGTCGTCTCTGGCTCTGTTTTGCACCAGAAGAGCAGAGGAGGGTTGTGGTGACAGAGACCATACATACGGCTGCAAAGGCTGAAATGTTTATCTGGCCCCTTATAGGCAACAGTTTGCCTGTCCATGCTTAGGGTGTCAGATGACCATTAAGTAGCTTCTTAGTGTCCTGAAGCTGCGTTGTCTGGTGTGGTATTTAATTCTTTTTTAATCCTCACCCAAGGATATGTTTATTGATTTTAGAAAGGAGGGAAGTGTGTGTGAGTGTAGAGAGAGGGATGTGGGGAAGAGAGAAACATCAGTTGCCTCCCATATGTGCAACGACCAGGGATCGAACCTGCAACCTTTTGGCGTACAGGGCGATGCTTCAAACAACTGAGCCACCCGGTCAGGGCTATTTAAATATAATTTTTTTTAAAAGATTTTATTTATTATTTTTAGAGAGAGGGGAAGGGAGGGAGGCAGAGAGGGAGAGAAGCATCAATGTATGGTTGCCTTTTACCTGCTTCCAGCTACAGACCTGGCTGGAGACCTGGTTATGTGCCCTGGCTGGGAATCGAACCAGCGACCTCTGTGTTCGCATGCTTGTGCCTTACCCACTGTGCTACCAGCCAGGGCTTAAATTTAATTTAATTGTGTAAGAGACTAACTACACAAAGACGTGAACACCAGGCGGCGGGGATTATTGGAGATCATTTTTGAGGGTGCCTGCTGCACTACAGGACCAATATAACACGGCGGTCAAATAACTAATATCCTCCAGCCCTATTTGTCTGCGACACTGGACTTCACTTTCAAAGCGGTGGCTGAGATGTTCTCTGCTGACCAGTGACATTGCTCACAGACCCTGGGGAACCTCACCCCTCTGCTCCCTGTGACCTTGCTGCCCTTTACATATCCATCCAATTGTCCCCATGTCACCTTTGTGCCTGCATGTTTGCATATGTGCTATCATGTAAATGAGGCAAAGAGTCTGCCTGCTTTGAATGCAGCTACTGAAAAGCTGTGGGTTTTCTTAGACGTTTAGCATAAAGGGAAAGAGGAGCAGCTGTGCTCTTGAGCCTCCGTGGGATTCACTGAGGCGGTGTGTAAGTGTGCCTTTTAGGGAGTCAGGGCCAGCAGTTAAATGAGATTATTAGGTTTGGCTGGTGTGGCTCAGCGGATTGAGTGCTGGCCTGCAAATGAACAGAGCGCTGGTTCGATTCCCACTCAGGGCACAGGCCTGGGTTGTGGGCCAGGTCCCCAGTTGGGGGCGCTCAAGAGGCAATCACACATTGATGTTTCTCCCTCCCTTCCCCTCTCTCAAATAAATAAAATAGTAAAAAACAAAAATCATCAGCCCTGGCTGGTGTGGCTCAGTGAATTGAGTGCTGGTCTGCAAACCAATGGATATTTCTCTCCCACATTGATATTTATCTCTCTCTCTTTCACCCTCCCTTCCCCTCTCTCTAAAAATAAATAAAATCTTTTAAAACTTATTAGAGAATAAGAAATACAAAGACAAATAAAAGCAATCCCAAATACATATTAGACACACCAAAGAAAACAGAAGAGAACAATTCTGAAGACGGTATTGAAGGGGAAAAATTGTGATTATCAGATATGAGAAAGCCTGACCATAATTACCTGGCAGAGGGGAATACAGAACACAAGGGGCTGTGCTTTTTTTTTTTTTTTTTAATTTGGGTGCTACATAATTGTATGTCCATTTGAAATTAATTCACCAAGCTGCCTGGTTCTGAAATGTATTCACACACACACACACACAGGACTGCAATAAAAACTTTAAAAATATATTTTATTTATTATTTTTAGAGAGAGGGGTAGGGAGAGAGGCAGAGAGGGAGAGAGACATCAATGTATGGTTGCGTTTCACCTGCCTCCAGCCACAGACCTGACTGGAGACCTGGCTTGCAACCTGGTTAGGTGCCCTGGCTGGGAATCGAACCAGCGATCTTTGGGTTTGCAGGCCTTCACCTTATCCACTGTGCCACCAGCCATGGTTTACAATACATTAAATAAAAAGAAACAGATGCAGAAGTGCGGTGGAATGTACTCTCGACAAGAAACGGATAAAATTTTTGGAAGGACTCCATAGTAAATAATGGTGACGGAACCGCCCAGGGATTTTATTTTTGTCTCGTTTTAAATATATTTTATTGATTTTGCTGTTACAGTTGTCCCAATTTCTTTTCCCTTTGATCCCCTTCACCCAGTCCCCCCTCCAGCAATACCACCCCAGCCCTTCATTCGAGTGCAGGGGTTGTGCAGATAAGTTCCCTGGCTTCACCCTTTCCTGTATTATTCTTAATTCCCCCCTATCTTGTTGTTTTAGTATTTTTATTTTTATTTTTAAGGATTTTTTTCCATCATTTTCAGAAAGAAGGGCAAGGAGGGAGGAAGAAACGGAGAGAAGCATCAATGTATGGTTGCCTTTCACCTGCCTCCAGCTATAGACCTGGCTGGAGACCTGGCTTGCAACCTGGGTATGTGCCCTGGCTGGGAATCGAACCAGCAAGCTTTCGGTTTGCAGACCGGCACCTTATTTACTGCGCCACCAGCCAGGGCTTTTTTTTTTTTTTTTTTTTTTTTTAATCTGTACTTTCCAAACTCTCTACGCCAGCATGATATGATTTGGCAGAAGCACCAAGAAGGAAAAGCATTTGCAGACTGAAGAGTTTATTTCCGGTGACTGGTCGGGGGACTCAGTGCTGAAGATGGGAAACTGAACCCAAATGCACACGCGTTATTATCCAGGGAAGACATGGAAACAAAGCAAGAGCCCAACAGCAGGGAATCGGGGAAGTGCAGTCCCCATAGACTCCTAGGCAGGCGAGGAAAGTTATGTTTATAAAGAGCATGAGGCGTCTTGCCCAGTGGTTATTTGCATTTCAAATCATGTGTAAAACCACAAAATATAAAATGACAAAGCTCAGCCAGGTAACTTAGGTAGCTGGACTGTTGTCTGAATACACCAAGGTTTCAGGTTTGGTCTCTGGTCAGGCACATACAAGGAGCAACCAATGAATGCACCAATAAATGGAAAACAACTCCATGTTTCTCTCTCTCTCATCAATAAACTTACAGAATAAAGCAGAAATAAATAAAATGAATGAATAAGGAATAATTAGTTTTTAAAAGTGGCATGCAGTATTGACTTGTTTTTTTTTTTTTTAATATTTTATTTATTATTTTTAGAGAGAGGGAAAGGGAGAGAGGCAGAGAGGGAGAGAGACATCAATGTGTGGTTGCCTTTCTCCTGCCTCCAGCTACAGACCTGGCTGGAGACCTGGCTTGCAACCTGGTTATGTGCCCTGGCTGGGAATCGAACCAGCGACCTTTGGGTTCGCAGGCTGATGCCTTATCCACTGTGCCACCAGCCAGTGTTGTTCTACTTTTTTAAATGCATTTATTGGTTGCTTCTTGTATGTGTCTTGACTGGGAATTGAACCTGAAATCTTGGTGAAATGGGTTGATGCTCTAACTAGCTGAGCTCCCCTACCTGGGCCAAATCTGACTTTAAAAGGTAAAATATAGCTATATCTAAAAATATACAAGGAGTAAGGAAAAACCAAACAATAACTAGGGGAAATGTTATAAAGCCATATGATAAAAGCTAATACAGCTACTGAAAATGATATTTATAGAGTTATGATATCTGTAGTTTCCCGATGGGTTGGGATATTTATATGTATTATGCTAAGAAAAAGCAAAGGATGAAAAAAGAAACAGTCTATATTAACATTTCAGCTGTGTCAAAAAGACTGCAAAGAAAAATACTGAAAATTGAAAATCCTAAAATGTTCATTATCACTATCTTTGGCTGGTGGAATCTTGCTCCATAGTTATTTTTTTTCTTTGTAATTTCTGTTTCCCAAAATTTCTTTCTTTCTCTCTCTTTCTCTCTTTTTAATGTTTCCCAAAATTTCTTTTGAGAAAAAAAGAAAGGGAAAAAAAAAAAAAAAGCTACTGCTGGTTATTTCTTGGAGGAGGAACCCTGGAGGTAAATTGTGGCCCCTCAACTTTGTAGGGAAAGCCCTTTGGCCATTGCTGGGGATCTGTGGGATGTGTCTCCTTGAAGTTTTCACCTATGTATCTCCCACATATTTGAACCTTTCCAAATATGTATTTTTGTAGATTTTTTTTTCCACCTAAATGCTGCATATGGTACTGTCTGAATCACTCTGCAACTTGCTTTTATTGATGACTATCTCAGGGAGCTTCCTGCCACGTGCAGATCTTGCCATTTTTAAAAAATATTTTATTTATTATTTTCAGAGAGAGGGGAAGGGAGAGAGGTAGAGAGGGAGAGAAACACCAATGTATGGTTGACTTTCACCTGCCTCCAGTTACGAACCTGGCTGGAGACCCGGCTTGCAACCTGGTTTATGGGCCCTGGCTGGGGAATCGAACCAGATCTTGCAATTTTAACCTGCATTACATTTTCCCCAAGGGCCAGTCCTTGTTTATTTATTAGAAATTATTCTCTCCTTGATGGCATCCCTGTCCAGTCAGATTCTCTTGCTGCCATCCGCCACACTGCAATCAGCATCCATGCATGTCTTGCCTCAAATTCACATTCAAGTCCATCTCTGGCAAAGTCTGAGAAGAGGATATGGTCCCCACCGTGTCACCCTCATTCTGCCAGTGTCCCTATAAAGTCTCAGGAAACCGAGGTGGGAGTGACGCTGTGTCTGTTTGTTTGTTTTTTAAAGATTTTACTTATTTATTTTTAGAGAGAGGGGAAAGGAGGGAGAAAGAAGGAGAGAAACACACCTGGGTTGTGGGGACCTGACCCATAACCCAGCCATGTGCCCTGACTGGGAATTGAACCCGTGACCCTTCAGTTTGCAGGCTGGCACTCAGTCCACTGAGCCACACCAGCCAGGGCAGGGCTGAGTCTTTCTTTCGGTTCCAGGGCTGGAGTCCCTGGGCCCTGGTGAGATGGGGCTGTAGGTGAGGGGAACAGGGCCCCCGATGCCAGAGACCATCATAATTAACTGAACTGAGTGGAACCTCTCTTCTATCACATCTCTTGAGGGATGGTTGGGCCCCCCTCCCCATAGGGACACTTGTTGGACCCCCTGGGATAAGCCAGGAAAATCTCTCCGGCTCAAGGTCTTCAATTGAATCACAATTTGCCAAATTCCTTTGGCCAAGTGAGGTGCTATATACATTCCCAGGTATATTAATCACTTGCTAAGTTTTTGGTAACTTAGGATGCTTTGACATGTTGGGGGAGCCTTGCAGATCCGGGAGAGATAGCCCCTCCCTGGACTAATTAATTCCTCACGATAATCACAACCTGCCTGCTAGCTTGCCTTTCAGATGTGAACCCAGCCATCCTGAGCTCCTCTTCTCCAATCACCCCTTTATCCAACTCTCACACGCCAGCCAGTGTTTCCACTGCCCTAAGTCATCGGAGGGAACCAGAGACTAGAGACCACCCCTCAGGCCCAGACTCCCCAGGACCCACGCAGAGTAGCCGATTCTAAACAGATGACCCTGCCCTGACTCGCCTTTCCTAAAGAAACCCTAATAAAGGCTCTGGCTAGGCTCTCTCGGCCCCCACCCCCCACTCCATGCCTACCCCGCACCTGCAGAGAGCAGAGATCCCCTCTGCACCTCTGCCCGTCTGGCTGTCCCCCTCCTCTTGGGAAATGTAAGTCGTACAAATCTCCTTTCAAAAAACGTTGGCAGTCTTGTCATCACTCAATCACCTCGACACATTAACACCCCATTTTAGAGCAACAGCTTATGGGGATTAGGGCTGGGATTGTGTTAGGGGCCATTTTTCAGTCCACCACGTGTGGTGAGCACAAAGGAGACCCCCAGCAGACAGGGAGGGTGCCCAGAGCACCAAGATCCAGTCCTGGTAGGACTGCGGGTTCTGTGTGTGTGTGTGTGTGTGTGTGTGTGTGTGTGTGTGTAGCAGGACAGGGCAGGGCAGTGGGAATGACAGTGAGAAAATGAAGAAATAAAATAAAGTCACCCGGGCCAAGCTGCTAAATCAAGTAGGTTGAGGTATTAGGATATGATCCTATTCTTGTTTCCACTAGCCTAGGAACATAAACGTTTGCCTTTTCCGGTTCTGCGTCAATGCCTGGAGGTACATGAGGTCTTTGGCGAAAGCATGGAGCCACTCATCATTTGCTAGGTTACATCACGCCCCGCAAATTGTTTTAATTATATTGACATCGGCTGGATCCTTTCCGGACAGACGGTGTTTGTCAGACGTCTAACCCACTGAAGGTCCTGGGGCATTTATTACAGCAACACTGCACTTGGCAGCCACCATCCAGATCAGGAGACATTGACCCCTAACCTTTGGGGACCTATCCTAGGGGTCCACTCGCAACACTTCTGTCACCAAAGATGTAGGTGGTGTCGCCTTACCCCGACACCTCCGGGCCCCCAACCAATTCTCCAAGTTTCCAGGTACAACCTGGGTGTCCAACCATTCAACCCAATTCTGACACCACCAGGAGTTACCACGTGAGCGCGGCCCCCGCGGGCTGAGGGCTCAGTCCCGCAAGCCTGCCCACTGCTCAGTCCCTCAGTCGCGCGTCCCTGGCTGTCGCCTGTACTTCTGACCAACTGGCTATAAACCGGGACTTCCCACGACCTGCTTGCCCGGTTCAGTAATTTGCCTGTACAACTCACAGGACCCAGGGAAACACTTGATCTGCGTTTGTGCGTTTGTTGCAAAGGACGTGATAAAGCAGGGGTCGCCGACCCCCAGGCTTCGGACCGGTACCATAGCGGGTTAGGAACCGGGCCGCCCAGCAGATGAGCGACCGGCGAGTGAGCCTGAGCGCGGCGTCACCTGTACTTACCGCGACTCCGCGTCGCCGGCGTCACCGCCTGACTCCGCCTCGCGTCGCACCGGCCGGAGGTCGGATTCTGGAGGAGCGCGAACCCTACTGTGAACTGCGCACGCCAGGAATCTAGGTCGCAGGCTTCGTACTAGAATCCGATGCCTGATGACCTGAGATGGAGCAGAGGCGGTGACACTGGCGCTGGGGAGCGGCTGCGAATGCAGATTGTCATTAGCAGGGAGGTTTGACGGCACAGAGACCATAATCAATCAGTTGCGGGCAGACTCCTACCAAAACCCTATCGGCGAGTGGCAAGTGACCAGCTGCATCTGGTGGCAGGTTACAAAGCCATCGCCCGCCTCGCTCCCAGCCCCCAGCCCCTGGGAAAATTGCCTTCCACGAAACCGGTCCCTGGTGCTGGAAAGGTTGGGGACTGCCGTGGTAAAGGATAGAGATGAAGAGCCCCGTGAAGAGGTGACAGGGGCGAGGTCCGTCCATCCACTTTCAAAAAAGAGAGGTAATTGACGTACAACATTGTGCAAGTTGGCGGTGACCAGCACCTTCACTTGTCGTATCGACGACGCATTGCAAAATGATTACTGCCTAGGGTTGGCCAACACTTCTATCACGTCCCGTGATCATAATTGTCTGTGTGTGTGTGGTGGGGATAATAAGATCTAGTCCTTTAGCAACTCGGAAGTTTACAATATAGTAGTGTTGCTTCTGATCACTATGCTAAGGCATTGGATCTCCAAGACCTCTTTATCAGTGGTGAGTTTATATCCATCTTATTCTTACGAGTCAGGTTTATTGAGGGATCATTTACATAAACTCGTAGGACTCCAGATAATAAAACCCATCTTCTTAAAGTACATGGTGTAACTATATATATATATTCATTATTTTCAGAGAGAAGGGCAGGGAGGGAGGAAGAAAGGGAGAAAAACATCAATGTATGGTGGCCTTTCACCTGCCTCCAGCTGGGGACCCGGCTGGAGACCTGGCTTGTAACCTGGTTATGGGCCCTGGCTGGGAATCGAACCAGCGACCTCTCGGTTCAGTTCACATTTCCGCCCCAATCCACTGAGCCACACTGGTGTAACTTTTAAAACATTCAGTTTAGAGTTTGTTTTCATTTTTGACTTATAGCTTTATGGAGGTATAATTGACATACGATAAATTGTACATATTTGGAAGTGCTCAACTTGGTAAGCTTTGTTAATTTATTGATTTGAGAGAGAGAGAGAGGGAGAGAGAGAAATATCAGTTTGTTTTTCTACTTCTTTATGCCTTTATGCCTTCATTGGTTGCTGCTTGCATGTGCCCTGGCTGGAGATCAAACCCACAATCTTGATGTATCAGGACAATGCTCCAGCCAACTGAGCCACCTAGACAGGGCCAATTTGACAAGCTGACATACATGCACCCCCCTGAAGCCATCACCATGATCCAGATCACCCCCAAAAGTCTCCTGTGCCCCCTTGTAATTCCTTCTTCCGCTCCCTCCCCCAGACAGCCACCCACCTGCTTTCTGTCAGGGTAGATTAGTTTGCATTTTCTGGTCTTTTCTATAAATGGAATCGCAGGCAATGTTCTATTTTTGGCCTGGCATCTTTTCCTGAGCGGCATCGTTTTGAGATTCGTCCACATTGCCGCACGCTCCCTTGGTTCATTCTTTTTGGTGTGAAGCGGTATTCCGCAGTCCAACCGCGCCACAGTTTGCCGATTCGTCCACCTGTTGATGGACATTTGGGTTGTTTCCAGCATTTGGTTGTAACAAATAAAGCGGCTGTGAACGCGTGTGCAAGTCTCGGGATGACCCTGACGTGCCAGCTCTCTTGGGTAAATACCCGGGAGTGTGATTGCTGGGTTGGATAAGTGTATGTTTAACTTGGTCAGAGACAAACTGGTTTTTTTTTTTTTGCGAAGTGGCTGGACCATTCTGTACCCCTTCCAGCAGTCCAGGAGCTCCAATTGCTCCGCTGGGTCTGTCCAATCTTAGCACGCTCGTGGGTACGTAATATTCAGTCACAATTCAGCTCAATTCCGACACTGTCCCCCTTGGAGACAGCATCATGTCCCTCAGGCTGAGTGGGGGCTCAGTCCCGCAAGCCTGCCCCCATCCCCCGCTTCAAAGGCTGTCATCTGTGCATGTTGTCACCTATGCTTCTGAACAGCTAATTGGAGATTCCCACAACCCCCTCCTTGGGTTTGATTAATTTTTGAGCACAGCTCACCGAATCAGAGAAACATATGTCTTACTAGATCACGGGTTAATTATAAGAGGTTAGAACTCAGAGAAACAGCCGGATGGAACAGCACAGGGCCAGGTATGGAGAAGGGGAGCGGAGCTTCCTCGCTTTCTGCTGGTTTCAGTCTCCAGTCTCCACGTGTTCACCAACCCGGAAGCTCTCTGAACCCTGGGTTTTTGGGGGACTTTTGTCTGTTTGTTTTTCTTTTTAATGGATGCTTCATTCCATAGGCACGCCTGGCCATTGGTGTTTGAACTCCATCTGCAGCCCTTCTCCCATCCTTGGAGGTTGGAGATGGGACTGAAAATTCCAACCTTCTAAATCATGTGGTTGGTTCCCCTAGCAACCAGCCTTCCCGAAAGTCACGTCATTAGCAAAGGGGCTTGGTATGAATAAAAGTCACCTTGATCACTCTTATCACGTAGGAAATTTCAAGGGTTTTAGGAGCTTTGTGCCAGGAGCTGGGGTAGAAAACAAATACAGCCCTGGCTGGTGTGGCTCAGTGGATTGAGCGCTGGCCTGCACACCAAAGGGTCACCAGGTCAATTCCCAGTCAGGGCACAGGTTGGGGGCCAGGTCCCCAGTTGAGGGTGTGGGAGAGGCAACCACACATTGATGTTCCTCTCCCTCTCTTTCTTTATCCCATCCCCTTTCTAAAAATAAATAACCAAAGTCTTTAAAAACAAGACAAAACAAAAACATGCTGGTTCGATTCCCAGCCAGGGCACATAACCAGGTTGCAAGCCGGGTCTCCAGCCAGGTCCGTAGCTGGAGGCAGGTGAAAGGCAACGGTCCATTGATGTCTCTCTCCCTCTCTGCCTCGCTCCCTTCCCCTCTCCCTAAAAATAATAAAGAAAATCTTTAAATAAATAAATAAACAAAATACAGGCCACATATCACGATATCCTAGCATACGTAGCATCTTTGGATGCCTTTCAAAGCGAGGTGCAGACACCAGCATGCCTCACCCTTAAGCCCTCCAATGAGCATATTATTAACAAGAGTTCCATGTTTGTTCACAGCTGTGTTTTGAACGGGTTGACACATACGCACCGTTACATGCACAAATCTTCATTCCCACATCCTGGGAAAGACCTGACTGACGTGTGCGGCCCTTCCCTGTTGCTGTCCCCAATCTGAGGGGTTGAAGAGCCTGGCATATTGTCCTGTGTAAAACGCCCCACCTTCTGCCCTGGCCGGTGTGGCGCCATTGGTTGAAGCGTTGTCCTGTGCACCAAAAAGTGAGGGCTTTGATTCCCGGTCCGGTCACCTACCTAGGTAGTGGGTTCACTCCCTGGTTGGGACACATATAGGAAGCAGCTGATCAATAGTCCTCTCTCATGTTGATGTTTCTCTCTCTGTCTCTCCCTCTCTCTCTCTCTCTTAAATCAATAAATATATATATTTTTAATGTCCCTCCTTCTGATTCGTCTCTGTCTCTGTAGATTCCTTTACGTTGGACCCTTTCTGCTGTGTTTCCCACAAAACTATGTGTCTAGAGCTGGGTTTCTCATCTCCACACTGTGGTGGCGAGGGGTGGTCCTGTGCCCCAGGGGACGTTGAGCCGCACCCCTGGCCTCAACCCATGACCCCCAGCAGCATTTTCTACCCCAAGTTGTACCAACCAAAAATGTCTCCAGACCCCTAGTCCGACAAAATTGTCCCTGGTTAAGTACCACTGGGCTCCATGCTTGTGGTATGGAGTCTTCCTGGTTTGTTCCCAGAGCAGTGGGTCTCTTTCTTATTATAATTTTTAAACATTCTCATTCAAGGACATGTTGGTGGATTTTTAGAGATGGGGGGAGGGAGGGGGAGAGAGAGAGAGAGAGAGACAGAGATTGGGGTGCATACCTGAAACCTAGGTATGTGCCCTGTCTGGAATCAAATTGGCCGTCTTTGGTTGTACAGGACAATGGTCCAGCCAACCAAACCACACTGGCCACAACTCTTATGGTGAGGGGAGTGGACACAATTTTTCCTCCAGAGGTGGCTAACCAGAAGGAGTCATAGTTACACTAAAACTCCCTGAGCTTCTGACTTCCTTGGCCTAGGGACTGGCTTTCTTTCTTTCCCTTTTTTTTTTTTTTTTTTAATTTATAAGAAAGATTTTGTTTGTTATTTCCAGAGAGAGGAGAAGGAAGAGAGGCAGAGAGGGAGAGAAACATCCATGTGTGGTTGCCTTTCACCTGCCTCCAGCTACGGACCTGGCTGGAGACCTGGTTAGGTGCTGGGGCTGGGAATTGAACCAGCGACCTTTGGATTCGCAGGCCGGTGGGACTGGCTTTTGAAAGATGTACAGGGGTTGTGATGGGCAGCCAGGATGGGGACTGGCCACTGTGGAGTGGAGTAAACATGTACTATGGACAAAGAGATGCTGAAAGTGGGTTGGACTCTAAGCTGGGTGAGTGACGTCAGTCCTCCGTGACTCAGTTTCCTCATCTCTGAAGTGAGGATATAATAACAGTGCCCACATAGTAAGGTCATCCTGAAGACTGACTGAGCGGCTATGTTAATCTCTTGGCACCGAACCAGGTACTGACTAAGTACCATGTAAGTGACAAATGCAATAAAATGATGACTCTGTACCTTGGAATGACAGGGGTGTCCCTGGCTGTGTTTGTACATTGGCAAAGCGTGTCACCTTCCCTGAGGTGGGAGATGGCTTGCCACACTGGGGATCAGTCCCAGGTCACAGAGGAAAAGTGGGCTTGGATCCAGCCATCCCCATCTTTCTAACCTGGTGGCTGAGAGACACTGTCCCACCTCCTAAACTTCGTCTCCTTCTCTCACCACCTTTGAGCACTGGCCAGGATGTCACCACCTCGCTTAGAAATTACAATTCACCTCAGTGTCTGACCCAGTCCCCCACCCTAACTTAGTCTCTCCCTGGCACGATATTACCTGTCTATCTGGAAAGCTCTCTCTGTGGGACAGCCGTACACCATTATTAAGTCTGTCTGGGAATAAATAGGGCGGCTCATTTGGTTGAAGCATTATTCCATACACCAAAAGGTTGCGGGTTCAATCCCCAGGGGGAGTCTATGGGAGGCAACCGATTGATGTTTCTCTCTCATGTCAATGTTTCTCTCTCTCTCCCTGCCTTCCTCTCTCTCTCAAATCAATTAAAAAAAAAAAAAAAAAAAAAAAAAAAAGCCCTGGCTTGTGTGGCACAGTTGGTTGGAATGTCATCAAAAGGTTGGGGGCTCAATACCTATTCAAGGCACATACCCACATATCTAGGTCATAGGTTCAATCCCCTGTTAGGGCATGCTAGTCTCTCTCTTTAACATCAATAAACATATATTTTTTATGTTTTTAAAGATTTAAACAATTTATTATTTCCAGAGAGAGGGGAAGGGAGAGAGGCAGAGAGGGAGAGAGACATCAGTGTATGGTTGCCTTTCACTTGCCTCCAGCTACGGACCTGGCTGGAGACCTGGCTTGTGACCTGGTTATGTGCCCTGGCTGGGAATCGAACCTGCGACCTTTGGGTTTACAGGCCTGCGCCTTATCCACTGTGCCACCAGCCAGGGCCAAATATATATTTTTAAAAAGCAATAAAAAGAACATCCTAGGCTTAGGAATTTTTTAAAAGAAATATTCTCTTATGTTTTAAAATTTCACTTGAGAAAAGAGAGGGTCTTTTCTAATGGACACCAAGCTGCCCCTCACACACTCTGCTTCAACCACACTAGCTGCCTGCCTCTCACCACACCGGGCATCTTCCCAGCACAGGGCCTCTCTGCACTGGCTCCACCTGGCTTGCCTCCTCACCTCCTTCAGGCCTCTGCAAAAGGTCACCTCCTTCGAGAAGCCAGCCCTGATCACCCACCTAAAACAGCCCCTGGTGCACTTTCAGCTCCTTTACCTGACTTAAGTCTTCTTCTTAGTACTTGTCACTCTTTGCCATTGATGGGGTTTTTAACGACCTTTCCTCTTTCTCCATTGATTTTAGTTTTCTATGGATGCTGTAACAATTGGCCACTGATTTAATGGTTTAAAACAACACAGATTTATTACCTTACAGCTCTGGAGGTCAGGAGTCCAAACTGGTCCTTATAGGGTGAAAATCAATGTGTCTGCAGGGCTAGTTCTTTCTGGAGGGTCAGGGGAGAATCTGTTTCCTGGCCTTTTCCAGCTTCTAGATGCTGCCTGAGTTCCTTGGCTCTTGGCCCCTTCCTTCACCTCCAAAGCCAGTAGCGGGACATCTTCAAATCTAACTTGGACCTTCTGTGTCCAGCATCATAACTTGGACCCTTGAGAAGACACTGGGCCCACCCTGATAACCCAACAGTATCTCCCCATCTCAAGATCCTTGACTTGATCACATTAGCAAAGTCTCTTTTGTCACATGAGGTCACATGTTCACAGGTGCCAGGATTGTTTCAGAGACATCTTTGGGAGGGGTTATTCTTCAGTCTACGGACAAATCATTCGTATTATTGATGCACTACTCTTTCCCCAGTGCCTGGCTTTGACTAGGCACTGTTCTGTGGGAGTTACCAAATGAATGAATGAATGATTGGATAAGTGAGTGAGTGAATGGGTAAATGAATGAATGAATGGAAAAGTGAGTGAACGGAAGAGGGTGAATGACTGACTGAGCCAGTGAGTGGATGGGTGAGCGAATGAATGAATGAGTAAATGGATGAGTGAGTGAATGAATGAATGAGAAAATGGACGAGTGAGCGAATGAATGAATGAATGAATGGAAGAGTGAGTGAATGGAAGGGAGTGAGTGAGTGGATGGGTGAGCGAATGAATGAATGAGTAAATGGGTGAATGAATGAGTAAATGGATGAGTGAGTGAGTGAGCGAATGAGTGAATGAATGAGTAAACAAATGAGTGAGTGAATGAATAAATGAGTGAAACACAAAGCAGGAAGGGCAGGATGGAAGTTTGGTGGAGCAGGTTTTGGGGGACTGAAGACCAAGGAGGAAGTGGCAGCCCCAGAAGGAAGTGGGGCGGCACCCCTTGCTCAGGGCAGGGAAGGATGGGAGAAGCAGGGAGGAGCAGGGCTGGTGGGAGGCGGGAGGAGGGATGATGAAGCAGGGATTGGGGCGTCCTGTTCTCCCACTTGAACCTGCCTTCCGCCCACCTACTCACCACCCTCGGGGCTGGGCCCAAGCCTCCCTGGAGCTGCTGGGGAGGAAAGAAAGGGGGGGCACTCACAGGAATGCCCGACTGGCACAGCTGGTTTGGCAAGTGCTGGCATCTTGGCAGAGAAAAGTGCTGGGGACAGTGAGGATGTTCCTGGGGGCGCTGCGTGCGCCGGGCGCAGGGGAGGGTGGCCCCTTTGTTCCCTGGTCTACCCCTGTGGGCCCCAGACTCCCACACCCAACACCCCCACCCCGGAAACCTCACTGGGTTCTGTCCATCCCAGCCCCAGGGGCCAGGAACCCGACTCCCATTCCTAACTCCCTGCCTCAGACCCAGGAGTCCAGGGAAGTTTCCTCACACACTGTCCCCACCAGGTGTTACCTCTTGGGACCCCTGCTCTCCGGACCTCGATCCCTCTTCTCCCTTTGTGACCAGGCGGCTGGTCAGGATCCAGGTTCTCAGATCCCTCCCACCCCACACCCACCACCCGCATCACCTCCGATCCTGGGGTCAGGGTCCCCGGACATCGGCTCCCTCAGAGGGGACCAGGGCCAGCCCAGCTGTGGAGCAGGGCGGGCGGGGCCCCCTGGGTGCGTGCGCGAGGGATGCTCAGACCTGCAGTATCGGCCCTGGGGCGGGCTGCTCTGCGGGATGGAGCAATCCGGGTGGAGAGCAGAGGAGGTTTCTACAAGACGCACACCCCGAGATGGACCCACAGATTAGCGGGGGAGGCTGGGGGAAGGAAGTCCTGTGGCCTTGGAGCGGGTAGCTGCCCCCGCTCCCACCCCACCCAGCGTGTCTTTGTTTCCTTCTCAGAACGGCCATTGGGAGCCTTGGGCCACCGGCATCCCCCACCCACGGCCACTCTCCTCCAGGTCCAGCTGTCTAGGTGTCTAGGTGTCCCAGTTTCACCTGCGTCTGGGTCGCAAGAATCCTGGCTACCGCCTTGTCCTCCCTCAGACCCGGGGGTCCGGACCCCCAGCCCCAGCACTGTTCCCCGATCTCCACCCCGTTCCGATGTCCTGTTCCGGCTCCAGGATTTGGGAGCCCTGCCTCCAGCCTCTGCCCTCTCGGGAACCCTGCCTCTAGGCAGCCCGAGCTGGCCCGGCCTCAGCTCTCCCAGAATTCCTGGCAATTACTAGCTTTTCATAAAAAGGTCGGGCTCTAGAGGTGACAATGGCCCCGATTCGGTGGAAACGACCTCGTGACCCAGTGACCTCCCTTTGCCCATGTCTAAGCTCTAAGAGCAAAATAGCACGTCCTGGAGCTTGGGGGGGGGGGCAGGTGGGCTCAGACAGAGGCCAAGGAGTTGACGGTGGGGCGCTGGGGTGGGGTGCTTCCCAGAGCCCCATCTCTGCTCTCTGCCCTAGGCCAGCAGGGAGACAGCTTCCTGCTGTCTTTTTCCATTCAGTCCCTGTGGTTTGAGGTGGAAAGGGGGACCTGCTGGTGGTCAGCGGTGACATTATCAGTCTTCCCTGCTTACTGGGGCAGAGGGCATGTCCTATTGCTATCGGGCATTGTTCCCTACTACTCTTTTTTTAAAAAGATTTTATTATTTATTATTTTTAAAGAGAGGGAAAGGGAGAAAGGTGGAGAGGGAGAGAGGGAGAGAGACATCAACGTGTGGTTGCCTTTCACCTGCCTCCAGCTACAGACCTGGCTGGAGACCTGGCCTGCAACCTGGCTATGTGCCCTGGCTGGGAATCGAACCAGCGACCTTTGGGTTCACAGGCCGGCACCTTACCCACTGTGCCACCAGCCAGGGCCTGTTCCCTACTATCTTAAGCCCCTAGGGACAGATGATAGCTCCCACCCCAGGACCCAGGAATGTCCCCCCTAATCTCCAGATGTCCCCGCTCTCTTTGGCCTGGAGGAAAATCTTCCCAGCTGTCTCTCCAGTCTCTAGGCCTTGGCCCGCACCAGACCTCTACCTGGACCCTTTCTGCACTCAGGTCTGTCACCTGGTGGGTGTCCCTACAGAGGCCTGTGACCTCCCTAAGGGGCTGAGTGTCTACAGGCAGGACACTAAACAAATCAAATTAACCCCTGCCTAGCAGTCAATTCAACTAGTGTTTAATTACACGTGTCATCTTAAACTTTTTCATAGCCACATTTAAAAAAAGATTTTATTTATTTTCAGAGAGAGGGGAAAGGAGAGAGACAGAGGAAGAGAAATGTCGATCAGTTGCCTCTTGCACGCCCCCAACTAGGGATCTGGCCTGCATCCCAGGCATGTGCCTTGACTGGGAATCAAACTGGTGACCTTTCGGTTCTCAGGCCAGTGCTCAATTCACTGAGCCACACCAACCAGGGCAAGTCACTTTTTTTTTTTTTTTTAATGAAAAAGTCTTTCTTTTACTTTTTTACTCACCTGTTTGGTGAGATTGGTTTTAGGTGTATGTTTTCTTCAATCCAACATGCCCAAAATGTCATCATTTTAATATGTAATTGGTAGAAAAATTACGCGTGAGATATTTTACATGCTTTATCTCAATTCCGATGCTTGGGTTCTAAGAGTTAAATTGAAATCTAGTCTTACCAGAGGGGAGTATTTTATACTGTTTCTGTTTTGAAAATGAAGTAGAATTGGAAACATTCACTTCTTTGGTCACATGTGCCATGTTTCCAGCGGTCAGTAACCACACGTGGCTGGTGGTTCCTATGGTGGACAGCACCTCTCTAAGCTGTGTTTACTTTTGTGTTTCTTCTGGGGACACAGTGCTGGGTCCTGACCCAGAGGATTCCCACCCCCCAAGACATCAGTCAGAGGGATAGATGATGGGTGGATGGATGGATGATAAATTGATGGATAGACTGAGGGATGGACAATCGTTGCTCCTCCCCGAACTCCCCGCCATCCAGCTGGCGCTGTTTCCTACATTTTCCTTCCCTTTTCCTTCCAAGTCTCCTCCTTGTCCTACAGATGCCTCAACCCTCCTGACCTGTTTCTGTGGGGTCACCAGGCCCAGTGACTGACTCTCCCTCCCGTCTTGTTATTAAGATGCTTTTCTTTCTTCTTTTTTTAAAAAGATTTTATTCATTATGTTTAGAGAGAGGGCAGGGAGGGAGGAAAAAATGAAGAGAATCATCCATGTATGGTTGCCTTTCACCTGCCTCCAGGTGGGGACCTGGCTCGCAACCTGATTATGTACCTTGACTGGGGATCGAACCGGTGACCCTTGGGTTTGCAGCCAGTGCTCAATCCACTGAGCCACACCACCCAGGATGATGCTTTTCTAGTGTCTTCTTTTTCTTCTTGCCAACCCTTAGGAGCCTGGGCTCCTCACCCTCAGCAGTCAGGCTGTTCATCTCTCACCATCAAGAGCATTGACTGAACATCTACTGCGTTCTGGGAACTTCTCCAGGCAATTCTCCCGGGAAACAGCAGAAGACAAACGTATCACAGGCCCTGTCTCCATGGGGTTGACTGTCTAATGAGGAGACGGCCCACAAGACCGAGAAGGAAAACGCGTAGGGTGATGAGTGCTGTGGAGAAAGGTCAAACAGGATGGGGGGTGGGGGAAGGAGACATTAGTGGAAGAGCTCGCAGGGGTGTGACGGGCAGACTTGGGTGCAGCCTCCAGGTGTCGGGAAGAGCACGTCAGACAGGGAACAGCAGGTGCAAAGGCCAGAGGTGGGAATGTTTCCTGGGTCTCTGGGTCCCCTTGTTTGGCAGGTCCCATCCCACTCAGACAGCCTCCAGGCCCACCTACTCCCTTCAGCTGCCTCCTCTAGACTCTCTCGGGGCCCCCCTGGATTTCTTTGTCCCCCAGGACTGCCTCCCACCTTTCCTCTCCAGTCTCCCTCAGGGGCCTGGGAATTCTGTTCCCCTCAGACTCTCCCCTCCTTCCCTCTCATTCCGGCAATGCTGTGGGGGGCCTGGTGACAGTTCAGCGGAGGTTCCAGTGTGAGGGAGAGGACAGGACAGGGCTGTCACCTCCTCAGAGCCAGGAACGAAGGGGTCTTTAAGATAGAACCATCCTGGCTGATGTGGCTCAGTGGATTGAGCACCAGCCTGAGAACCAAAGGATCACTGGTTTGATTCCCAGTCAGGGCACAGCCTGGGTTGCAGGCCAGGTCGACAGTTCAGGGTGCAAGAGAGGCAACCACATATTGATGTATTTCTCTTTCTCCCTCCCTTCCCCTCTCTCTAAAAAGTAAATAAATAAAATCTTAAAAAAAAAAAAAAGGTAGAACAAAGGCAAGGTGGCCCAGGCCCCAGAACCAGGTGACACATCTCTGCCCAGCCCCCACCACCCCAATATCAGGGAAGTCCATTTGGCCCTTGGACAGGGACAGCTGGCCCTCATGATTCCCTACCTCCCTTCCTTGGGGGAGGGCCCTTTCACAGTTGAAAGGTGAATACTGAAAGGAGCCAAAGCAGGATTCAAACTCAATAGTGGCAGGGTGGGGGTGGGGCGGAGGGTCCCCACACCACAGCACCTAGAAATGGTTCTTTGGGCAGACAAACAGAGGGGGCGCGACACCCCAGGACGGCCGTTTTCCGCTTGTCCTCAGAGCAATAGTGGGTAATGCTGTGTGACCTTGGTCAAGTCACTCTGCCTCTCTGAGCTCCACTTCTGCATCTGTCATATTCTGACACGTTCCACCCACCTCCCCTTGCAGCGACATGTGGCGAACTGTAATTGGCCAGCGAATAGAGTCTTAAATAGTGATATTTTTGGTTTTACTCATTCAACCACCATTTCTTGGGCCCATACTAGAAAACTGAAGAGAAATTTCTAGAAGGTATCAACCAAAATGTCCATTCATGATGGTTACCTTTGTGAGTAGAAGGAGGGCCACAGGGACCCATATTTTCTTGCTAGACTCATCTGCTGAGACACTTGGGGGGGTGGAAACAAGGTACACACACTCCTTTTGTCCTATCGAAAGAAGTCACTTTCGGTGAGCAGATTGATCTTCATGACCCAACTCCAGGTCTCTGAGGATCAGGAGACCAGCGGGTTGGGAGCAGCCAGGTTTTGGGGGGATAGGGCAGGAGGAAGCACTGACACTTGAGAAATGTGTCACCTGGTCTTCATAGTTTGGGGAAACTGAGGCACAAGTCGCAGAGAAGATTGGTTCCAGGCGCCACAGCTGCGAGGTGCCGGAGCTGGAATTCAAAGCAGGTGCTGTCATCTTCAAGCTCCCATACCAACCACGTGTGGCCTCGTCTGTGGTCTCTCCAGTCTTGTCTCTGGGCCTCACCCCCTCTCACCGCCTGTGACACCCCTGTTTTCCCGTCTTTTCCTTGGTGGCCTATCCCTACCTCTGTCTCCGTGTCTGCTTCCTCTTCTGTGTCTCTCATGGTCCAACCTCTCTGTGTGCCTCAGTCTCTCTTTTGGTCTCTCTGTCTCTCGCTGCCTCTGACCCTCTGAGTGTCTCTGCCCTCCCTTGGTCTCTCTCCTGCCCGTACCGCTGTGGCCCTCTCTGTCGCTCAGTCTGTCCCTACGTGAGCCCCTTACCGGGCAGTTTTCTAAGTGTGGCGTTCATTCCAGCGCTTAGAAAAGTGTCTGGCCAACAGGAGACTCAACAAATACGAGGTCTGCTCCGAAAGTATCATCAGCACCAACTGTTTTAATTATACTAACATTGGCTTGACACTTTAGGGACAGACTTCCTCTGTCTTGAGTTAAAAAAGGAATGAGTGAATGAGTGAATGAATTAATGAATGTGCGAATGAATGAATGAGTGAGTGAGTGAATGAATGAATGCGTGAATGAATGAGTGAGTGAATGAATGAATGAATGAATGTGTGAATGAATGAGTGAGTGAGTGAATGAATGAATGTGTGAATGAATGAGTGAATGAATGAATGAATGAACTCAGTTGGGATTAGCTCTCTCAGATAAGCAAACACAGGCTGCAGGTGGGCACAGGCATTCCAAAGCCAGCAGACTGGAAGCTTCTGGTGTGGGACTGTCCCTGAACCCCTGGACTCTGCCCCGCGCGCTGCTCCCAAGATGCCCAGGACCTACCCATCTCCCCTCCTCCCCACTCTCGGACAAGGGCGGCTCTCCCGGCCGCTCCCCGCTGCTGGAGGCGTGGGTAGCAGCTGGGAGAACCGGCTGGGTGCTGCCCCTCCCCTTGGGCGCGGAGGTAGGCACCTGGCGGGTTCCCCAGGTGGCAGGGTGGCAGACAGACGCTGCTGCTACACATACTTGGTCCGCGAGCCGGTGCGGTCGGCTGCCTGTACGCCCTCCCCTCCCCAGCCTTGCCGGCCTGCCATGGATGGGCCCGCGGAGCCCCAGACCCCGGCCCTGTGGGACACGGAAGAGAACGACATCTCAGAAATCAGGTAAGCGCCCGTCACCCCTGCCAGGAGGTGGCCCGCGGGGAGACCAGGGGCCTCTGCAAAGCCGAGCCGGCCTCCTGCAGCCTCAGGCCGGCCAAGTTGGCTGGCTGCGCTGGGCTGGCCCACCCTCTCCAGGGCGCACGTCCCTCCTAGGAGGGAGCTGGGAGACCTGGGCTGTCCTGCGTCTCTAGCTGGGATGCCTGGGGTGTCATCGTCCCTCTTGGGGCCTCAGTTTTTCTGTCTGTTAAAGGGGCCCCCCAAGCCATCTGTCTGATGTAGGGCTGGGTGAAAACAGAGGGTTTGGTGTGCAGTTGCTCAGGAAACATGAGAACCTGCTCTACCCCTTTCCGCCCTGGACACCGCAAAAAGCCCTCAAATCAGGGCACTTTCTCTCACAGGGCTCAGAATGTGCCGCCGCTCCCTGTGTGTGGGGGGGATGGGAGGGCAGAGGTGAGTGGGGTTCAGGACACAGCTGAGCCCCAGGGAGCTGGAGGCTCCGTCCACGGGGCAGGGGGCCAGGGAAGTGCACCCTCACAGCAGAGGTTAGGACAGAGCATCCCTCACCTTTCAAGCATGACTCCTTTGCCCCTGGGGCTGAGTCAGACACTTTTATAGCACCGGCTTTCCAGATGGGGAAACTGAGGCCGAGAGGGAAAGTGACTGCAATCACGCAGCCAGAAGCAACTTTGAGCCACATCTGTCTGACCCCAGAGGCTGCGGTTTCTCCTCTCTTCGACAGCCTCAGTGGTACTCTCTCCCCATGGCTCCATTTTTCAGATCAGTGAGCAGAGGCTCAGAGAGGTCAGGCAGTCTGTCCAAGATCACACAGCAACCTGCATAGGTAATCGCCATCCAACTCCCAGTCTCTCACATTCTGCCAGGCGAAGGTCTCCCACTGGCCTTCCGGGCTCCTCCAGCCACCTCAGGCTTCCGGTCCCCTCCCTCAGCCCCATGCTGGGGCACAGAGAGGCCTCCCTGGTACCCGGAACTCCAGAGACTGGAGCCGCTGAACTCTAATTGTTGTGACGTAGGCAAACCTCACAGTGTCTCTGGGCCTCTCCAGCTGGGAGTGGCCACGAGCTAGTCCCAGCTCTGCTTGAGGAATATCCTAGTGTTCTTCTCCCAGGCCCCTGGGTTCTATAGTTTCTCCCTCCACAGATAACTGGGTCCCTCCCTGGATTCCCACCTCTAGGAAGCTTTTGGCCTCCATTTCCTCATCTGAGAAATGGGGGTAAGTAACTTTCACCTGTAAGACACCTCTAGATCTGAATGTCTGCTGCCTTCTGGGTGCTGCTCTTAGGACTTCAGACTTGCTTTTCCATGAGCTTCTGGAAGCCTCTGGATCCAGAAGGTTGCTTCTCATGAATGCCCTTAACATCCCTTCGGGGGCTTCCCCAAAATTGCTCCTTCTTTTGAGTGGCCATCTCGGGGATGGGCCTATAGTCACCAAGGCAGACCCCTGGGCATAGCCCCTTCCTTCCTCTCCCTCCACAGCTTATCTCTACCCAACCCCACTTTGCTGTAACTTGCCTCTCTCTATTCCAGGGCCCCAGCTCAGACCTCATCTTGGCCCCCAGAGCCTCGCCCTAGCCTTCCGCCTCCAGTCCTTCCCAGAGCTGCCCCTCCCTGCCTCCCAGTCCCAAAGCAACTCCAAGTCCTGGCACTCTGGCCTCCCAGTCTCCTCCCTCACCTACATTCCACCTGGCACAGGACTTCCAATTTCCTGGCCACACCTCTCTGTTCCCTGCCTCAGTGCCTTTGCACATTCAGTTCCTTTCTGCAGGAATCCCCAGAGAGGTTTCTTCTCATCTGCCAGTCTACCCCTGGCCCCTCCAGCCAGCTCAGGATATACTACTTTGGGCCCTCTCTTCCCCTCCCTTAGCTCCGTGCTGGGGCACAGAGAAGCCTCCCTGGTGCCTGGGACTCCAGAGACTGGAGCAGCTGAACTCTAATTGTTGTGACATAGACAAACCTCACAGTGTCTCTGGGCCTCTCTAGCTGGAAACTCAAGTCCCTTCCATGGCTTCCCAGCACCCACAGTGATGGTTTCCAAAACATTTTTGAGAGGGAGATACCTTTGGCTGAGAGAAATCTTCCTCCCAAACAGAGCAGTTCATGGGAGACCTCATGGCAGAGCTGCTATCATTGAAAATGCAGGAACACGCCTAGGGTCCCTCCACTTGCCCTGCCGTTCCCAGGACCTTGCCTCTCTGCACCCACAGTCCCCACCCTCCTCGCTAGCAGGGCCTCATCCAGCTGCTTCCACGGCACCCCCAGCCACCTGCAGACCTTTGCACCCAAAGTGTCCTTTGCCTGGGAGGACTTCTTGTCATGCAGTTTAAGACTCTTGGCCACCCCAGGTCAGTCCCTGATCAGGATTTCCATTGCAGACCCATCCCTTGGCACCCAAATGCTGACCTGTTCACAGATAGGGACAGTGTGGGGGCCACCCCTGTGGTTTTTGGCTTGAGGGCACCTATGACATCTCCGAGAATAATGTCAATGAGTGGAGGTGAGATGAGGCAACCTCTAAGGTGGAGCTTGCAGAAAGATTACTCAGGATGAGCAGATGGGTGACGACTGTCAGGGCTCGCAGGAAGAGGAGACCGGAGGGGCAGAGCACAGTGGCTCTGACAAGGAAATGAGTGGCTGTGTGGGTCCGAGGGACCGACTGGGCACCGGAAAATTCCCATGGAGACCATTATTACACAACAGCGACATGAGTGATTCTTACTCCTCACCCAAGATACGCTTACTGATTTTTAGAGAGAGGGAGAGGGAGAGGGAGGGAAACAGGGATGGGTTGCGTCCCATACGCAACCTGGCTGGAGATCGAACCCACAACCCAGGCATGTGCCCTGACCAGGAATAGAACCCGCAACCTTTTGGGAAGATGCTCCAACCAACTGAGGAGCCTGGCCAGGGCATGACAAGAGTGACCCTTAATGTCCAGTGCAAGATACTATCTGCAGCCTGATCCCACTTTTACGTCTCTATCCACCCCCAATAAGAAAAACTGAGCGATCTATTGTGTTGGGGATACAGGTCCATGTGAGAAAACTGGCCCCCCAAAACCAAGCAACTGCCCCAGCTAGTGTGACTCAGTTGCAAAACCGAAGGTTGCTGGTTTGATTCCGGGTTGAGGCACATGCCTGGGTTGTGGGTTCGGTCCCAGGCCCATCAATGTATCTCTCTCACATTGATGTTTCTCTACCTCTCTTTCTCTCTCCCTTTCCTTCTCTCCAAAATCAAAACTTAAACTTAAAATTAAATAAGACAAAAAGAAACCAAGCAGCTTACAAGAGTTTAATTTGGCATAGAGGCTGTGTGGAGGAGGCCCAAGGGACAAGGAAGCACCCAAGACACATTGCTCAGAATGTTCTAGTTCACAGGGTTTGTTATCAGTTGCGCTTTATAAATTTTATGTGTTCCATGTGCCTTGTATATATGCTGTGGACTAAAAGGGATAATAAGGGGAAAATTAAAATTTTAAGAGGAAAAAGTTAGAAGCAGGGGGTAGGCGCAGTCAGTTTACAGGGTGGGTAGCCAATGGGGAAACAAGACCAGGGGACATTAATCCCTAGAGAACTTTTCAAATGTTCCCTGAGCTGAGTATTTTCCACGTATGCCCTTGTACAATCTTCACAACAGCCTTTTGAGGTGAACTAGTATCATCCCATTCATGACTAAGGCCCAGAGAGGTTGAGTGACTTGCCTGAGGTCACACAGCTGCCAATTCGGGTGGAGCAGGAATTTGAACGAAGGCAGGCTGACTCTCTCTCACCCCTGATGGGATGGGCAGGTGTGAAAGGATATTAGATGGTGAGCAAGATTCGGGAAGGACAGGACAGGGACCTACTCAGATGGGAGGCTTAGTAGGTTCTCTGAGACCTTCCTTATTTCCTGGGATAGTCTGAGCACACAGCTATGCCTGGACCAGCCCCTTCTAGAGACAGTCAAGGCCAGAAAGAAGCCAAACTGGCATTTGGACCTGTGTTACTACTCCTCCCCCAGCCGTTTGATCTTGGAGTCCACGTGCAGGCCCTTCCTGATCCTGGCCTCTTTGTGGCTGAGGTCACTGGCCCTGGTTTTACAACCCCAGCCTCTCCTTCCCTGGGGAGGGCCGAGCACTCGAATGATTTTATGGCTGCAGCCCTGCCAGCCACCGAGCTGCTTTCTCCCAGTGGAAGGAAGGTGCTAGTAAAAATATTTTAAGCAATAAATAAATAGTGAGACAATGGCCCTAGTCGTCTGGGTGGGATTTGGGCCAGCAGAGAGGCTGGCATTTTGGTGAGAATTAAAAAAAAAAAAACATTTGTAGTCCCCCTCCTCTCACCCCACTACACCCCTGCAAGGAAGCCTGGCTTGGAGAATGAAGAGAAGTGCTCTCCAGGGTCTGGGGCAGAAGGGTGGGGTGGTGAGATGCATGCCTGGTGGTCCTCCATTAGGAGACGGGAAAGTGAGAACAGCCAGAACCCACCTAGAAAGGACTGCGCAGCCCTGGCTGGTGGCTCAGTGGATTGGCGCCAGCCTGTGAACCCAAAGGTCGCTGGTTCGATTCCCAGCCAGGGCAACATAACCAGGCTGCAAGCCAGGTCTGTAGCTGGAGACAGGTGAAAGGCAACCATACATTGATGTTTCTCTCCCTTTCTTCTTCCCTCCCTGACCTTCTCTCTAAAAATAATGAATAAAAAATCTTTAAAAAGAAAGAAAAAGATAAGAAAAGGAAAGGAAAGAAAAGAAAGAACTGAGCAACCCTGTTTACCAAAGGGAGGCCGGGCTTAGCTGAAGCAGGTCCAGAGAGCAGCAGAGGTGAGGCCAGCTACTCTCAGGGGGAGTTGGGCCTAGGCAGGGACCTGAACCAGGACCCCAAGGACCCCACCGTGCAGGCAAGAATGCCGGGTCACACAGCTCGCACCTGAGTTCAAATCCCATTCTTGTGGTCTTCTAGCTGGGACCCACCAGGAACCAAGGCTGTTGGAGCTGTGAATCTATCAATCTGTGAAATGGGCACAGTGGGTGCTGCCTGGGGAAGGGCTGGATGGGGCTCTCTGCTGAGTCAGGGTGTGCGTGGTTATCCTTCCTTCCTCTTTCTGTAATTCCTGTGACTCGTCTTCAGCTGTGCTGAGAAGGGTGGGGTCAGCATGAGGAATGGTAATAATTACGACCTTCAGGAACGGGTTGCAGATTGCAGTGAGCCAGCTTGGTCCTTAGGGCTCTTATACTATCTCTTGAACACCCTCCCTCTGATGTGGCCAGTGGCATGATTCCCATTTTACAGATGGAAAAACTGAGGTCCGGAGAGCACTTGGACCTCTTCGATTTGCTCCAGAAGTCTTACTCTTGAAACACTTTATTTATTTACTTTTTGAAAGAGAGGAAGGGAAGGAGAGAGGGAAAGAAACACTGATGTGTGGTTGCCTCTCTCACGCGCCCAACTGGGGGCCTGACCCGCAACCCAGGCCCTGACTGGGAATCTAACTAGCAAACTTTTGGTCTGCAGGCCAGCGGCAACTGAGCCACACTAGCCAGGGCCAGAAAACCCACTCTTAACCCCGAGATCAGACAGGGGCCTTGAACTGTTGGAAGAGAGTCTCCCTCTGTGGCCATAACCTTCACTGGGGGCTTGTTCCTCAATATAGGATCAATGTATCTGTGATCTGTCTGTTGATTCATCCTCTAAACCAATGCTCTCCCATCGAGTTATAACAAGTGCCTTCTACATAAAGATTTTCCAGCAGCCCCATAAAGGGTAAATATATATATATATATAAAGGAAAAGGAAAACAGGTGACTTTAATTACGTATTTTATTTAAACGGAAATAATATCTGACGTAGTTCCATTTCCACGTGCAACCGACAGCAGGAACGATCAACATCTTTTACGTTTTTCTCTGAGACTCTTAACTGGCGAGTGCCTTTCCTCAGGCGGAGCGGGGCTTCTAAGGCCAAACTGAATCGGTATTCAGGTACCATCCGCGGGCCCCTGAAAGCCGCTTTCCAGGGCCGGAGTTCTCCCAGCCCTGCCTAAAAAGTCTTTCAGTTATTGGCTCGAGTGCCAGCGTTTCAGAAATCGTTGAATGGTTCAGTGTTCAATAACCGCTAAGTGCAATTTAAAAACTTGAAGTCACATTTCAAGGGCTCCGTGGCCACCTGTGGCTGCAGAATAACAGACCGTTTCCAGCACCAGGAAAAGTTCTGTTGGAGGACTGAGTGCCCCAGGCAGGGGCAGGCGTGGGGAGGCACATAGTAGGAGCTTAGTAAGTGTCTGGTGGCAGGGAGGGAGAGAGAGAGAGAAAGGAAGCGTAGATAGAAAGGAAGGAGAGAGAAAGGTTGAGAAGGGCCTTTGGCGAAAGACACAAGCAGACGTCCCGGTGTGGCGTGTGGCGGCGGCAGAGCGGTGGAGCGCGGAGTGTGTCGGGAACAAACAGCACTTGGCAGGAGAACTGACTCTGGCTGTGCTGGCGCCGCAGGGTGGGGGTGGGGGGCATGCAGAACAGGCCCATGGGGGTGTCGTGAATCTGCTGGGCTCTGAGGGCCACAGCCAGAGACGCAGTACGCAAAAACCCTGAGAATTTGAAGAGAGTGATTAATTTCTTTAGCTAGGTTTTTCTCTGTTATCGTCATGGAAGTAACACACCAAAGTGATACATCAACTTTCTTTCTTTTTTTTTTTTAATCATTTAAAAGTCTGTATAGCTTGTACATGTGCAAGAATTGCCAAGGTGAGGGGAAGAATGGGGAGGGACCATTTACCCAATCAGACCTGTAAATCGACTGTAAAGTAATCCACTCAAACAAGATAAGCCCTGCTCTATGACCCAGCCATGTCCATGCGACTTGCTTGCCCAAGAGAAATGAGAACCGAGCCTCTGCACAAAGACAGGGTGGGTCACAGGGGCTTTAAGGAGAAGAGCCTGACCCGGAAACAACCGTGAACAGGGAAACAGATGAACACAGTGATTTCTTCAGATAGTGGAATGCTACTCAGCCATAAAAAGGAACAAACTCTAATATACACACAACACAGATGAATGTCAGGAACATGGTGCTGAACCTAAAAAGCCAGGTGCCAAAAAGTACATCTTGTAAGATGACAGATAGCAGCCAACTCGATCTCTGCTGGAGCCACTCGGAACAGCTGCGGCCTCTGGGGTGGGGGAGGGGACCGAGGAAGCACCAGGAAGCTTTCTGGGGGCGACACTGTTCTGTTCCAGTACAGGGGGTCAGGTGGCACGGGGAATACTTCGCACTTTTCAAAGGCCACTCAAAATCAGTGCATTTCATGCCCTGGCTGTGTGGCTCAGTGGATTGAGCACAGGCCTCCAGACAGAGAGGTCACTGGTTCAATTCCTGGTCGGAGCACATGCCTGGGTTGCAGGCCCGGTCCCCAGCTGGGGGCTCAGAAGAGGCCACCGGATCAATGTTTCTCTCACACATCAATGTTCTCTCCCTCTCTTTCTCCCTCCTTCCCTTCCCTCAAAAAAATAATAATAATAATAATTAAATCTTTGTTTAAAAACAAAGATTAGTGCATTTCCTCAAAAGGAAAGTAAATTTTTTTTTATCCTCATCTGAGGACATTTTTTTCATTGCTTTTGAGAGAGAGAAAGCGACAGTCATGTGAGCAACATCAATCAGTTGCCTCCCGTATGCACCCCAACCAGGCATGGAACCCGGACCTTAGCATATGTGCTGCGGAAATGAGCACTGTACACGTCAGGTATGTGCCCCGGCTGGGAATCAAACCTCACCTTCCTAGATGAGAAAGTTATTCGCAAACCCAGATGATCATAAATATATTTCCGATTAGTATATTTTTATTCATACATAAGGTACTAATAAACCCAGCTGGTCAGTTGATGGATAGAGGGGATCCAAGGATTTATTCTCCTAGTTGGATTTTGTGAGGAGAAAACATACACCTGCACCGTTTTCAGGCATTTTAACAAACATTGACCAGCCACCTCCCCCCACACACACACAGACACACACCCTTCCCGGTCTTTAACAGCACACAGGCCCATGGCAGGCTCATACCCCAGGCTCAGTGGGCTCCTGGGCATGTGGTCCGGGGCCCAGGCTCTGCCATCCTCCATCCATGGCTCCCAATTCCCTTAGATGGTTCTGTTCACACCAGCAGAGGGGATGGAGGGTAAGCATACCACAGTTACTGCCACCGTGCCCTCGATTCCGAATTCAAGACACGTGGCTAGCTGTGAAGTGGGAAATTCTAGTTCCCTCAACCACCCCAGACCCATCCCTGGAGTAACCACTTTTAGTGCACATGCCTGCCAGGAAATTCCTCTTCATGTGGTATCTTGTCTTTATTTATTTTTTAACATAACTTAGAGACTGCTTTTTATCTGCCCCTCTCCTGGCCTTGTCACTTCATTGTGTCTTGGACATCTGGCCAAATAAACGCCACCTCCGTACCCCTTCAACCCTCCATACGGAAATTACAAAATATATAAAAATGTTAGAGGATGATCCAGTGAACACTCCTATACCCACTACCACAAAAATGTTACTATACTTCATTATTTTTTGTTTGTTTGTTTTTTATTAATTATTTTTAGGGAGAGGGGAAGGGAGGAAGGCAGAGAAGGAGAGAGACATCAATGTATGGTTGCCTTTCACCAGCCGCCAGCTACAGAGCTGGCTGGAGACCTGGCTTGCGACCTGGTTATGTGCCCTGGCTGGGAATCGAACCAGCGACCTTTGGGTTTGCAGGCCAGTGCCTTATCCGCTGTGCCACCAGCCAGATTATACTTCCTTATTTTATTATGTTACATCCATGCCTCTTTCTGTCCATCCATCAATGCTTCTTACTGGTGATGTGTTTCAAAGGCAGTTGCAAACATTATTAGAGCATTTTGCCCTAAACATTCTAAGTTGCCTATCATTAAGTAGACTTCAATATTTGTCTAGGGGTTTTTCTTTCTATAGATGATGTTTACATATAATATTCTGCAGAAATCTGAAGTGCGCCGGTTTTGAAAAATGTGTACCTTCCCCAAAGCCCTATCAAGACAAACACCTGCTTTTGAAATGGCTGCATTCCAATGTTATCGGGCCCTGATCTAAACCCATCCCCTCTATGGTACCTGTTCTTCTTAGAAACGATGTTGCAATTAACATCCTGGTGTTTATTCCGCTGGACTTTTCCTCAAGGGCACCTACCCCCCTGAGTTGCTAGGGGTCACATTTATTTGTGCATCCAACAAAGAAAAAGTGATGATGTGTCGCGGGCCTGTCAGGTTCTCGCTCTTGGAGGTGAGACTAGGTAGAGGGGGAATTTCTGCTCCCTCTGCTTCCCTACTAGGGGAGAAGATTGATGTAAAAAGACACTAGACAAAGGAAATAATTGTTAAGTATTTGAAGAAGTACTAGACAAAGAAAATAACTGCTAAGTATTAAAAGGGCTGTCAAAGAAGGAGAGAGGGTGCTGAGGTGGGTAATAAGACACATGAAGGGGGTGGCCTCTGGATAAAACATGTCAAGTGGTCTCCCAAGGAGGTTTCTCTGATTGCTCTCCCAGGGGAGGACGAAGACAGAAGTTATTCCCCTTTATTCTGACCAAGGTGCGAATCATTCTGCCCAAGCGAGGGGCCCAGGGGAGCTGGGGACGCTTGTCCAAGCAGAATTCAGGAGGTGAAGAAGGGCACCGTAGTCAGAGTTCAGTCGGAGGGAGCAGCCCAGCGAACGGCAGGCTGCCGGACGCTGACTGCACGGTATGTTCTGGGATGAGAATTGAACCAGACTCACGCTGCAGACCGAGTCTTGGCAACACTGGCTCCCCGGAGAGAAATGCACTTAGTTGACCGCAGGTGCCCTCTGTGACTCAGCAGCACAGCGAGGCTGCCGACAAAGTCCCTGTCCCCATGGCATTCCTGGAAGGGCAGGCCACACGCAGGAAGAGGGCCAAGATTCCAGCCCCACACAGACCCCCGGGTCCCAGCAGCCCACCCATCTACCTCCTTTGCACACACTAGTACCCTCACGGCTCCTTCTCTCACCTCCTTCAGGGTGGCTCAAATGTCACCTTCTCGGAGGACCCTCCCCTGGCTCCATCACCTAAAACTGCCACCCCCAACGCAGACACTTCCTTCCCTCTTTGCCCCCCGCCCGCACTTCATTTCCCCCCATCACCATCCATTCCATATACCACTACATTGAAAACATTTTGTGTTAATCTCATCATTCACTCAAGTAAAAGCTGCAGTAGGGTTTTCTGTCAGCTGCACTTCCTGTTGCATCCTCCAAGGCCTGGTACAAAATAGGTGCTCAATAAATATCTGTGGGCTGCGTGAAAGCATTTGCCTCATCTCGGGCAAAACAATCAGTCAACCTCAAGCTCCCAGGGACGGACAGCTTTCTTTGGACATCTGACTGGGAGGTCCCTGGAAAAGAGGTCCCAGTTACCAACCATCTGCCCCTGCCACTGCTCATTATTCCAATGAGACCAGAGAGGGCTTGAGAGTGGCCTCAGATCACACAGCTAATCCGAGGCAGGCCTGTAACCTAGGCAGGAGTTGCTTCTCTGCACATCTCTGGGTGGCCAAGAGGCACACTGGCCAATTGGATGTTTGATTATAATAATGGCTAATGGGCATTAAGCATTTATAAGAAGTTCTTCTTAAAATTCATACAGTAAAATTGACTTTTTTTCTCATGTCAGATGTATAGCTCTACGTATCTTAAATAAATTTTAACACATATATAGATCTGTATGACCATCACCACAGTCATCCTTCTGTGGTCACATCCTCCCCGTTGCCCCACAACTACTGATCTATTCCCTGTCCGCACAGTTATGCCTTTTTCATTTAACACAATGAAAAAACATCATTGTGTTAGTTTCTTATCGCTGTGGCAACAAATGACCACAAATTGAGTGGCTAGAAACAACTCCAGATTATTCTCACATACTGCATTCTTCCTGAAAGCTCCAGGAGAAATCTATTTCTTGGTCTTTTACAGCTTCTAGAGGCCACCCACATTCCTTGGCTTGTGGCCCCTTCCTCCATCCTCAAAGCTATAGCGTAGCACCTTCCAATCTCTCTCCTCTCTGAGCTCTGCTTCCATTATTACACCTTCTCTCAGGGATTTCTTCTTGTAAGGACCCTTGCAATTACATGAAGGGGCCACCCTGACCATCTCCCCATCTCAAAATCCTTAACATGGTCTCAGTTGCCAAATCCTTTTTACTACTCAGTGTAACACATTCACAGTTCCTGAGGTTGGGATGGGGACATCTTTGGGGGTCATTATTCAGCTCACCATAGCCCTATAAATGGGATTATAGGTTGTGACCTTCTGAGGCTGGCTTCTTTCACTTACTACAGCACCTCTGAAACTCATCTGTGTAGCTATAGATTTTATTTATTTATTTTCAGAGAGGAGAAGGGAGGGAGAAAGAGGAGAGAAACATCAATTGGTTGTTTCTTGCATGCCCCCAACCAGGGGCATGGCCTGCAACCCAGGCACGTGCCCTGACTGGGAATCAAACCAGCGACCTTTCTGTTTGCAGGCTGACACTCAATCCACTAAGCCACACCAGCCAGGGCTGTTCCCAGTTTTTCGTGATTATGAATAGTGTGGTTGTAAATGCGTGAGTAGCTGCCTGAGGTCAAACCCATGTCTTCCCCACCCTTTCCTCTGCCCAGAATGAGCACAGCTGGGGAGAACCATGTGAAGGAGCCAGGAGGCACTGCCCCATGGCACTGGGTGGGTAGGGGTGTTAACTGCGGGGGCATACCACCTGCATTCAATCCCAGCTCTGTCCTCCTCAGCTGTGTTACACTAGCCAAATGACTTTGCCTCTCTGTGCTTTGATTTCCTCATGTGCAACACAGAATAGCAACACCACCCACCTCCTAGGGCTGAGAAAATAAATGAACTAAAGGCACTTAATATAGTGAGCAGTATTGTGCCAGGGAGCGCTCTTAGTGTTATTTTTATTTTTTCAACAAATAGTGACACACCCTCTGTGCATGCCAGGGTTTTGGATACATTGGCAATCAGGACAGGTCAAAAAAAAAAAAAAAGGAGACAGAGAAGAGAAAAGAAAACAAATCTCTGGCTTCATGGACTTTATACACAAGTGGTGAAGAAAGGCAAACAATCAATGTAATATGTAAACCATGAGAGCTTCTCAGAGGTGACAGGTACTATGGGAAAGCAAGCTGGGTGAGGGGTAGGGGGTTCAGTTGTAAACAGAGGCCTTGGAACAAGCAGTGATGTCAAAGACCTGAAAGAGGGGAGAATGCTAGTCACAGGCCTGAATGGAAGACAGAGAGAACAGCCTGTGCAAAGTCCCTGAGGCAGGACTCAACGTGGAGTGTAGCAGCAGGGAGCTCAGTGTGGATGGAGCCATGGGGAAGAGGGGAGATCAACACAGAGAGGAATCAAGGAAGATCGTAGCAGGCTTTGTAGTCACCCACTAAAAAAAAAAAGTGTAGAGTGGAGACTCCACTTTTACTCTGAGTGGGAGGAGCGAGTCTGAACAGAGGAGGGACAGAAGCTGACTCAGCCCTGTGGCAGCAGCATGCGGGGCACTGGCTCTGGCTGGGGGGCAGGAGTGGAAGCAGGAAATCAGTCAGAAGACAATAGCAGTAATCCAGGCAAGAGGCAACAGATCTTTTAGTACTTTCCACATTCTCTCAAGGGCAGCCTTTCTTTCCTTCTTCTCCAGGTGAGGAAACGGAGGCCCAGAGAGGTTAAGCTATGTATGCAAGGTCACACAGCCAGTGGGTAGCAGAGCCTGGGTTCAAATTCAAAGCTGTCCGATTTCAGCCCATCTTTCTTCCCCACTGGGTGGACTGGGGTGCCTCTGGAGTAGGTGAATGAGCCCCCACCATCAGGGGGTCTGAACTGGGGACTGGTTTATTTATTGCACACCTATTACATGCCAGGCACTGAATAAGATAGTTACACTGTGTCTTAGTGGCAGAGGGAGGGGGGAAGTTCAATGACAGGTATCAACTGAAGAAGCATCCTTTGAAGACTCCTGTGTGACCTTGGAAAAATGCATTAACCTCTCTGGGCCTCAGTTTCTTCTGGCACAAAGGGATTCTCCCGATACCCACTTCATGCAGTTCTGGGAGGAGTCTGTGATGATGCATGTTCTTTGCATAGAATTTTCATAAAGGTGGCTCCCCTACCTGCCCCTCCACTCCCACCCCAGAGGGAGCCAGGCAGGGTCTTGGAGGTCTGAGGCCAGAGGGGTGGGCAGGCCCAGGCTATGTAGGGCCTTGAGTTCTGGGCTGAGGAGCTGCAACCATGCAGAGAATGAACTGGAGGGACAGAATGGAGGCCCAGAGGCTAGGGAGGAGGCTGGGTTGAGGGTCTGGGGGCAAGTAGGAGACCTGAGCTGGACAGAGAGGGAGGGCTGGGATCTGGCAGGCTCTAGGAATAGAGGCAGGAGGGTTGGCATGTTGGACCATTCTCAGAGTCTCGGGCTCTCCAGTCAGGTGCTCTGCCAATTGCTGGTCTTGCAGGCCGGGTCCTCCCCTGGGGGCCTCTGGTTCAGCTCAATTGTCATCCTCATTCCTCTGCTCCAGTCAAGCGACACTTGCATACCAGGCCCTGGACGTGGTGTGGGAAACAAACTGGGCTTGTGACCCAGGGAGAGGAAAAGGTCACACTGGGCCAGGTCTGATTTACCAGGTGGGGAGAGTAGGTGCACCGGCCCTGTTTTTAGGCCACACGGTGCGATTCAGCCAAGCAGGAACCCGGGTGCAAACGCGGAGATAGGCAGGCTGAGAACATCCCTGGCAGGCAGGGCCCTGGATGCAAAGGCCCGGAGGTGGGGACAGTGCTCAGCACTTTGAGGGGGCGTTAGCTGGAGCCTGGGGTCCATCCAGAAAGAGGGATGGGACAGAAACTGCCTATAGGATCAAGGGTCACATCCCAACTCAGCTTGGTACTTGCCGTGTGGCCTTGGCCAAAGCGCTTCCCTTCCCATGTTTTCCCCTGTACAAGATTTAGACTCTCCCCCGTTCATGTCTCATATTCAGTGAGTGTTGATGCCCAGTTACAGATGGAACAGCTCTGAGGGTGGAGTGGGTTGGACACCGCTGGACATTCAAGTGCCAGGGGCTGAGGCAGGTGGAAGACATACTGTTGCTCTTTGACTTTCTTTCCTTTCTTCCTTTATTTATTCATTTTTAAGATTTTATTTATTATTTCCAAGCGGGGAAGGGAGAGAGGCAGAGAGGGAGAGAAATACCCATGCATGGTTGCCTTTCACCTGCCTCGGTTGGAGACCTGGCTTGCAACCTGGTTATGTGCCCTGGCTGGGACTTGAACGAGCGACCCTCGGGTTCGCAGGCTGGTGCCTTATCCACTGTGCCACCTGCCACAGAGGCTTTCATTCATTCATTTTTTTTTTTATTGCTAAAGCCCTTCATGCATTCACACATCCATTCATCATGCATACATTCATGAAGGCATTCATTCGTGCATTCATCCCCTCATTCATTCATTCACGCATTCATTCATTCATTCAAACACCAACCCGGCACAGGCGGTGCCCTAGCACCGCGGATCCCGCCCTGGCCTCCTGGGGTGTGGTTCCGCCCGGGTTTGGACATGGTTAAAGCGTACAGTGACTGTCCTGGAACTCCTGAAGGACACAGGACCTTTTCTTCTTTGGGGTCTCCGTTTTCCTCTCCTGCCAGCTGGGGAGGGAATTCGGCCCCGCGGAGCTGTCCCCCAGCAAAAACTAAAATAATGCCGACGACTAAAAGAAGCGTCAGTTTCCTTAACGTTTATCAGGAGCCAGGCGCTTCTCATTTTTATCTCTTGGAATCCTCAAGTAGGAGCAAAACCCTGAGGGAGAGATGACTGTTATTCTCAGGTGACATATGGGGAAACTGAGGCTCAAAGACGTCATATCTGTTGTCCCAGGGACAGAGAGAGCCAAGGCCTCGGCACATAGCTGCTCATTTGTCTAGTAACTGGTGACCTGACAGCGCCCACCCACTGGGCTAAATCCGCCTGGCAACCAGTGACATCATGCTCATGCTCAGCCAATAGGGTACCCGATAGCATCGGCAAACAATAAATTACATGTGATGAGGGTCTGAGGAGTGCCAAATGCTGTGCTAAGTAGCCTCTCCCTGGGTTCACATGATGGCTAGTGGTATCTCTATCACTGTGTATAATAATAATAATTTTAGCCCAGATTTATTGACTGTAGGCCACGAGCCAATCATTTTTATTGTTATTGACACCTTAAACCCTCCCACTCTTTCTATTGTTAAATATTAACAAACCTTTATATAGTGCTTACTTGGTGCCAGGCACAGTTCTAAGCACTTTTTTCCTGCTGGCAACAACGCTGTGAGGTAATGGTTATTATTCTCCCCATTTTATGGATGAAGAAACTGAGGCACAGAGAGGTTGAGTAGCTTGCCCACAGCCACGCAGCTGGTGCGACGTAGAATTCAAACCCACATATTCTGGCTCCACGTAGTTTGCCATTAACCAAGCCACTGCGCTACTTCTCTCATCCCCATGTCACCATTTAGGAAACTGAGGCACAGGGTGATTTAAGCATAGCTAGGAAGTGCCAAAGCCAAATTCTGAGCCCAAGATGTCCAGCTCCAGAACTGCATTAAAAAAAAATTTTTTTTTTAATAAACTGATTTGTGTGTGTGTGAGAGAGAGAAACATCAATTTGTTGTTCCACTTATTGACACATTCATTGGTTGATTCCTGTATGTGTTCTGACCAGGGATCAAACCTGCAATCTTAGTATATGGGGACGATGTTCTAATGAACTGCGTTACCCCATCCAGTGCTCAGAACTGCACTTACTCACACTTGGGTTGCTTTGGTTACTCAGAAGCATGGCCTACAAAATCCTCACCCACATCCTCTGTGGTGACTAGCCCTTCCAGCCAGGAACAAAGGGGCCTTCACCAGCAAACCACAGACCACACCCCAAGTTCTTGAACAGCCCCCTTCTGACCCCACTTGGAATGCTGCCCTTTGGGGACTCTGGCTGTCTGGGAGGAGTCCTTCTGGGAGGCAGAGAACACAGTTCTCTATGTAGCTTTTTGTCCATGACCTCCAGGTCTGACCCTCATGCCAGGCGTTGGAGGAACTCCCCATTCCACAAATCTCCAAAGCTAGCAGAGGCCTTGAGGGAAGACACCGGGAGCTTGCTGGGCAAGTCACGGCCCTTGCGGGAGCCTCAGTTTTCTCATCTGTCAACTGGGCAGACAAGGAGGAACTAACAGAAAAGGCTTCTGCAAGCCAGCTGGGTTTTCAACGTCATTGGACCCAACACCTCGCCTCCTTCTTATTACAAACAGTTGTTTTCGTGGGAAGAGTATTTTTCCCCCTTTAATGCTTTACTCATTCACTCAGTGAATGTTCATTTTTTTAAAAAGATTTTATTTATTTATTTTTAGAGAGAGGAGAAGGGAAAGAGGGAGAGAAACATCAATGTGTGATTGCCTTTAGCACACCCCCAGCTGGGGACCTGGCCTGCACCCCAGGCGTGTGCCCTGACTGGGGATTGAACCAGTGACCCTTTGGTTAGCACTCCGGCGCTCAATCCACAGAGCCCCACCAGCTAGGGAAGTGAATGTTTTATTAAAGTAAAATGCACAGGAGTGCCGTGCAATGGCTCAGTGACTTTTGCGAAGTGGGAATACTGTATAACCAGTCCCTCATCAGCTCCTACCCCACAATCACCCCCAGTATAACCACCATCCACCTTCTAACCTCATAGGTTACTTCTCCTGCGTTTGAACTTCCCATGATTGTACTCAGGTGGTCCGGATAACTCTTGTTTCCTCATCCTTTGTTCAACATTATGTTTCTGAGGTTTTATCTGTGCAGATGGACCCCAACCCTCTTTATATAATAGATTTGAAGCACCCTCTTTGCTATCCTGAAATAAAATCCACGGATGATATAACCTACTTACAATTTTTTCCCCCGGTGCAAAGTATTGTCCTAAGTGTACTATACAGACAAAAATGGCCCCGGCCAGATAGCTTAGTTGATTAGAGCATCCTCCCAACATGCAAGGTTGTGGGTTTGATCCCTGGATACAGTATTTATAAGAATCAACCAACTGCCCTGGCTGGTAGCACAGCGGATAAGGCGCCGGCCTGCGAATCCAAAGGTCACAGGTTCGATTCCCCAGCCAGGGCACATAACCAGGTTGCAAACCAGGTCTCTAGTCAGGTCTGTGGCTGGAGGCAGGTGAAAGGCAACCATACATTGATGTCTCCCTCCCTCTCTGCCTCTCTCCCTTCCCCTCTTTCTAAAAATAATGAAATAAAATCTTTAAAAAAAAAAAAAAAGAATCAACAAATGAGTGCATAAATAGGTGGAATAGCAAGTTGGTTTTTTCCTCTCTCTCTCCCTCCCCCCATCTCTAAAATTAATGAAAGGAAGGAAGGAAGGAAGGAAGGAAGGAAGGAAGGAAGGAAGGGGGGAAGAAAGAAAGAAAACGCAAATGTGCAGTGAGGCCCTAGGTTTGGCAGATTCAGGTTTTGTGAAGCCCAAAGCTTGTGTTATTTAGAGGGTGGTTCTCCTAAAAAAATCAACCTAGGTGCCGATAACCTTTGCAAGAGGAAATGCTTCGTCAGAATGAGAAAAGACATTACTTGCTTTGTTTTGAAAGCGGACACCCAGTCCAAACATCCCAGAGAAGTGATACACCAGCTTCCTGGTCCAAATGCTTCAAACAAGTCTCTTCCACCACCGTATATTTTTCGGGGGCCCAGTGTCCTGGAACGCGTGACATTGCAGTCCCCAAGCTTCCGTGTCATTGCGCCCGGTTTCTACACCAGCAGTCTCCCTGTAACAGTCATGGACGTGACTGTGAATCTTACCACTCTCCCGAAAATGCCCAGTGAAATGTATCCCCCAACTCAATTCCACCTTCAGGTCCCCCAAACACACAGCCCTCTCCCACATCATGAACGGGAGAGTCTGGTGGCGGGAGGGAGGCTGCGACAGAAAGGCACAGTGGGTTGAACATCTAGCTTTTAAAACATCTCACTGCGGACAACTTTACTTCCATCTGTGGCTATGTGAACATGCTGCAGGTGGTTTGGAAAAGCAGTGCCACTGAGGGGCTTGAAGCTTAAGACTGTCGCGTGTGGGTTAGCAGGTGGCCTTTGCTGCTCTGTGGTTGTGTCAGGGTGGGCAGGGCACCTGACTTTTTGGCTTCAGCCTCCTTACTGGTAAAATGGGGTGGTGACTTCATGTCTTCCTCAATGGCTCAGGTGAGGAGTCAACGAATGGAAAGCCTTTAGCTCCACTTTGCAGATGTGAAGTGCTTTCCGCCCCACCAGCTGTGTGGCTTTGGGAAAGTCACTCAACCTCTCTGTGCCTTGCTTTCTCCATCCACAGAATAAGGATAATAATCACCTGATAGGATTGCTGTGAGGTTTCAGCAAAGCCCGCTCCCTGTGCAGATGGAAAAATGAGGCAGAGAGAAAGCTCCCTGCCAAGTTTTCGCTAGTGAGTGGGCCCTTCACCCATCTCTCTGCTCACCCTCTGTCCTGCCCTGAGATTCTTCTGCCATTTCCTGTTGCTACATGTTCTGATAACCTCAGCCATAAAGCTGGACACTCTGCAGGCTCCTGGGACCTTGGAGGATGCTCAAATGCAGGCCACCTGACCCGGCGCCCTCCCAGGTGACCTCCGTCCTCACCTCCTCACTGTTCTCACTGTGTCTCCCCTACCCTCCTACAGCCAGAAACTGTCAGGTGAATACTTCCGGTACAAAGGCATCCCCTTCCCCATGGGCATCTACTCACCCGAGAGCATCAGCATCACGGAGAACGCCGAGGTGCGGGACGATGACATCTTTGTTGTCACCTACCCCAAGTCAGGTACCTGCTGGGTTGGGCTGGGGGGTGGGGCCGGGGGCAGGGACAGCGGCTGAGGAGGGCACAGTGAAGGCAACTACAAGAGAAAAGGGGGGTCACGTCTGTTCGGAGTGGGGTGACCTTGAGCTTTGCACCGGTGGTTTCCTTGCCCCCACACCCAGGCTCTGGCCTCAGGTCAACTGTCACATCCCCAGACAGACCTTCCCTGACCTCCATGGCTAAAACAGGATCTCCATCCTCTCCTTCTTTGTCCTCTTAAATAACCTCATCCTTTTTTCCACTTAACAGTACCAACTGCTATATGATGTTCTTTTTAAAAGATTTTATTTATTGTTTTTAGAGAGAGGGGAAGGGAGGGAGGCAGAGAGGGAAAGAAGTATCAATGTATGGTTGCCTTTCACCTGCCTCCAGCTGGGGACCTGGCTGGCTTGCAACCTGGTTATGTGCCCTGGATGGGAATCGAACTAGTGACCTTTGGGTTCGCAGGCAGGTTGGCACCTTTCCACTGAGCCACCAGCCAGGGCCTATATGATGGTTTTTATTTGTTGATTTATTCTCCAGTTTCCCCAGTAGAATGTAGGCTGAGCTCCCTGAAGGCAAATATTTTATTCTTTTTAAGATTTTATTTAATTTGTTTTTAGAGAGAAGGGAAGGGAGGAAGAAAGAGAGGGAGAGACACATAGATGTGTAAGAGAAATAGTGATTGGTTGCCTCTCACAGGCCCCCTACTGTTGGCATGTGCCCTGACTGGGAATCGAACCAGCGACCTTTCGGTTCCCAGGCTGGTGCTCAGTCTGCTGAGCCACACCAGCCAGGGCGATGAGAGCAAAGTTTCAGTTTGTCTTTTCACTGCTGCATTCTTCGAGCCTGAAACAATGCCTGGCACATCATAAAATACATATTTGTAGAAGGGAGGGAGGAAGGAAGGGAGGGAGGCTCTGCAGTGACTTCAAGTTCTTCGGAGAGGTTCTAGTGCGAGAAGAGATGGAATTCAGCCTTCTCTCCTCTAAAATGAGGGGATTGACTTTTTCTTCGGAACAGTTTTGAAAATTTTCAAACTATGACATCCACCCTTTCAGCATGGAGTTCCGTGAGGGTTTTGGGGGTAACAGCTTTGAGACACAGTTTGCACACCATACAGCTCACCCACTTAAAAGCGAGCAAGTCTATGGCTGTATTCGCGATTGTGCCACCATCATCTCAATTGATTTTGAAACATTTTCATCACCCCAACGGGACACCCTGTACCCATAGCCATCACCTCCCAATCCCCACATTCCTGTCCCCAAGCCCCTGTCTCCAAGGATTTTCCTGTTCTGGGCATTTCATATGAAAGAATCCCACAGTCCGTGTCCTTTAGTGACTGGATTCTTTCACTCAGCATAATGTTCTCAATGTCCATTAGCTCCTTGCTGATTAATATGTACTAGATTCGAATCCTGTGCCTTGATGCACAGCGTTAACTTGACACACCATCCCCCATCTGGTCCATCTGTCATACGCACACATACACATTTGCAGAACTATCTTTTCATGATGTAGAACGAACTCCTAGATACGGAATTTCTTGGTCGAAGGGCCATGCGTTTGCAATTGTGGTGCAGACACCAGATCTGCCTCCATCCAAGTTGTCGCAATCTGTTCCCCACAGGGGAGGCTGTGTTTTGGAAAAGCTCTGGAGCTGGGCGGTGGGGGGTATTTGCACAACAACGTGAGTGGACGTAATGCCACTGATCTGGACGCTTACCGTGGGTCCGTGGGTCAATTTGTCATTTTTACGTTCCGTTTATTTTACCACGCACCCATGGAAAAAAATCATCTTAACTAGTAACGGGGTTAAACTACCCAGGTGGAAAGAGAACCCCAGGGGGTACAGGAAGAGCCAACACAGGGAGCCCACTTCCTGTATGCTGAAGCAGAGCACCCAAGAAAATTTGCTGGGGGCCCCGTGAAAACCAGGAAGAGAAACCCCATTCTCCTGCAGGGTTCCTCCAGCGCCCTCTACCGACAGAGTTCGGCATTGCGCCGGCTGGCAACGGAGAAACATTTGCGGGGGTCCAGCCCCGCCCGGTATCTCAGCGCAGGGCAACCAACAGTGGATCTGGAGCTGCAGAAGCAATGCCCTGAGACCTGGCACAGGGTGGTTGTTAGAATCCGAAGCAATATAATACTAATGATAGGTGATTGTTTTAATATTTATTGTTATTATTAGTTCTGGACTGACTTGTCTGTGGAATCCCGGAATCCGCACCTGTGAACTGGGGCATCGATGAGGTTCCTTCCCTCTACCTGTCGTTTGTGGCTCCTCAGAAAGGGGCAATGAAAAGAGCTTGAGCCCTGGCTGGTAGCACAGCGGATAAGGTGCCAGCCTGCGAACCCTAAGGTCACTAGTTCAATTCCCAGCCAGGGCACATAACCAGGGTGCAAGCCAGGTCTCCAGCCAGGTCCGTGGCTGGAGGCAGGTGAAAGGCAACCATACACTGATGCTTCTCTCCCTCTCTTCATCCCTTCCTGCCCTTCTCTCTGAAGATGGTGAATGGAATCTTAAAAAAATAATAATAAAACAAAATAAAAGAGCTGGGTTTTGAAAGCCAGAGGCTTGGATTCAGTTCCAGCTTCCCCCATGTTTAGTGAGTTCTTTTGCCCTCATGCACAAGCCTCCAAATCTAAGAAACCGAACCCAATAAAAGCTTATTTTTCATCCTGTAAATTCCAGCCAGTGCAGGATGGATGGAGGGAATGTGCGTGTGTGTGTGTGTGTGTGTGTGTGTGGTAGGGGGCTGTGATCTGGCACGTGGATCCTTAGAACCATGGCTCTGCCTTTCTCCGGAGCCCCAGTTTCCACAGGTGTCTCTGCATCCAGCCAGCACACAGGGGAGCGCGAGAGTGAGGACCACGTGGGAGGTGTTTATGGGCCAGGCCTGGAAACGGCTGCATATGGCTGCCACCTGCACGTCCTTGGCCAGAACTCAGTCACATGGCCCCGCGCAGCTGCAGGGGAGGCTACGTAGTCTCGTCCTATTCCCCGCAGGAAAAGGGAACAGGGTTGGGGGGACAGCTAGCCAATTTCCGCCATGCGCCACTTCCAAACTTTGCCACCTGGGCCAGCGACCTCATTTCTCGGAGCTTCAGTTTCCTGCTCTGAAAATAAAGATAACTAACCCCACCACTTCCTCTGTTTGTGAGGGATCCCTGCAATCAAATATGTAGCACTTGAGCATAAATGCAGCCACTATAAAACTCATGACATGCCCCCTTTTCACCCCTCCCCACCTTCGATTAATTTGCTCACCTTCTCCCTCCAGGCACCAACTGGATGATCGAGATCCTCTGCTTAATCATCAAGGACGGTGACCCCTCCTGGGTTCGCTCCATGCCCATCTGGGAGCGGGCACCCTGGTGTGAGACCATTCTGGGCGCCTTCAGCCTCCCGGACGAGTCCAACCCCCGCCTCATGAGTTCCCACCTCCCCATCCAGCTCTTCACGAAGGCCTTCTTCAAGTCCAAGGCCAAGGTGCAGGGGGAGGGAGGGGCGGATGGGGGCGGGGGGAGGAGAGGGCAAAACTAACCGATGATGAATTCAGCATCTATTTACTGAGCACCACCCACATTCTAACGGGGAACAGGCAGAGACTAGATGGAACAAATAAGGAAAATACTATGTCCCAGATGAAAAACCAGGGTGAAAAGAGGGTGAGAGTTAGTGTTAGGGGTGGGCATCGCAATTATAAGGAGGGTGGTCAGGGGAGGCCCCAGTGAAAATGTCCCACTTGAGTACAGACGTAGGAAGTGAAGGGAGAAGCTGGAGAGGGGGAGTGTCTGAGGGAAGAAAATTCCAGGCAGCGGGAAGAGCAGGTGCAAAGGCCCTGAGGTGGGTGTGATGAGCCTGTAGACCAACAAGAAGGTTTGTCGAGCCAAGTGATCAAGGGGGAGAGGAGTGGAAATGAGGTCAGGAAGGGATGGGAGGGAGCGCAAAATGTGCAGGCCCCTGTAGGCTGTTGGGGGACTTGAGCCAGGGGAGGGCTCTGAGCAGAGAATGGAGACTTGGGTTCTCACGGGTGCCCTCTGGTGACGAGGTCGGGAACAGCTGGTGGCCAGGGAGAAGGCAGCCCAGGTGGGAGGTGCCAGGCGCCAATGGAAGTGACCAGGGTGGTGGCCCTGGAGGTGAAGAAAAGGGACTGTATTTTGAAGGTAGAACCAGGACAGTTTGCTGACAGATTGGATGTGGGTGTGAGAGAAACAGATGAATCAGGGGTGTCTCCAGGGAGTTTGGCTTCAGGAAGTGGGAAGGCGGGGCTGTCATCAACTGAGGTGGGGAAAGCAGAGAGAGGTTTTGGGGGGAAGGTGGGGAGCTCAGCTGTGGCCCACTGATGTCCCGGTGGAGGGTGCCAGGAACAGTGAGAGAAATGAATCTGCATGTGAGAGGACAGATCTGGGCTGGACACATATATTTGCAACTTGTAAAGAGGTAACTACGTGAGTCATTAAAGCCAGGATCATCAAGAAGGCGAGTGTAGACAGAGACAAGATGGGGACTGCAATCCAGGGGTCCCCAAGACCACCCTCAGCCTCCGTGATCCCCTAGAAGGACTCAGAACATAGTGACCATCATCACAGTGAAAGGACAGCGATTAAAATCAGCAGAGGGAAGAGGCACGTATGTGGGTGCGGGGCGAGCAGGGACCAGGTGGCAGCTGGCACCGTCTTACCCAGTGGACTCGCATGGACAGCACTGAATCCTCCCAGCAATGACGTGGGACACGGAGCTTAGGATACCACCCACCAGGGACACTCACCCAAGCCTTGTTGGAGGCTGGTCACGTAGACAAGTACATGACTGACTACAGCGTGGCTGACCTTGACCTTGGGGAAGGAGACAGTTACCAGGAAAGGATATATCTGATGAGGCTGGAGGGGGATGGTTGAAAAATTTCAACCCTGTAAACAGATTGGAGCCAGGTAATTGGGGTCACAAACACCAGGCCCAGGGGATTCTATCTTGTGGCTCTGGAGAGCCAAGGAGGGCAGCGTCGGCTCTGGGTGAAGAAGGACCCTTTGGGGCTGTGTGGAGGTTGCAGGGGGCAGAGAAGAGGTTGGGGCAAAGGCCCAGGCAGGAAAGGATGAGGCTGGGGCCTCCACTCTGGAAGCAGGAAGGAGGGGGCAGCTTCTATTGCATTTTAGTCAACACCTGTCACCTTGATCTCTCCCATCCTGAACTCCATCTACTTCTCATCCGCTCTTCATTCCTTGAAGGCAAACTGTCCTTCCACCTGACCCAGAAACAGCTCCTCTCTCCTCCTAGAATACGATTGGAGAGACCTCTCCCTGTGCTCTGTCTGGGATGAGGTGAAATGATCTGAGCTACCAGAAGCTGGGAAGTCCCCTGAGAAGTCTACCCTGAGGTCTTCCTGCTACAGGGTCATAGGGGAGGCTCAAAGCACACAGATTCAGGGGCTGGGGTCCTGGCCATGCCTGACATCTTCTCCCTAACACCCTCATTCAGGTGATTTACATGGGCCGGAACCCCCGGGATGTGGCCGTGTCGCTCTATCATTACTCCAAGATCGCCGGGCAGTTGAAGGACCCCGGCACACCTGACCAGTTCCTGCAGAACTTCCTCAAAGGCGAAGGTGAGGACCAAGGAGGGGGTGTGACAGGAGCCCCTGATGGGCCAGAGGAGAAGAGGGGCAGAGGAGGGAGGAGGAGAGAGGGCAGAGATACAAGGCGTTGCAGAGGAGACCAAGAGAAACAGAGAGGGAGAGAGGCAGAGGGAGACCAGGAAACTGAGAGAAACCAAAGGCTGTGAGAGAAACAGAAGCAGTGAGGAAGAGCCAGGGAGACACTGAGACAGAGAGAGACAGAGAAATAAATGCAGAAAGAGGTGGAGACAAAGAGAGACAGGGGGAAAGAGTGGCATGGGGTACCAGATGTGGGAGGCTGAGGGGAGGCATCCAACCTGGAGGGGCCAGGTCAGGCCTGGGGCCATGTGGGGCTAGTGAGGTCCCTCTGAGCCCCAGCGGAATGGCCTTGTCGCCTAGCACTCACCCCTCCACCCCTCTGCCCGCAGTGCAGTTCGGCTCCTGGTTCGACCACATTAAAGGCTGGATTCGGATGCAGGGCAAAGAGAACTTCCTGTTTATCACCTATGAGGAGCTGCACAAGGTGATTCCCAGCCCCCACCTCAACCAGCACCCCTCACACTCCTTCCTTCCTTATGCCTCCCATTCTCCCTCCATAAAAACATCTGGTGTGGATGTGCCAGGTACTGGGGTGACAGTGGGGAACAGAACAAGGTCCTGAGCCCATGGGAGAGGGACCATGGACAAATAAACAAAATAGATGGCAGTCGGGGAGAAAAGGCAAGTGGTAACTTAAGGCAAGAAATGTTTGGGTGGGATTTTAAGTAGGGTGGGAGGGGAGACCTCCCAGAGAAGGTAACACTTAAGCAAGGACCCAAAGGAGAGGGAGCCACAGAGAGATCTGGGGAAAGGGTCCTGGGCAGAAGGACCAGCCAGTGCAAAGGCCCTGGGGTGAGAGCATGCTTGGTGTTTTCCCAGGAATGGAAAGAGGCCTTGTGACTAGGGTGGGGAAATGAAGGCAGACAGTAAGGACTTTGGCTTTTCTCTGAGTAGGTGGGGGCCACAGGTGGGTTCTCAGCAGGGGAAGTGATAGGCTCAATGATATCCTGTGACATTGTGGCATGTGGGAAGTGAACTTCATTGGTGGCTGTGACCTGAAAGGCAGAGGGAAACAGTGGAAACAACTTTAGCATTAGACTGGGATCCTGTCTGGACCCCAGCAGATGGAACCTGGGACAGGCACCTGGGAGAGAGAGACACCTTATGGCTGGAACAATCAGGGAGGGCTTCCTGGAAGTAGGGGCCATGCAGAATGCCTACAGCTTTCTCCAGCTGCAAGGAGGATGCTGGACTTCTAGCTGGAACAATCCACAGTGAACATGCTCAGCCATTCTAGGTTTTTAGTGAAGATCTGGCCTAAGAGCCCCAAAGCCTGGGACACTCCCAATATGAGTCCCTTCACCAATGGCCCCAGACATATTCTAGTCTTGTGGATACATTTAATGTCTTTTTTTTTTTTTTGGTATTCTCCTTTCTATTGGTACTTGTTGTAGTGGAAAGAGACAGGATTTTGGTGTCCAGTGAGGCAGTTACAACTCTCTCAGAACCTCAGAGGTCTCATCCTTAAAATGGGTGAAAAATGCCAGCTCACAGCGCTGCTGTGAGGACCGCAATACCCGGCACTGGCGTATGGTAACCCCCTGACCAGGTTAGATACCCAGAACATTAGCATAGTGATCAGGTTCTGAGCCAGGGCCTGACTAGGAATAGAAATAGCTCATGCCATGCACCAGATGCTACACACAGATTACCTATCCCGTTTAACCCTCGCAAAGTACAGACAGCTGAGCTGCAATGTGTTGGGCCACCTGGAATTGCTGACATGTGCTACTTTTACATGGTTCACCCCAATATTGTTATGATCCCCCATTTTAGAAGGTAATAACAACCCTGATCAGTGTGGCTCAGCTGGTTGGGTGTTGTCCTGCAAAGTGAAAGTTTGGTGGTTCTGATTCCCCAGGTGGGACGCACACCTGGGTTGCGGGGCCAGTCCCTTGCTGAAGGGACTGTTTCTCTCCCTCCCTTCTCCTCTCTCTAAAAATAAACAAATAACCAAGGAGGAGGAAACTGGGGTTTTATAACCTAGAGAGGGTTGGTAACTTGTCTGAAACACCCAACCCTCACCTGTGGACCCCATGGGTTGTTTCTTTTTTCATCCTGGTCAACTTCTTTTGATGGAAAGATCTAGAAACGACATCGGCATGGCCCCTCCCCCATCTTTTCCATCCAGCTTTATTCTCCGAACCGAAACTGGGCCATGGAGCCTGACGGAGCTTCTGGGCTGCCCCTGGGTGCGAGGGACTGCCAACTTGTTAGAGTTTCTGGGACACGTCTGTGGTTCAAGAGGATGAAGGGCTGGCTGGTTATGAAACCAGGAATGACCTGGAAAACCGGGGCCGTGGGGTTGGCGGAGCAGACCGGCCGGCTAACTGTCCGGAGCGCAGATCGGGGCAGGCAGAGAGGTGGAGGGCAGGATGGCATGACCCTGGACATGTGTTTTCCCCTCTCTGAGCCTCCCTTTACCTAGTGGGGACCCGGACACTTCTCTGCAAGGCTGTGGGCAGGATCTGCTCCGCAGCAGGGGCTCAATCCACAGTGACTTGAACCAGCATGTCACATGGTCATGGGGAAGCAATACTTGCACTGTGCCTGAATGGGGAGTTTTACCAGGTGGAGAAGGGTGGCACAGGGCTTCCTGGTGGCCCCATGCCCAGAACAGGGAGGAAAATGCAAGGGATGGTGAGTCCCCAGGAGGAGGGGTGGGGAGCCCCCAGGAGGGGCCTCCACACCTGTCCCTAAAAGCCAGGCCTGGGGACTGGAACTCTTGTCATCAGGCCCTAGGGAGCCACAGGAGGGCTGGCAGCAGGCCCAGGCCTGGGTGTGGGGGATGGGAGGCAGGGAGACCCAGGAGGAGTCAGGGAAACAGCTTACAGGGAAAGAGCCTTGACCAGTGCCTGGGCTAGTGGGACACAAGGGGACACGGCAGGGAGTCCAGGGCAGACAGACAGGGGCACACGGGGGAAGAGGAGGAGAGGTGAGGCCAGGCAGGGAGTCTGGTCCTGTGACTGGCTGAAGGATGGGGTTCTTCTGGGCCCAGCCTGGCTGATGCCCCACTTCTTCTTCTTCTTCTTCTTCTTCTTCTTTTTTTTTTTTTTTGAATTTGAGGATTTAATATTAATTGGTGAATAATACTTTAAAAAAAACCAAAAACAAGTCAGTATGATGCCCCACTTCTTTTATGTTGTGTACTAAACTGCATTTTGTTTTGTTTTGTAAAGATTTTATTTATTTTCCGAAAGAGGGGAAGGGAATGGGAAAGAGAGGTAGAGAGACTGCCACGTGTGAGAGATACACTGATCGGTGGCCTCTTGAACGCCCCCAGCTGGGGACCTAACCTGAAACCCAGGCACGTGCCCTGACCGGGAATCAAACCGGTGACCTCTGGGTTCACAGGCCAGCGCTCAATCCACTGAGACATGCCAGCCCCGGCTGATGCCGCATTTCTAACCTGAGGGAGGGTGATTTTGCATAAGGTGCTGGACTGACCTTTGCCCCCTGCTGTGACCTCTGACCCAGCTTCAGCCCTTCCCTCCGACCACAGAACCCTCCAAAACCCTCAGAGGCCTCAGCCCAACCTCTTGGCCCAGAGGTGGGGAAACTGAGGCAAATGGGTGGGGTTACCCAGACAAGTCTGGGCTGAGACTCTGACATCCAAACTCTGGGTGTGGTATCCTTTCCTCGCCCGTGGTCCCCTCCCTCTGCTGCCCTTTCCCGCCGCTGCGCTCCCTGACCCTCCTCTCTGGCGCCCAGGATCTCCCCGGCTCCGTGAAGCGCGTCTGCCAGTTCTTGGGCTGGCATCTGAGCGAGGAGGCGCTGAGCTCCGTCGTGGCACACTCGGCCTTCGAGGCCATGAAGGCCAACCCCATGTCCAACTTCACACTGCTGCCCCCCAGCCTGCTGGACCAGCGCCACGGTGCCTTCCTCCGGAAAGGTAAGGCACCTTCCTCCCAGGTCGCTGCCTGGCTGTGTGGCTTGGGCAAGTTACTTAACCTCTCTGAGCCTGAATTTCTCCAGCTGTACTCTGGGGCTGCTCCAAACAGAGCTGCCTTCACAGTCACTGTGTGTGGATCCAGGGCTGGCTCCACACGCAGGGCCTAGCAGGTGCTCTGGGTGTGCCTACCTCCGGTCATCCCAGGCCTACCTCCGGCTCCCCACCCTAAGAGCTGCAAAGGCCACGGCCAGCTCTGAACCATAGAAGGCTATTTAAACACTCAAGTGTTGCATGACAGGCTGCTGTAACACATTCCCACAAACTTAGTGGCTTCAAGCAATACACACGTATTCTTTTGTAGTTCTGCAGGTCAGATGCTCACTGGACCAAAATCAAAGTGTCAGAAGGTCTGTGTTCCTTCTGGAGGGTCCAGGGCAGAGTTGCTTCCTGCCTGTTCAGTTTCAAGTCTTGCCTGCATTCCTTGGCTCCTGGCCCCCTCCCTCTGCCTCCAAAACCAGCAGCCTAGCATCTTCACTCCCTCTGACCCTCCTGCCTCCTCTTATAAGGAGCCTTGTGATTTAATGGGGTCCACCTGGGTAAACCAGCACCCTCTCCCCATTTTAATTTAATCAGACCTACAAAATCCCTTTTTGCCACAAAAGATCACCCATTCATGGGTTCCAGGGATTAGGACGTGGATATCTTGGGAGAGGTCATTATACAGCCCATCACAGGGAGCCCCCTCAGACCTCACTAGGGGTGTCATGTAATACGTGGTAAGTGCACCTGCTGAAATTCAAAATCATGAGATCAAGTGACATCGGCTCCAGGGTTCCAGGTAAAGGGCGGAGCCCAGTGGTAACCTGAGGCTGGCATGCGGATACAGGGGACAACAGGGTTCCCGCCCCTGGCCTGCTGGGTTGGGGTTGAGCGACTCTGTTGCCCTGAGCATGGCCCCAGGCGAGTCAGGGCAAGTGAGCTCAGAAGAGCCATGGAAGCAGCCAGGGGCTGCAGGTGCCCTGGGGCAGGAGGCCCTGTTCTTGTCGTCAAGGTCAGTGACAGATCACAGAGGCGGCGGCCCAGGGGCTGTGCAAGGAGTGCTGGAATGCTAGATGGTGGGTGGCTGTTCTGGGTAGGGGTTTAACGTGTCGGGGGTGGGTAAAGTGGAGGAAGGAAAGAGGTCTGTGGGGTGGATGAGCAGGGGGCAGCTGAGGGAAGGCAGGGGCGAGAATGGTGCCCGGCGGTCAAGCTGGGTCCCGGATGACCAGTGCGTGAATCAGCAACAGCAGAAGTGAAACAGGCCAAGCGGAGGCGGGGATTCCAGCATAGGGAACAGCATGGGCAAAGGCCCGGAGGTGGGAAAGAGGGTACTGTGGTGTTGGGGGGACACTCCGGAGGGTCCTCACTGCGCACGACCTTCCTCCCCACCAGGGGTCTGCGGAGACTGGAAGAACCACTTCACAGTGGCCCAGAGCGAAGCCTTTGACCGCGTCTACCGCGAGCAGATGCGGGGCATGCCGACCTTCCCGTGGGACGAGGACCCCGCGGAAGCCAGTCCGGACCCCGACCCCAGCCCGAACCCCAGCCCAGACCCCAGCCCCAACCCAGACCAGGCCTCCGAGCACCCCTATGCACGACCCTGAGAATAAACGCATGGCCTCTGCCCTGGCTCAATATGCTGTGGAGGTGGCATGCCGCGGGAGGACAGCATGTGGCTGGGCGTGAGGGTGGGCGGAGGCTGGGTGGGGACCCCTCTCCAGGCACCAGGGGGCTTCAGGAGGGCGGGGCCCTCTGCCCGACCTGGCACGCCAATTGGGTCGGTGACCCAGAAGCCTGGCAGCACTGGGTACCTGCCTCCCCCAGGGCCGGAGTTCTGCAGCCTTCTTGGGACTTGGAGAGGAGAGGGAGAGGGACCAGGACCTCTGGATCTGATAGGAGAGAGGCAGGGGGTCTGGGCGTCTGGGTCCAAGGAAGGAGTCCCCTGCTTCCACCATCCGCCCCCTGTCCCCGGACTCGTGGGTCTGAGGTAGGAGGGGCCGGGGGCCCAGACTCCTGGGTCTCCCGTTTGACTGTGGAAATGCAAGTTTCTGGCATGAAGCAGGTTTATTCTGAGCAGAGGTAAAAGGGAGCCCCAACAACTCACCCCTTAGCACCCATAAAACTGTCCCGGCATCAGCCCAGTGACTCTCCCGGGCCCTGAGCCATTCTCCAGAAGCTGTGTCCCCACGGACATCTAGTCCCTCGTTATTCAGCTCTGCTCCCTGGATTCAAGGCTCTTTTTCCCTCGTCAACCTCCATTTACCCACACTGCTGAGCCGGGGGGTGCTGGGGACTTCCGTCTTCCACTCCTGTGACCCGGCACGGGGGCTACTCAGCCAGGCCTCCCCTCAGAGAAGGTCCTGCGTGGCTGGGATGCACGTTGTCCCAGGATCCCAGCTCAGTGAGGCTGTGACACTGAGGTCAAGTAGGCAAGGAATAAGTTCTAGAAAAAATTCCTTTAGCTTCCCACAGTCTGAGGCCAGAGGGACAAGGGCGAGCCAGGGGTGAGCCAGGGGCTCTGACAGACGGTCACCAGCTCTCCTGGGAGGGGCCAGACCAATAAAGCTTTGGCTTGTCAGGGCCGTCCCCCAAGTCCTGCCCCAGTGGCCCAGTCTGGCTGCCGGCCACCTCTGGGATCCGGGGGTTTGGGTGCAGCATTGTCACGAAACCTCCTTCGGGGTGGGGACAGGTAGCGGAGGCGGCGAGCAGAGATGAGGGGCCGTGGGCTGCCCCAGGGCTGGGACCCAGCTGGCGGGTGGGAATCCGCCTCACCCCTCGAGGGCCCCCCAGTGCCCCGCTGCCTCATCAGGGCCTTGGCTGGGGTGTCCTTGGTGCCCCAGGACTTCTTGAGCTGTGGAGGGAAAGAGAAGGAGGTGAGAGTAGGATCCTGGGAGCCAAGGTGAGGGAGGTGAATGCTAGAGGAGGTGAAGGAGACAGAAGGGGAAAGGGGGAAAGGGGGAGACGGGAGGAGGAGATGACACAGAAGGCGGAGGGAAGGGGGCGTGAAACTGAGAGGAGGTGAGAAGGACCCTGAGCTCCAGAACCCTGAGGGACGTGAGCAGGGAGGCCTACAACCCCCACAGGGGCCAAGGTGTGTCCCCTGCAGCTTTGCAGCTTGAGAGGAACAGGAAGCAGCCAGCAGCGACCCAGTGGGAGCAAATATTTGCCAAGGGAGGGATGCTGGGTGAGGGTGGCTGAGGACCAGGTGGAGGTGAGGACCTTGGCCCTGCCTGGCCCATCCCCCGTCTCTCCTAGGACCAACAAAGGCAATTCCTGGGACCATCCTCCCTCACCCTGGGGACAGGCCTCTAGCTCCCACCTAGCACATGGGAAACTGAGACCTTGAGGGGCCACAGCTCACAGAGGGACTGTCCCCCAGGTTAGTTTATATCCAGGGGGAGTCCCTGACCCTCTCAACAGCCCACTTTACAGCTGAGGACACTGAGGCTCTGCACAGGGTCCCCCACTGTTGAAATCTCAGTGTCTAAGTAGTTGAGGGGAGAGGGACCCCCTCTGAGCTCATGATACTCAAACCTGGGGAGCCAGCACACAAGGATTTTAAAGCCCCACCTGGGGGGCAACTAAGGCTAAGCTCCAAGCCTCCATGGTGCCTCAGTTTTCCAATCTGTGAAATGGGTGCGTGAAGAACTGTAATAACATCTACCTCCTAGGATTGTAGCAAAGGTTAAATGAAACTACTATAGTGAAGGTGCTTGGTGTGGGGCCAGGCACCTGGGACAGTGCCCACCACAAATTGTGGTTTTGACCTTGGCAAGTTACTTAACTTCTCTGGGTCTCAGCTTTCCCATCCACAAAAACAAGCAGGATACACATCCTGCCTCGCTAACCTTGGGAGGGGAACATGGTGATATAAATTCCATTTGGGGAGTTTATTATAAGAATGACTATCAGGCCCTAGCTGGTGGCACAGTGGATAAGGCGCTGGCCTGCGAACCCAAAGGTCACTGGTTTGATTCCCAGCCAGGGCACATAACCAGGTTGCAAGCCAGGTCTCCATCCAGGTCCGTAGCTGGAGGCAGGTGAAAGGCAACCACACATTGACGTCTCTCTCCCTCTCTGCCTCTCTCTCTTCCCCTCTCTCCAAAAATAATAAAATCTTTAAAAATATATAAATAAATAAATCATATTTAAAAAAAAAAAAAAAGAACGACTATTAGTCTATTTCATTCTATTGACTTCTCCTCCCAAGCAAACAGGACAAAACAACCACTCCACCCATTTCCTAGATAAGAACACAGAGGCTGCAAGGCCAGTCCCTACCCCACTCCCTGGGTTCTCACAGTCGTGGTGGGATTCACGCCCAGGGCTCTCGGGGTATCTGCTCCCTGCCCCTGAATGCTCCCCTGCCCAGCACACAGTGTGGGTACAGGGAACGGGTGGTTTGATTAGAAACTCAGGTGAACAGCTTGGTTTCCCCACCTGCCCGGGGCCAGGAACATAGTAGGCCCTCCAGCCCAGCTACATGTCCTTAAACAAGCGCCTTCTGCCTTCGGGGCCTCAGCTGCAACAACTCTCTTCCAACCATTCTCATTCTCAGGCCAGCCACCAGGTCTCACCTCGTTGTCGCCATCACTGGAGTCCGACAGTTGGGACAGGCGGCTCAGGTCCCACAGGGATCGGCTGGGCCGGGCTGGAGGGCCACTGGGGGCCTGGACACGCTGGATACTCCTCAGGATGTCGCTAAGTGCTGGCCCTGGGACGGCCAAGGTCTCCTGCCTGTCACTGTCAAAGACCCGACAGATGGCCAGGCGTTGGGCCAGCGGTGACACTTCCGGTAGTGGTGGTGACACGGGGGCCACGGAGAGGCGGCAGGCCACGCTGTGAGGGCTGTGGGCAAGCTTCAGCCCCCCCACGGTGCTGACAAAGGGGCCTGGAGTGGGCGCAGGTGGGAGCGGCCGGGAGGTCGCGTACAGTGTCCGGAACTCGCGGCTGAAGGCGTCGGCGATCTCACCGGTCAGCAGGGTCACCAGGCTGCGGTGAAGGCGTGAGTCACTCCACGTGAAGCTGGGTGGCACAGAGAGGAGGGATCAGGACTTCCAAGCAGCCCCAGAGACCCAACCTGGCCCCCATCACCTGTCCCCAGTCTAGTCCCAGGTTTGACTGTGTGACCGTGACTTTAGGAAAATCCTGCCACATTCCTGTCTCAACATCCATCTCTGTAGAATGCGACCCACCAAAGTACCTGCCCTACGAGGACAATATCTTAAGATACTTAAATTATAATCTGAGATCAGTTTTGGCTGGTGTGACTCAGGGGACAGAGCGCTGACCTGCGAACCAAAGGGTCCCCGGTTCAATTCCTAGCAGGGCACGTGCCTGGGTTTCGAACCAGGTCCCTAGTTGGGGGTGCATGAGAGGCAACCTCACGTTGATGCTTCTCTCCCTCACTTCCCCTTCCCTTCTCCTCTAAAAATAAATAAAACTCTTTAAAACAATTATCATCTGGAATCAGACTCGAGTTTAAACCTGGACCCTGCTTGTTCCCACTGAGGGCTGCCTTAGTTTCCCCTCTGGACAGAGAGAGGGTTCATGGCGACTGTTTTAAGACCAAGCAGCTCCCTATAATGACCACCATTTATTAAGCACTTGCTGAGTGCCAGGCTCCGGCTGTGCCTGCTCCATGTCCCCACTGCCCATCTCAAAGATGGAGCTAAAACGCAGGGAAATCCAAGTGAGAGAACGTGGGTCGCACTCCCTGCTCAGTGCCCGGTGTACGTCCGGTGCTAGAAGCCTGCAAGCTTTGTGAATCACGCCCTTCCGAGTCCTGTTATCACTGTGGTTGCTATTTAAAGCATCTAGCACTGGTCTTGCACACAGCAGATGCTCAATAAATGCCCTCTTTGGAATTAAGTAAACCTGGGCTCATGTTGCTTTCTCCCCCGGAGCCTCAGTTTGCCCATCTGGGAAACAGGTACAGCGCCCAGCACCCACAGAGTGGAGGAACTAGCGGGCAAGATTGACAGCATTGGAGCTGAGCGCTCTTACCTCAGAGCATTAGAACTGTCCTCCTTCCTTGGCAGGTGGCCAGACCAGCCGGCCCCTCAGAGTGTGACACCCCTCCCCCACCTGTGACATCACCCAGGAGTGGCCAGTGGGCACTCTGAGGGGTCTGTGAGGTCACCCCATTCCAATCCGCAAAGACTCTCCTCAGGCTACAGCCACCGGCTTATCTCTATCCTGGGGAAGCTTCTGAGACCCGGGGACTGGAGAGCCACGGTCACTACGAAGCTCCTGAGAGGTACGCAGAGCACTGGGAACCGAGGACACTCCAAACGCTGACTGTGAGGGGCCAGGACCAGGGGCAAAAGTCTCGTGGGCGTGAGGAGCATCATTCAGCAGTTTCAGGAGGCCCAGGAAAGCCCACGGCCTGGCTCGTGCACTGTCACCGCCGCCAGGCCACCATGGTCCTCGGCTGGCTGCTGTTTCTGATGATGGCTCTGCCCCTGGGTGCCATACACATCAAGAGCTGCATCTTCTGTGAGCTGACCGACTCCTCCAGCTGCCCTGGCATCCCCATGAACTGTGGGGAGGAGGAGGACTGCTTCACGGGCCAGGGGAAGGCCCCCGGCCTCAGCTCCATCACCAACAAAGGCTGCGTGCAGTCCAGCTTGTGCGGCCGTGAGGAGCCTGTCACCTACCAGGGCGTCACCTACAGCCTCGTCCCCACCTGCTGCTACGGCCCCCTGTGTAACAGGGCCGCGACCCCTGCAGGCAGCTGGATGGTGGGGACCACCACCGGCCTGGTGCTGGTGCTGGTCGGGCCAACACTCCACTGGCTGTGACCAGCATAGAGGGCAGGGCCTGGGAGGCTCCCCGGCTCCTGGTGCCCCCTGCCTCTTCCCCCTCCCCCCATTCAATGGCCAGAGGCCCTGGACAACCCTGTGTGGCTCTGGCTTCATTCATTCCAGGCTGTCCACCAGGAGCCCAGGGCCTGACTCAGCGGTGGGGACCGTGCCCTGGGGGTTTGACTGTATTATTATATTTCACTGGTCCTAAGACACGTATCTTTTCACATTTTGATCAGGCCGCTTCCTTGCATTGGTGGTAGCGTAGAGGCAATGAAATACGGTAAAAAGAAAACTCATATTAATAAATGCCAGCTGGTATTTTGGAAGCACTTCTTTTCCTTTCTGAAGCATTTCTTAGGTTCGATGTCAGGGACTGTCCCCTCACTGAACCCTCATGCAAAGCTGGGGAGGCACATTTGGTTGGAAACATCTCAGTCCTAGCCCTGGTGGTCCTCCAGATGTGGCCTCCAGGTGAGCCGCACCAGGATCAACCCGGAACTTGCTAGAATGCCAGTCCTCGGGCCCCGTCCCAGGCTGGCCGAGTGAGGGGATAGCCCAGAAATCTGTGTTTAAGCATTCTGTTGACCAGTCACCAAAAAAACTTGTGTTTTCAAGCCGGAACGTTGATGACTAATAACAAGTTAACGCGTGCACTAGCACTTGTGTTAGCTTTTGTGTAAAATTGCCGGTCAACGTGTTAACAAGGCCTTTGGTGCAGGCTCAAGGCTGAAAACCACTATTCTAGGGCAACGATTCTCAACTGGGGGGTGTGGGGGGGCACTGCTGCTCTCAACTAGGGTTGGGGGGCACCAGGCAACATCTGGAGATATTTTGGGTTGTCACAACTGGGAAAGGGGTCGCTACCAGGAAATCAGGGACACAGTCCGCAGGCGACAATGACCAGGAAAGCCCCCCTCCCACTCCACAGTCATCTGGCCCCAGGGTGACAGTTCTCTCATGGAACCTTGCTCTGCAATCACTAAGCACATCACCCTGTCCTGTTGCCCAAAGTCACACAGTTAGTAACCGGCAGAGCAACAACTTGTCAGATCCTGCCCCTCTGTCCCCCATGCTGTGACCCAGTGAGGTAGGTGCTCATTCTTCACACTTTCCAGATGAGAAACTGAGGCTCAAAGTGGAAGAGGCTCAACGTCACAGAGCTAAGAAGGTGCAGGGCCCGGGGGCCCAGGAGTGGTCAGACACCAAAGAGAGCCAAGGAGGCCATGGGCACAGCAGGTCTTGGTTCCTCCCAGCCACTCTGACAGGCGGCATGACAGCCCAGGCAGAGCTGGGGCTCCAGTCCCCATCCTCCTGCCACTGAACATCCCGCACAAACTGCAGGCCTCGTTTTCCAGGTGAGAAAACTGGTCCGGGAGATGAAGACCGACCCCAGGCCACTCAAGAGGCCAGTGCAGAGCCAGGCTCCCACCCCAGGCCTGTCCCACCCAAAGACGCCTCCTTTCCTGGCCGGGCGTGATCCCGCCCCTCTCACAGCTGAGGAACAGGAAGCTCCGAAGGAGGAGCCATGGGCCGTGTGGCCAGGGGCTGCACCTGTAGGATCCTGAGATGACCCTCTCCCCGTCCAGCAGCATGAACTTCTCCTGCACCCTGCCGGTCACCTGCCGCCGCCAGCGGCTCTGGAAAGTGCAGCCTTGCACGACGCGGATGTCCAGGTTCTGGGAGGAAGGGGACACACCTTTACTCGGGTTAACCTCGCAGGACCTGCCATTGGGGGTCCCCCCAGGCTGATTTTACTTGGGGGCCCCAAGAGTTGGTAGAAGAGTCTGTCCTGCCTCCCCCACGGCCACCAACCTGGGGCCTTAGGGGTCTCTCAGAGACTCCCCTACTCAGAGGGACTCCCGTGGGTAGGCCCACCCTGCTTCCCCGTGCCTGGGGCATCGGATCTCAGGGGACCGTCTCTCCTGACATCCACCTGGATGACCCAGGACCCCGTGGAAGGCTCTGCTTCTGGTAGCTCCAGCACCAGGGGAAAGGGGCCTCCGAGGTCCCTTCAGCCAGGCCCCTACCTCCACGGCCCAGGGGTTCACCCCCAGCTGCTGGGCCAGCGTCAGGAAGGCAGGCAGCTGCTGGCGGTCCAGGAGCAGGTATACGGGCACCCAGCGCCGTGTGGCAGTCTCCACCAGGTCCATGAGCAGGTCTGGGTCAGTGAATACGTCCATGACGACAGCCACCAGCTGGGGGGTGGGGAGAGGGGCTGTGGGTAGAGAGCCTGGGGCTCGGGGGACACCCAGAGGGTGAGGCCCTGGGGGTGAGGGTTTCAGGGCCTGGCCTCTGTGGGACGTTCATGCAGTGCCTATAGGTGAACGGAAAATAGGGGGTCCTTCCTGACACCCACTTCCAGCTGCTGCAAAAACTGTCATATGTCTGCAATAGTGAAGAGTGTCCCCTGAGCTGTGACACTACATGGTGGCCCTGCTCCAGGGGGTCAGTGGACTGGATGCCTCTGCAGTGCATTGTGGGAAACTGAATACCTGGGTCCTCAGGGGCCCTGGATTCTGGGAGGTGGGGGGCGTGGAAGGCTGGCCTGCTGGGTCAGCAAGGAAAGCTCTGGGGACTGCAAGGTGGCCGAGGGCGTGGGTCCTGCAGTGGCCATGAGCCACAACTCACGGGTCAGAGAGCCACGGTCTAAGTCTCTGGCCACTTCTGGAAGAGACTTAACTTCCCATGACTCAGTTTCCCCATCTCCTCAACGGACATAGTAAGTCCCGACCTCGCAGGCCCCCGTGAGAATTACACATTAACCCAGGTGAAGGACTTGGCGTGTGAGCTGGTGAACACTCAGTCTGTCAGATCGAGAACAGGCTGGGGGCTTGTATGTGGGCCCTCCCTGGGGGCGGATGTAGGCACCCGGGTCAGGGGGAGAAGATGGAGACCCTCATAATTAAGAGAGTAAAGAAGAGGCCTGGAGGTTTATGCCCCAGTCCCAGGGAGCCCTGGAGCCACCCTGTGGGCATGTCCAGATCTCAGGAGCGGACACCTGGTCCCCGAGGCCCTGCCCCCACCTTGCAGGCGGCCTGGATTTCCTGGCGCAGAAGCTCCTTGAGGGGTGGGTGGCCCTCGCCAGGTGGCTGGGTGTACAGCTGCGCCCGGGTGATGCCCTTCCAGCCCGAGTCCTCTGGCCAGCCCAGCCGCAGCACTGGCACCGGCGCTTCCGACTGTCCAGGCCAGTAGGTCAGGCTGCCGGAGCCCCCGCTGGCGGGCGTGGCTCCCTCTGCTGCTCTGCCGGGCTCCGGCTTGGCCGCGGTCCAGTCCTCCGCCGCCTCCACCAGGCCCCGGAGCTCGGCCCCGCTCAGGAAGGGCCGCAGCCCCTCGCGCTGTGCGCAGGCCTCGAACGCCTCCACGCCCTGGCTCAGCAGAGCCTCGAGCGCCAGCCGCTGGCCCTCGGAATACAGGAAGCGGGGGCTGGCCTGCGCCAGGGCCTGCCCCTCGGCCCCGGATGCCACTCCGTCCAGTGCTGCAAGCTGGGAGGCGGCCATCGGGCCACCGGGGAGGGAGGATTTGAGGCTGGGTGTCTGAGGGTTTGGCCGCCTCTGAGGCACTGACCATCTGGGGGTCTCCTGATAGGCAGGCCCGGTGCAAGCCCCCCGGGGCAGCCCTAAGCAAGTCCCAACAGCTCCCTGCACTGTCCCGGCTCACTGTCCTGACAATCACACTGCCCGGGTGACTGCCTACCCACCTCCAGCCACCATGGCTGGTGGCCCCGACCTTCCCGCCTGCTGCTCCTGAGGACCTGTCTGCCCTCACCACCGGCCCTGCACGCGGGTTAGGCTCACTACCTGGCACTGCCTCCAAACTCTGCGACTCATCAGCTGTCCATCTCTGTTCCAACTCACCACAACCTCCAGCCTCCCGGCCACACGGTGTACCAACTGACCCTCCCCTGGCTCAGACCGGGAGGGGTTGACCACCCAAAGGTCCGCTGCCTGCCTGCCTGCCTGCCTGCCTCCGGGCAACAGGCTGTCTGCCTGTGCAACCACCTGGAGGTCCTTCCGCAAAGGGAGAGAGCCGGCAGCCTGTTTGCCCCTGGCCAGCAGCACGTCTAACGGACCTTCTGCAGCCGTCTCTCTAATTGTTTGGAAGGTACCCGTTGTTTCCAGCTATTTGCCCACCCAGTGGATCAGTTTCTCCCAGCAACTGGCCAGCTAGCTCACTAGCTCTCACTGGTTGACCATCCCAAGCACCTCCTCTCTGAGCATTGGAGGAATGTATTCTGGCCGCCAGCCTTGACATTGCCCTTCCCCAGCCAGGGAACTAGGTCTGTTTCCTCTTCCGGTGGAGGACCCTGCTCCTGGGCATTCTCACAGGCTGCTACACCGGAGGATGCGCTCCATGAGGGGGTTCGTTACCATGGAACCCACTCATGTTCTCCGCAGCCCACCTAGACGGACAGTTGGACTAACTGGAAAACATTCCTGGGACTGGGACCCAGGGCTGCCCTCTGATCTGTGCTGATCGCTGGCTGACCTGACCTGTCTTTGAAGCCTAAATCCCACTATATCCTGACCCAATCTGACTGTGGACCCCAGATCCCTGCCACCCAGCAGCCTCGCCCTCCAGTCCCAGCACCAGCACTCCCTTCCTCAAGGGCACAGCGACTAGCCCTGCAAAGAGAAGAAAGAGGAATAAAGCCAGGCGCCCTCTCTCTCCTGTCCCAGCCAGCTCCCCAGCCCCTTCACTTCCTCTTGCCTGTTCTGGAGAAAAGTATAATCCAGGTCTTCAGCTTGTATTTCTGAGGCTCTTCCGGCAGACTGGCCTCATTCATCAGGCTTCACCTGGGATCCTGGGAACCCAGCCCCTTGTATAAACACAGGGGAGGGCCCGCACAGATCTGTCCGGGAAGTCTGCGGGGTGGCTCCAGGGTAGGAGGTCCTGACCAAGGAGCACACACTCGCCTGGCTGCTTTCCCAAGAGGCCCAGGTTTTGTGTGAGCAGCGCCTCACCTGTTCCCACACACTTTCCCCACGGGGCCCCACCGGATCCACTTCCCCATGCACGCCCCGCCCACCATCCCTGGCGCTGGGCACAGCGCGGGTCCCGGAAGGGTAGGTGCGGGGACAGCCCACACCTGGCTTCCCGGGAGGAGGGTCCAACAGGTGCAGGGAGGTCCAGCAGGGCGGAGCCCGCGCCACCAGAGGGCGCCCGCAGGCTGACGCAGGACACCTGGGACCGGACGTGAGGGGGCGGACTGCTCCCCCGCCCAACTGGAGGGGCCGGTCTCCATGGACGCAGAGCACGCCATTCTCCAAAACAAATGCCTCTGGCACACAGGTTCCCCTTTAACCCCATCTCCCAATAATACACACAGGGCTGTTGGCATCCAAAATCTTTAATAACAGGGTAGGATCTGGGGTTAGTTTTTGTAGCCACGGCTGGCCCTCCGGCCTCTTGCACGCTCGAACTTCCTGCCCTTGGATCGCACGTAGGGTCTGCGGGAAGAGAGGAGAGTCACACAGGGATGGGGTCAGGGCCTGGTGCACATGCTGGGGCCTCTACCAGGGCGCCCCGAGACACCAAAAGGGCTGCTGCAAAAGCCTAACTGTACAGGCAGCCGAGGCGGTGGGAGCGGCTGGCAAAGCCTGCCCAGGTCTGGGGGTGTCAGCCCCAGAGCCCCATGGGGCGCAGGGTAAAAGGCAGGCCCCACAGGGAGATACCAACTCAGCCTGCGTCAGGGCCTGCATCTGTACAGGGAGCTCAACACCCAAGGGAGGGCAGCTGGCAGCCGAGTTGAAGGGAAAGTGGGTACCACTCAAGGTGGGGAGTCCTCAGGAGGCCTGAGGCTGGACCAGGGTGAGGAACACAGGCAGCCGGCAGCTCAGCAAGACCTGGGCCTGCACTGGTACCTAGGTCACTGAGGGGGGTCAGGGCTGGGTCTACTCACTTGGTGTGGCTGTGAGGGGTTCCGGGGGCCTTGCCAAAATGCCTGTACACCTCTCTGCCCTTTCGAGGACCTGGGGAAGGGAAGAAAGGGGGAACGTTAGGCAGAAGTGTAGCACCCAGAACTCCTGTAAGGAGCCACCCTCTGGGGCTCCAGCTGATAGGGAGGGTGGGATAGGGGGGCCCCTGACCTCCCAGGCACGGTAAAGGCTGCCAGCACTCCTACCCCTCCCTCCCCGGGAACACTAAGCAGGGCTCACCAGAAAGCAAGACGGTGCCACAGCCCTTGGGAGAGTCCAAGGCCAGCTGGTCGAAGGTGAGGATCTTGCCCCCGGCCTTGAGGATGCGGCTCCGGGCACGGCTGCTCACACGAAGCGCGCACACCTAGGGGACACAGAGGGCAGGTTTGGCCAGGGCCCCCTGTGTGGCCACCCAGGGGCTGCTGGGACTTGGCATTCACTGCCCTGGCCCAGCAGACAAGTCCTGCTTGCTTGCTTGGCCTGATGACCACCACCCGTTAGGGGGAGCAGCGGGAGCTGACCATAGCTGTTTCTAGCTCTTTACTTCAAGAAACCCCTCTAAGATGACAACAACAAGAAGGCATTACATTTCAGGGAACTGAGACATGAAGAGATTTAGGACTTTGTCCAGAAGTGACAAAGTGGCAGAGAAATCTAAACTCGCCACAAGTTGTCTGGCTCAAGAGCCAGCACTGTCAGCGGGGCCCCAGACACCCCCATCGATAATGCCACTGGCGAGCCCCCTTCAACCTAGAAACCACCTGCCTAGCCCAGGGGTGAGTGGAGGATGCACCCTGAGCCTGTGCACTTGATCCACTGCCCCGCGGAGTCCCCTTCACTCACCTTCAGTTTGGGTACCTCATGGATACGCACATCATCGGTTATGGTCCCTACAACCACAGCAGTTTTGCCCTGGCGGCCAGGAAGCTTCATCTTCCGGACCTTTGGGGGAGGACATATACATTAATCCCCACCTGGCGTTTAAATCCAGTCCCCGCTGCTCCAGGCGCCGAAGGACCAAGACAGCTGTGCCCTGGCTGGGCTACACCCACCCAGCCCTCAAACCAGCCTAATCTCAGGTTCAGGCACAGATTTGTCAACAGACCTCTCCCACAGAGGAGAGTTCTTAATAGTTAAGACTTTCGTCATGTGATTTGAAACTGCAGCACAACCTCATGAAGCCCTCCTAACTACCCCCACCAAGAAGGAAACCAAGGCCAAGAAGCCAACCCAGTTGAAATGACCTCTTACTCTTAACCTGAGGGCTCCTTGCTCCAAGCCCACCCTCCCTCCCAGGAACCCAACTCCAGAGACAACAAGGGCGCGCCCCAGGCTGACTATGCGGCCAACAGTCCCTTACCATCCGGGAAAGAGACAGAGGCGGCCGGTTGGTGCGACTCATGAATAACCTCTTCAACACCACTTGGTTGAACGTAGAGTTGGTTCGTCTGGCCAGAAACCTGTATAGCTGGAGGATAAGGGAAAAAGGGGGCTGAGGCCCTAGGACAGCCCACCCCACCTCCCTAAATTTCTAAGAAAGGGGCAATCAAAGGACCTCTGGCTTCCCGCTACGCCAGTGAGCTCTGGGGTAAGAGCTAGCCCAGATCCACCCTGGTCAGGGACTCAGTAAGTCCCCTCCCCACTCCCCAGCTGTGTACAGCCCTGAGGCTAAAACCACTGACCTTTCCGAAGCTCTTAGGAATGTGGGCCTGCTCTGCAAGCTCCTGGGAGGAGACCAGGACCCACACTGCAACGGAGGCCCTGCCCACGGGTCACAGGCCCCGACCTCACCTTAACCAACAGCCTCAGGTAGATGTCCTGGCTCTTGGGCTCCTTGCGCCGAACCTTCCGGTCTTTGTTGTGGCGGATGTCGACCCCCTGCAGGATGACAAGGGAGCTCATGGACCCCACCCTGACCTGGCAGATTACGAACCCGACAATCGGTCTCGCATGACTACTTCTCTTCCAGATAGAGCTGGAGCCTCCAACCAACCCTGGGGCCATCACCGGGGGATGCCTGCGAAGGCCACTTAAATTCTCTGGACTTCAAATGGCCCCTCTGTAAAACGGAGCTAATTCTCCATGCAAAGTCTCCCACACACCACACACCACGCACAGCACCCTGAAGGGCTGTCACATTGCGGCGGCATTACTTCAAGCGCATCATTCCCCTACACTCCCTTCCCGTTTGGGGGAGGTGTCCTTTTCAGAGCCTTACAAACTGTAAAGAACTACATGACAAGCGCCTACCTAACCAACACTTAACGTTTGCCGAACCCATGGTGAACACTTCGGACAAGATGTTTCTTCCCAAAGCGAAATCTATTGAATCCTAATGCATTGTACCCTCGTGAAACAGATGAAGAAAATGGGGAGCAGGCTGAGAAAGCACGATCACAGAGTTGGCAGGGGGCCAAGACTCGCACGGAGGCCTGTCGGGTCCCGACACCCGATCACTGGACGCTGGACGCTCCCCAGAACCTAACTTTTTATTTTTTCAGGCTTGGGAGTGACAGGTCCGGGTCGCCTGGGTCCAAATCCTGGTCCCGCCACTGCCTGATATTTTGGCCTTGCTCGTATCACTTGGACCCCCTCGTACATCAATTTGGGCATCTATTCCATAGAGAAACACGGCAGGGACTAGACAGACCCATCCCTGCTTTTCAGGGCCCCTAAACAGTCCCCCACCACGGAAGTCGCCTCCTTTGAACACCCCCAGAACCCCTGCCTCCCTCCGGTGCGCCTCCAGCCCAAGACCGCGGCGGATGGCAACGGATGGTCGGCTCCCGAACGTCTCAGAGCGCACTCACCATGATGGCGCCTACCGCTCCACCAGGTCCGGAAAGAGAGAGCGGAGCCGGAGTGGGCGGGGAAAGCTTCAGCAAGCGGCGCTTGCGTGACGTAGCACCGGCGCGACTCGGCCCTCTTCCTCAAGTTGGGCTTCTCTGTGGTGAATCGGACGCACGGCCAGAAGGGCGTTTCCAGAATAGCGGGGCGGTGACGGCCTCTCTAGCCCAACGCAGTCCGTGTTCTCGATACCCTGCCGGAAAACAGGAATCTGGGAGCGAGAGAGATGTCACACGGAACTAGGAGGACTTGTCGCACAGTGACGCTCTGGCCCGAAGCCTACAATCTCTCTGTGGCTTCTGTTGGATTGGGTGGGCAGCGTGTTGGAGGTAAGGAAGGAGGGGCCACGGGGCTTGTCTGGATCTCTAGATAACCTCTGACCTCTTGCTCCATTCCTTTTCTTATCAGGCTGCCTTATCTCTTGCTGCCCCTTCCAGGCGCGGCTGCGGCTCGGGATGTTCTCCCTGAGATCTAATCTGAGGTCTTCCTGCTGCAGCCCAGTAATATAGTGGACGATTTTCACCTTTGAGGTTCCTCTTCTCCCTCTGCCCGCAGATAGCCTTTCCTTGACCCCTTCTCAGCCTCTGTCACTTGGGGGCTGCTTTTCTCACCCAGATAGATTAAGTGGCCAAGCACGTTTGTTATGAGGAATGTGCATGGTACTCGAGCGCAGAACAGGCACACTGAGGTCTGAGGCTTGGGGGTGGAATAGAAGGAGGGAGTGGGTAGAAATTTCAGAGGGGAGGAGAGACTTAGAAGGAGACAGATTCAGAGGGGAGAAGGAATGCAGACCCAGATGGGTAGTGGACAGAGACCAACCGCGAGGGGTGAAGACCCCTAGAAAGAGGGGAAAGATGGTGATCCAAGAAGGAGTAAAGACATACAAAGATTCAAATTCAAATCGTGTCTCTGCTACTTAATAACAGTGTGACTTTGGGCAATGCATTTAACCTCTCCGTGCCTTCCTTATCAAAAAAAAAAGGAAGAAAAAAAAGTTTTCCAGCATTATGTTAGTAAAAATGCTTAAGATGATGCTTCACACCTGCAGTAAGTGCACAATAAAAATTAGGTTCCATTCCTACTTATCAGCCCTTAGTGGAGAGACAAGAGGAACTGGCTGGGGCAGTGAAAAAGTTGAACTTTCCCCCTCTTTTCTCCCTTCTCAGGGAGGCCCTGCCCGTTGGGTCTACAACGCATGCAGCTCCTGTCATTCACCTCTTCTCCACAGAGCCAAGGCCAGGCCTGAACTGTGAGGCCTGACGCCTTGCCATACCACCCTCCCATGGACTCCAACCCAGGACTAGGGTCTTGATCACACAGCAGAGACAGTCAGATGAATGGACACCCTGACGCAGAAGAGCAGTAGGACCAGGTAAGGTCTACCCCAAGTCAATTATCATACCATGGGACAATTCCCTCCTCCTCCTTTTCCCTGTTCCTTCATCTCTGTGACTTGGTCTCTGTCTTTGACTCCCTGCTTTTTGGTTGGGTGATCTGCTTTTTTCATCTGCCTTTCTCCTTGGGCCCCAAGCTCAGGTGCTGCATTCCCTTGTCTCTCCATATTACCAGGTTTCTGTCCCTCTTTCTATGGGTCATTCTTTGGCACATATTACCTGGTGCCATTGCTACTCTGGGTTGAACACAAGGTACATTGTTTGGCAATAAATAAACTGCTTCCTCCACTTATTTCTTCCTAGCAAGCTCTGTCCCTATTTCATTTTTCACGTGTCTTTCTCTCTATAATTCTGTTTCTAGGTCTTCTGATAGTCTTCTTGCCTTGATTCTTTTTCAGGTCTTTGCCTCTATATCTCTCTCAACATCTTTGCTTCGTCTCTCTTGGCTTCAGTTTCTGTCAGTCTCTGTGCTTTCAATAGTCTCTTCCCCACTCACCCCTGACTTATAGATCTCTGATACTGTCTCTCCTATCTCTTTCATTGTGACCCTGTCTTCCCATTCACTAGGCAGGGGTCATTCACCAGGCAGAAGTTTATATCAGGCTGCCTCCACTCTGGTTTGGGCCCAAGCTAAGTAGTTTGTGACATTTCAAAAAATTGACATACAATATTATATTAGTTTCAGATGTATGATGTAATGATTCGGCATTTGTATACCTTGCAAAATGACCACCCCATGTCCAGTTACCATCTGTCACCCTCCAGCATTAGTACAATGCTATGGACTATAGTTCCCATGCTGTACGTTACATCCCTATGGCTTATTAATAATCTGTGAATTGATAATGCCTCTCCTCTCTGGTTTTCATTCCAGAAATGTCCATCTCTTTCTCTGTGCCTCGTTTTCTGGGTTTTCTTTAGTTCATACCTGGCATAGTCTTAATTCTATTGCCTTTGTCTCTGTTTATATCTCTGCATCTGTCCCTGATTCTTTTTATCTAGAAAAAGACATTTTTCTCTCCGAGTCTGCCTCTGACTGCACCTCTGAGACTTTTTTTTTTTTAATATAGCTTTTTTTTTTTTTTTTAAGATTTTTATTTCATTATTTTTAGAGAGAGGAGAAGGGAGAGAGGCAGAGAGGGAGAGAGACATCAATGTATGGTTGTGTTTCACCTGCCTCCAGCCACAGACCTGACTGGAGACCTGGTTTGCAACCTGGTTATGTGCCCTGGCTGGGGAATCGAACCTGCGACCTTTGGGTTCCAGGCCGGCGCCTTATCCATTGTGCTACCAGCCAGGGCTGAGACTCTTATGAACCCCCTTTGTATATCTCTGGGTCTTTGTTACGTGTTAGGATCGGTTACTCTACCTGTATCTAAAGATCTCCCTTATGCTCCTTCCGTGTTATGAACCCAATGGATGGGACCAGCCCATGTGCCCTCAACAAACATGGCGATATGGTTCCTGCCTGTAGGATGTGACGCCGCCCCTGCTGCGAGTGTGCCCTCACCTATCATGGTGGTAGGTCTCGCGAGCATTGCGGCTCTTCCCGCTCAGGCCCCTGCGCCAGGCTCCCTGGTCGGCTGGACCCACCTTCCGCGCGCTCTCATTGGCGCGGCTCAGGCCAGCCGCACGGCCATTGGCTGAGTGGATGCACACCCCCCCTCCCACACTCCTGGTCGCAAGTGGTGCTGATTTGAGGGGCCACTTGGAGGAGAATCTGGCGGGTGCTGGGTTCGGGGCAGGGACCCGAGTCTGGGTGACCGTGGGACCAAGAGGAACGGAGAAACACAGGCCCAGGACTGGGGTACCAGGGCTGTGGGATGGAGATGGAGAACCAGAACCGGGGCTGAGGGATCCAGGAATAGGAACCCAGGTCTGAGACTGGCTTGTGGAAAACGGGCAGGGGCAGGGGGAATGGAGGTCTGGGACCGGGGCAACTGGAGGCAAAGGCTCAGGCTTATGGATTGGGGAGACCTATGGATAGAGACCCCGGTCCAGGTCTGGGGTACCAGGAGGGACAGAGAGAATGGAAAGCATGTCAGAGACCTGAGGACCTAGGGACAGAGACTCAGACCCAGGACTGGGGAAGATCTAGGGGTCTGTGCCAAAACCTGACTTGAGGTAAGGGGCGGGGAGTGGGGAGTACAAATGTAGGGATGGGGCCTGAGGGAGCTGCTCAGGGTAGGGGCAGAGGTGACTCCTTAGGGTGAGGCCACAGATGGGGGTGTGTCTGGGGCAGCAGGAGGAGGGGCAAAGGTGAGGGGCAGGTATGGCAGGTGGAGCAGAGGGGAACAAAGGTGAGTAAGGAGGAGGCAGAAGCAAGGCAGAGGGACAGGAGGACAGCATCTGGGTAGGGGATTGCAGGCCCAGCTCCCATACCTCCCCTGAAGAGCAGGCGGCCAGACCCCCAGGTCAGTGCTCAGGGTCCAGCTCTTGAACTCTGTCCTTTGCAGGTACCTGCATGTGGTTCCCCGTAGCCTTGACCCTTTATTCCTTTCATGCAACATCCCTTTCTCAGTTTTTGCTGATGTCTCCATCTTCTATTTCCTGCCTCTGTCTTTTCTGTGTTTTTCTCCCTACTCCCTCTGGCTCCCAAAGGACCTCCTGGAGCCTCTACAACACTGTTACCCTCCTAAGCATCTTTCCTCATCCTAGGTTTCATTCTACTGACACTGTTTGTCTCCTCACAGTGTTTCTTTGGCTCAGACCTCATCCCTCTTTTTGCTTGTGTCCAAGTGTCTCTACCTTGTTACTTTCTCCATGTGGAGATGATATGTGTGTTGTGTTCTTCTCTTTGTATGTCTCTTTCTTCCTGTATCTCCACTGTCCTGATTTCTTTCCTCTGCCTTGTTTTTCCTATAAAGACCTTGTCATCCAACACACTATATTTTACGGCTTTATCTTGTTTTTTGTCTGTCTACTGATATAAACTCCACGAAGGCAGAGATTTTTGTCCATTCTGTTCCCTGCTGTGTTCGCTAGGCCTGACATTGGGATAGGCACATGGAGGGTGCTGAATAATTACATAAGAAATGAATGAATGAATGAATGAATGAATGTTTGCATGCCTGGGTGTGAACCCTCCAGGATGTTGGCCTTCCTGTCTACCTTCTCTCTTCCGTGCATCTCCAGGAACTCCCCACATTTGTCTGGGCCTGTCTCTGGTGCACCTCTGACTGCCCTCACTGTCTCCCCCTGTCCATAGGCCTTGCCCCTGTTTCTGCCACCTGACATGAAGGTCCTGGACTCTGACTCCTGCCTTTCCCTCCCACAGAGGCCAGACCAGTAGCTGACCTGGAGCTGGGGCCACAGGCCTAGGAGTGCCCTGAACAGGGCCGAGGCCATGGCCCCACCACCGCTGCCACCACTGGCCACCAGCACTCCACTTCTGCATGGCGAGTTTGGCTCCTACCCAGCCCAAGGCCCACGCTTCGCCATCACTCTCACACCACAGGCCCTGCACATACAGCGGCTGCGTCCAAAGCCTGAAGCCAGGCCTCGAGGCGGCCTGGTCCTACTGGCTGAGGTGTCAGGCTGTTGTACCCTGCGGAGCCACAGACCCTCTGACTCAGCGGCCTACTTCTGTATCTACACATATCCAAAGGGCCGGCGTGGGGGCCGGCGCAGAACCACTCGCACCTTCCGGGTTGACGGGGCAGCCACCTACGAGGAGAACCGGGCCGAGGCCCAGCGATGGGCCACTATCCTCACATGTCTGCTCCGTGGACTGCCGCTGCCTGGGGATGGGGGTGAGGTCCTAGGCTACCTCCGTGTCCCTGCGGATCTCCCCCCTTGGGCATCTCTGTTCTGTGTGTCTGCGTGATACCTCCCTGGGTCCATATTGAAAGAGTGACACCAGACAGGGATAGGCTACAGAAGGAACAAAATCACTGGCTGAGAACAGTTATTTCTGTCAGCTAGAGTTTTGTCTCTGTCCCCTCCCCCCTTCCATGGATCCTGACCACAGATGAGTCAGAGGCTCCCAGGCTGGTGAGAGTGGCCATGAATAGTCATCACCTAGAGGTCTCAGGCGTGGCATCTAAAACTGGCCTCTGCAGGTCTGGAGGGGGCTTTCAGGCAGGGGTCCCCACCTGAGGTCATCAACTGGCACAGGCAGGCAGGAAGGGTCCCCATCTGGTCCCCTAGGGTCCTGCTGGCTGCTGGGGTGGGGTGGGGGTGGGGGGAGGTTCTCAGGGCTGCTGACAGTAACTGAGCCTCACAGAGTACAGCAACCCGATCTGGGATCTAGGTGTTCTCAGGCATGTAGAAACCACCTGTCCTTCCTCCTTCCACGTGGGGGTCCGAAGGGCACTGGGATTAGACACCCAAGTCCTGCCTTTGTCTCAGAAGGGAGTGGCCTGGGCAGGTAAAGCCTGGTAGAAAAAAGAACAAAAACCTTCCTTGAGGCTCCCGTGTCAGCGCTCCACCATTTCCCATGAGGGCTGTTGGCAGGGACTGTTTCGCAGGTGAGGGGCCTGAGCCTGTGGCCTCTGTGGGCTCCGCTGACTCCTTCCCCTCTCTCTGCAGAAATCACCTCCCATCTTCTGCCCAGGCCACCCCGACTGCTGCTATTGGTCAATCCATTTGGTGGGCGGGGCCTGGCCTGGGATTGGTGTAAGAACCATGTGCTGCCCATGATCTCCGAAGCTGGGCTGTCCTTCAACCTCATCCAGACAGGTAAAGGTGGTGTCAGGGTGGGAGGTGAGGGCTTGGGGCTGGATTCCTGAGTCCCAGGATGCAGTGGTGGGGTGGTGGTGGAACGGCCTTGCTCACTTCCGGTGTCCGCACATTAGAACGACAGAACCACGCTCGGGAGCTGGTCCAGGGACTGAGCCTGAGTGAGTGGGATGGCATCGTCACAGTCTCGGGAGATGGGCTGCTGTATGAGGTAGGGCAGAAGCCTCCTTACTCCCAGGCCTGAGCCCTGGAAGGACCGTGGAGGCCAGTACAAGTATCCAGATGTCTGGTCTCTGGCCCTCCAGGTGCTGAATGGGCTCCTAGATCGCCCCGACTGGGAAGAGGCTGTGAAGACGCCTGTGGGCATCCTCCCCTGTGGCTCAGGCAATGCGTTGGCCGGAGCCGTGAACCAGTATGGAGGGTAGGTGGGCTTTTCCTGTCTTGGGAGAGCCTGAGGACACCCTTGAGGAGGGATAACAGGGATCTGCTGCCCCCTCCACCAGTCCACTGTCAGGTTAAATCAGTCTGGCATTTTTGCTGGTCTTGTTCCCAGCTGCATCCCTAGTGCCTGGCACACAGGCGACACTTAACGAATATTTATGGAATGGAAGGATTAACAGGGAACTTAGCCCAGTAGGAAGAGTCCATCTGGAGGTGGCCAAATGGCTGTGGGTGGGCCCAGGGGTATGGCCTGCCTGGTCCCTTTGTTATCCTTCCTGCCCCACACGCTGTTTCTCACCCAGTCCTGTTTCCTCTTTCTCACCGTATCGATCCATCTCTGGCTCTGAAGGTTTGAGCAGGCCCTGGGCATTGACCTGCTGCTCAATTGCTCACTGCTGCTCTGTCGAGGTGGCTGCCGCCCACTGGACCTGCTGTCTGTGACGCTGGCCTCAGGCTCCCGCTGCTTCTCCTTCCTGTCTGTGGCCTGGGGCTTCGTGTCGGATGTGGACATCCAGAGCGAGCGCTTTAGGGCCTTGGGCAGTGCCCGGTTCACACTGGGCACAGTGCTGGGCCTCGCCACACTGCACACCTACCGTGGACGCCTCTCCTACCTCCCTGCCTCTGTAGAACCTGCCTCACCCAACCCTGCCAATGGCCTGCCCCGAGCTAAATCGGAGCTGACCCTGGCCCCTGGCCCACCTCCACCCGTGGCTCACTCACCCCTTCATCGCTCTGTGTCTGACCTGCCCCTGCCATTGCCTCAGCCTGCCCTGACCTCCCCAGGCTCACCTGAACCGCTGCCCATCCTATCCCTCAATGGTGGGGGTCCTGAGCTGGCCGGGGACTGGTCTGGAGCTGGGGATGCTCCACTGTCTCCAGACCCGCTGCTTCCCTCTCCCCCAGGCTCCCCCAAGTCAGCTCTACTTTCACCCATCACTGAGGGGACCCCAGAAGTACCAGCATCCTCTGGGCCCCTGCCTCCCACTCATGGTAGGGACCCAGTAGCCACCTCTACTGGGGGTCCTCCAGACCATCTGCTCCCTCCTCTGGGTGCCCCACTACCCCCTGGCTGGGTGACACTGGAAGGGGACTTTGTACTCATGCTGGCTATCTCACCCAGCCATTTGGGGGCGGACCTGGTGGCAGCTCCCCACGCGCGCTTTGACGATGGCCTGGTGCACCTGTGCTGGGTGCGGGCCGGCATCTCGCGGGCCGCGCTGCTGCGCCTGTTCCTGGCCATGGAGCAGGGTGGCCACTTCAGGCTGGGCTGTCCGCAGCTGGGCTATGCTGCGGCTCACGCCTTCCGCCTGGAGCCGCTCACACCCCGCGGGGTGCTCACAGTGGATGGGGAGCAGGTGGAGTACGGGCCCCTGCAGGCACAGGTGCATCCGGGTCTTGCTACACTGCTGACCGGGCCTCCAGGCCAACCTGGGCGGAAGCCTTGAACTTTTTGCAAAACTTGAAACCCACAACGGGTGGGGCCTACATTCCAAGGGGGTTGTGACCTGGTGGCTAGAGTTCAGGTGCAGTGGCTCTAGTCCCAGTCTCAGGACTGAGCCCTCACCCGGGGACCAGAGGTGATGCTGGAGGGTGGCCCAGATGCCAGGGGGTGGGAGTCATCAGGGCCACAGGAAAGTGGGCTCGCCCGCGAGGGTAGTGCCTGAAGAATGAGGGGGGAACTCCGTCCAGGCCCTCGCTTCTGGTTCCTTCAAGACCAGATCCTCTGAGGGCGGAGCTTGTCTTAGCGTGTCGTCCAATGACGGGACATGGAATGTACGGGCTGGCCATCCAGGGTGTCTCCCTGTCCACTCCGGTGCCTCCATTTAACTGGCCAATCAGCCCTGGAGGGGCAGGTTCCCCCAGGCAGACGCTCGCATTTGCACTACAGTTCCTCCCAGCCCCACGGGTACAGATGGAGTTCATTTCCCGTGTTCTGTGTCCTGTGCATTCCCTGAACCCACTCTTCAAAGCAATTGAAAAGGTCTATGCAATAAAGGCAGTCGCTTCATTCCTCGTAGACCCTCGCCCCTTCCTCCATCCGGCAGCCCGTGGGAGCGCCCAAAGCCCACGGACTGCGGCCAGTGTGACCTGCTGGCCTTGAACTGGGGCCAGGGAGCTGCCTCCTCCCCCACGACAGCTGGCTCTGGGGTTATCAAGATTTATTCAGGATCGTGTAAAGCGGAGGCGGTGGGAGGACGGGGTCCCCGACGTCCCGAGGGCACACACAGAGGACTCTCCCCACCCCCGCGAGGGAGGGGGGAGGCTCACTTTTTCTTAAAAATATAAATGTATTTATCTGCATCATCACGTCCCTGGGGCACCCAGCTGGCCAGCCCGTGGGCCACAGGGTGGGGAGGGAAGAAGGTGTCTAGGAGCAAGTCTGAGTGAGGCGGGATGAGCTCCGCCGGGTGGGGTGAGGGGGGCAGCCTCACAGGACTCCGTGCTGGGCCTGGTAACGGGACAGCACCGCACGGTAGTGGGACAGCTCCTGGCGCACAGCCACTACCTCCTGCCGCAGTAGGGCATTCTCCTTCTCCAGGAAGGCCGCCCGCACTGATATCTGGTTCTCCTTAAGCCGCCTGGCGTCCCGGGACCGCTTGGCTGCCTCGTTATTCTTGTACCGTCGGCTCCAGTACTTCTCGTCCTGGGGGTAGAGGTGGGAAAGCAATGAGATTCAGGGAACCCTGGCCACAGCAAGAGAAGGGGCCATCTAGTTCCTTCAAGGACCAGAGGGAATCTAGACTTCCAGGGTTGCTTCCGCCCATCAGTGGTCTCCCCTGGGATGGGTACCCAAGGATCTGCCCTCTTAGGGCCTAGTTGCTAAGGAGGCTAAGGAAAGCAGGCCCCTAGCAACAACTAAGACTTGAGAGAGCCTCCCACCACAAACTGGGCTTCAGGTCTTCAGTATGCAAAGAATGCCCCACCCTCCTCACCTGACAAAGGGCTTGCAGTTACCTCCCGGTTGCTAAGGATGCTGGTTCCCTAGCAACAGGGCCTTGGCAGTGTAAGAGCTCCCAGGGAAAAGCACTGCCCTATACATCACCTACCCAGATGGTTGCTAAGGAAAGTCTAGCCTCCCCAGTGACGGAATTTGATGTCCCATAAAATCTTCCCAGAACTCGTCCCCTTTGGACCTGGTTGTCAAGGCAACCTGATTCCCTTCTCAGCAAACAAAAGGTCTGCCCAGGCTGAGTAGCATTGTCCTGATACTCCCAGGTTGCAGGTTCAATTTCTGGTCAGGGCACATACAGAATCAACAGATGAATGCGCACACAAGTGGAAGAACAAATTGCTGTTTATGTCTCTCCCTCTAGCGCTAAAATCAGTTTAAAAACAATTTTTTTTTAAACAAAACACAAGTACGGTGTAAGTGGTCCCAACCACTGCAGCTGGTCTCCCACCTACTACTGCCAAACAGGTTGCTGAAGAGAGCAAAGGGGCTGCACTGAGACCTCCCCATATGACTATACCCAGGGTTCCCTAGTCCTGGAATTTGATTGCAGGGGAGAACCATTCCTGAGTACCAAGGAGCACAGGAGCTCTAAGAGATGCTTCTTGAGCCCCACTTAATTAAAGCCTAGCTCCTGCTAGCAAGAGCAAATCCAGCCCCTCACAACAGGGGTCTGTGGCACGAGAAACCACGGGTGTCCATTTGGCTTACAGGCTGTCCCTAGCTGCTTTGAGTAGTTATGTCTTACACAAAAGCATGGCAAAGTCTTGGGAAAGAAGCCCAGCCTTCTCTTGTTAGGAGAGAGCCCAGAATTGGAAAAGTCGGAATGCTAGAAAGATGCATTCACCGCCCAAAGAGCCTACAGCAGAATGAGGCTCTGGCTACCAATGGGAACGAACTTGAGGCCCCTTGCCTAGGAGGCAGTCCAGACCCAGGAAACACGGCCTAGAGGGCTGGCAAGGTGTGTGTCCCAGGCGGAGGCAAGTCCCAGCCTGGCGGGCCATTAAGGAGAGACAGATTGATACCCCATCGCTCAGAAATGCTGGCCTTAGCGACTGAGCCAGGCAGAACCTGACGCCTGCCCCCACTGGGTGGTTTGGGTCCAGCTGAGGGAAGGAGCACCAAGTCTGCACAACTCAGCAGGGCTGGCTGAGTCTGTGTCCTGCAATGATACCATCTTCATAAATCCCAAGCGCTAAACTCCGCCCCTTTGCACCCCGTGGCCAAAGAGCGCTGACCCTTGGCTGCAGGGGAAACGGTGCGCTAATCCTAGCAGGAACCCAGGCGTGACTGTGAGGGACCCTGGCTGTGGAGACTGCTCGCCAAGCCTGCGTCCTACGTCTGGCAGTGCTCACCTTCTGCTCCTCTGGCACCTGGATCTTCCTTGCCTTCTTCATGATGGGTTGGGGCTTAAGTTCCTCCTCTGAGAACCGATGTCTCCGAGGGTCAAAAGTCTCATGGCCAGGAATGCTTGAAAGGGCTAAATCAGCAGGATCAGGTTCAAAGGTCATCAGCACCTCCACGGTATCTGGGTCCACAGGGCTGGGTGTGTCCCGAGAGGTCAGGCCTTGGGAAAATAGAATGTATCACCTGATTGTGCATTTATTTGGGGGAGGTTCCCAGATGCTACCCCCCCTACTCAGGTATCATATCCACTCAGCTATCCTATCCACCATAACGAAGGCCAACATAAAGCTTTGCCAGAGATCAACCTTTCTAATATAAAGTATAAAGGTTCCCTAAGCCACAGAGACGCTTAGAAATCGTGGAACCAACTCCACTTCTACAAACAGGGAAACTGAGGCCCTATCATTACCAGACTTGCCCTTAGGAGACTTGAGTCCGGGCTACTGCTTCTAAATCCTCAGGCCTTCAGCATCACAGTATTAGCTTCTTCCCCGCACACTAGCCTGAATCCTTCCTGAATCCCTGACCCCATAACGATCAGGGAAAAGCAATCCAATGCACTGAAAAGACCTCAGGAGCCTGTTAAGAAGTGTTAGCCCTCATGAGTCAGGGAAGAGAAGCGGAAATGGGGCTGGCGGTCCGCGCCTTTAAGAGCGAGCAAGCAGGGGTCAGCTGAGGACACCGGTTCAGGGCCGAATCACGTGCAGGCGCCTGCTTTCCCGCCCCCACCCCCAACTCCGCAGCCCGGGGCGGCCTCACGTTCACCAGGCCCCGCCCCCTCCCTCGTGACTGCGCGTGCGCGAAGCACCGGGGAGGTTAGGGGAGGACTCACGTGGCGCGGGAGCGTGCGGCGGGGAAGGGGAGGGCCCTGGTTCTGCCCGCAGGTGGGGCCCGTGGCAGGTGTGTACAGGACTCCTCGACCTGCTGCCCGACCCTGGAGACACCTTTCCTCTTGCTCCCACGGGTCTTTCAGCTCGAACCTCTCAACCTCCAAGGATCCAGTCATCCCCCCCACTCTGGGGAACACAGGCGAACCTGCCCCCTCGATCACTTCCCCAGGACCCGAATCCCCTCGCCGCCGGGGTGTACGCGATGAGTATAGGAAGCCTGGCCCTCGTCCCAATGTAAGACCTAGAATGAAGATCCTCGGCTTGCTCGCGTCCGCTGGACTGCAGGACTCGGGGTCCTAGCCCCTTGCCAATGGGGGACCCAGAAACCAGGGCTGGGGAGACCTAAGTCTGTGCTCAGCCCTCGCCTCCCTAGTAAAAGGTCTAAGAATTCGGTCCTATCCTAGTTCCACCAATTCTGGGCCCAGAATATGGGGGCACAGCCCACTTTCCACTGAGTAACGGCGGGGTTTTGGGCTCCCAGTCTCAACTCCACGAGTCCCCAGTCCCACAGAAAAGTCCACACTAGCACCGCATTAGGCGGAGTTCCTGGAACTTGGGGTCCCACGTCCCTCCTTTCCTATGGATCCTGGAGAACCAGTCTGTGATCTCTCCCGACATCTCTCCACTAGGGAGCCCAAGACTTCAAGCGCGCAGCCTTCGTCCCAAGGACCGGCCCGGGTGTCGCACAGCCCCGCCCTCTGTAGACTGAGCACGCCCACCCTCGGCCGCGCTCCCGCTGCTGCACCTGCGCGGTGGCCGCCTGCCGCCCCAACGGCAGCCCGGGCGGGGGCGTGCCCCGGCGAGGAGCGAGGGGAAGCCGAGCAGCAGGAGCCGGGCCCAGGGGAAGGTGCGGGCGTGCGCATGGGCGAAGGTGCCGGTGACGGGCCACCGGGGGGCGGTGGGCTGGGAGGGAGCCCGTGCTCCAGCAGGAAGGCGTCCAGGTCCACGTACTCCACATCGCCGAACGGCAGCGTCCGTTCCCACAGCAGCGGCGCCAACAGACTCGGGCCAGGCGCGGCCGCCGGGCGCCCCCGGGGTGACCCGCTGCCCACCTCCGGCCCAGCTGGGGCATCCACAGGGCCCGCCGGTTCCAGGCCGGGTCCCGGAACCGTGGCTGCAGGCAGGGCCGCCCTGCGCTCCTTTTCCTTCAGGAGACCTGAGGGCCAGGAAGACCGGGCAGGGTAGGAAGGGAAAGGAAGATGGAGATGGAGAAGAGACCCCGAGTCAGAGAGACAAGCGGAAAGGGACGATAGAGCCCCACACGATGGAGACCCAGAGAAAGAGGGGACAGACGGGGGTGGAGGGAGACCGGAGAGGAAGGACCAAGAGAGCGCAGGGGACAGCGACTCAGAGAGGGAGGGAGACCCACAGAGAAAGACCAGAGACACCAAGAGAGGGACAGAAACTCATCAGGAGGGAAGGTCAGAGATGCAGAGAGACGGGGCAGAGACCCGGGAAGGGACAAAGAAGGGGTCGGAAGTTCAGGTAGAAGGAGGTGGAGGGATGGGTAGGTGGGAGAAAAAATAAGACAACTTTGTGATTCCTCTGTAACCTCGCCCTCCCCGCGCCACCCTGTGTGCAGGTACCCCCTTCTCCCCGCCCCCACACTCCGTAAGGGACAGGAAGGGACTCTATTCCTGGGGCACATTCCTCATCCCTAGACTCCATGTGACCCCAGGAGGCCCCGCCCAAGCCCGTGTCACTACCGTGTGAGCATCCGACACACCCCCTCCCTCCTCCCTGGACCCCAGGGGTCCAGACTCTCGGAATCAAAGGAAGAGGGGGTTGGGGTCCCCTGGAAGAAAGACAAGGGGGGCGCACTGGACTCCTAGGTCCTCGAGGTGGACGGGCTTGAGAGCCGGTTCTTTTGGGTCGTGGGTGCTGAAAGATATACGGACCTAAACCCCTTAGTAAATGGGTAAAGGTTGGGCGGATGGGTTCTTGGCAGGTAGGGGATAGCTGTGGACCCCTCCTCCCCTAGCACCTGAGTCCCTAAGGGGGTAGGGTGTCTGAGTTGGGTGAGGTGGGGGCTAGAACTCACAGCTGGCTGGTTCTTTGGGCTTGCTGGTCCCCTGCAGAAGGCTCCGCAGCCCAAGCAGCGCTCCCCCGCCAGGGGGGGCCCCAGCCGGGCCGCCCAGCAGCAGGGGGGCCGGGGTCCTGTCGCTCACGGGCCGCGCCATCACTGGGCACCTGCCCGCAGGCTCACGGGCTCATGGAGAGGCGATGAGCTGGCCTGCCACTCAGCGGTCAACTCCTGCGGTTCGGGCAAGTGTCTGCCCAGGGGCAGGCGCGCGTAGCTTGCAAGATCCAGTATCCAGAGCGGTGCAAATCCTAGGAGCTACGGGAATTGGCAGTCCTCTCTGCAGAAGCGTGCAACTCTGGAGGGTCCCAGGCGACCATGCAGTCTGGGTGAGGGAGTGATCAAAATCAGGCGGCCAGCTCCGTGCCTCAGAGGGTTTAGGGGGCTCAAGGCGCTCCTTCTGTAAGGTGGTTGAGCCTGGCTCTTACAAAATCTGCAGCTCTCTCAACGGAAGGCGCTTCGCAATCTGCACCAAGAGGTGTGCGCGGAGGGGCGGGGGAGGGGACAGGAGGAGGTGGCCGCCTTGAGGCGTGGCTAAAGCAAACTTCTTTCGCGGAAAAAAAAAAAAACCAAAACACCAGACGCCACAGCTAGCACCCGTCCTCTCGGACCCTACCCGCCCTGCCCCGCCCTCCTCTTGGGCCATGCACCACAGCCGCGTGCCTCCCTCGGGCTGAAAGTGCCGGCCAATCGCGTCCCTACCCCACGGGACGCACAACCAATGGGGCCCCTGGGTCCGCCAAGGCCCGGGATGCGGGAGCGGCCCAGTGTGTGAAGTTGTCTGGGCTTTTGACGGGAGGCGGGACACTGACCTATATTTGGCCAATGGATGACGGTGCTGGAGGCGGGATTGTGACCCAGTTCGAGCCAATGAGACAGGCGGGAGGAGGAAGCACATGGCTCTGCGCGTGCAGCCTGACCCCAAGAATGGGTAGGGATGGGGAAGGGGGAGGGGCTGCTTAAAGGAGCCGCACATACAAATGACTGTTTCAGAAAATAGGAAGCCAAAACCCGAATAGTGGAGTTCAGGAAGACGGAGATTGGGTTCTAGAAGAAGGCTGCTATTCTTTAACACCCCGCCGCGCCTAGAATCAGACCACTGAGAAACAGGAATTATTCTGTCTCTTTAATAGGTTTGTTTTGGGGGTGACTCCCCTTCCCTCTTGGGTAGGGTTGTGAAGAACTGGCGCAATCCTCGATAGGGAGTCTCAGCGACCATGGGGGACACCATCCACTGCAAGACAGACGACACGGATTGAGGACGTTAGTTTAGGGAACGGTAGGATGGACTCTTCAGGGGGCGTGCAGTGGGCAGAGGCTGGCCGGCGTAGGGCTCTACCCCCGGGAGACTGAGAAAGGGGAACCGGATTATACCAGGTTGGGAAGCTGGGAGAAATGGTCCAGCAATGACGTGAGCCGTAGAGAGACAGCAGGAGGGTGGAATGGGGACGTTCAGTTTCAGCATCAGGCTGAACTACGTGAAGGTATTCTTGGGGAGGAGGGGGATCTGGCCTGTACCAGGTGGAGAAGGTAGAGAGGTGGCCCTTTAGATCACAGGCCTGAACTGAGGTAGGGAGAGTGGGGAGGGAAGGGAATTGAACCATGTTAATTCTTAGTAAATTATTACTAAGGCCGGGGGGCGGGGGGGTAAGCTATCAGATCATGGAACACCGTAGGATTATACCCAATGGAAACGGAAAATGGATCCGGATTCGGAAAGCCATACGAATAGGAACCACAGACCAATAATTAATCGTACCACAGAGAAGCCAGGGGTCTTGGGTTATATACCAAGTTGCAAGCTGCAAGCAGTGAAGAGGAAAGACAAATCATGGACCAGCAATGGTCTATGGCGGGCAGGTGGGCTGTAGCACGTTGACACATAGGGAGGAGGGAGAAAGAGCGCGTGAGAACTCAAGAGGCTGGACCATGCAGAAGCGCAAAGGAGCGCAGGACCCTATCAGACTGACACGGTCGGCAGACACAGAGGCGGGTTAGACCAAGACGCATGTGGGGGTGCAGACTGGACCATACCATGCAGGCGGTAGTTGGGGCCTCGGCAGCGCCTCTCGGGGTGCCGGGGGTCCCTGTTGCCCCTCAGGGCCCTATGGGCCAAGGGCTGCAGGGGCCGGCCGTTACCGCTGAGGCTCTGGAAGATCTGGGATGGAGGATTCTGGCTCAGGAGTCTCAGGGAATGCATCTGCCACGGGAGGGGGAGGGGTGGGAAACTGGGAGTGAATAATGACCGTTCTGGTGATGTCATACAGGAAGTCCCGCCCCTGGGAGCCGGTCCGTAGGGACTTCGCTCAGCTCCACCCCAGCCCCAAGGGTCATCTGTCCCTCCGACCCCCTCCAGTTCCCAGTCAGCGTGGGGAACGAGGGTAGGTGAAGCGAGGGGTGGGGGTGTAGACGGAGGGTCACCTGGAGGGAGGTGATATTGAGGGCCCGGTCAATGAGGATCCAGGTGACAGTCTCAGAGCAGGGTGGGGTGCTGAGAGAGCCCTGGTAGGTGATGAAGCCGAAGGAGTCAGGGAATAGGAGCTCCAGGCTCAGGTCTTGAAGAAAGTAGGCGTCATCTGCAGGCGTATGGGGCCAGAGTGAAGAGGAGGACCCCTCTTGAGCTCCCATCAGGGGCACACACACTTCGACAGGCGCACCAGGGACTTACTCTTGTAGGAGATGCGGGTGATGGTGTCACGATGAAGGAGGCGGCTGAGGAACGGGTTTGAGCTGCCAGCCACCTGTGGGCGGGGGATGAGGTGAGGAGGTAGGACCCCAGAAGTTCAAGCGCTCCATTGCTTCCTCCCCCAGTACCCAGGAGTCTGGGCCTCCCAGCCTCCCTCTTCCTTAGAGCCCAGACCCCAGGTGGCCAGTCCCTCCCTCCGAATCTGGCCTGCGCTCACATTGACAAAGAGGCTGAGAATGGCCAGGCCATTGGGGCCCCGGGAGGCAGCACTGAGGTTCCCGTAGAGTTCTTGGTTGAAGTGGATGAGCTGCACCTGGGAGGGGAACACAGAAAGTGGGGTTCCCCAGCAGAAGGCAAGGAGAATGGGTGCAGCTCTGGGCTTTGGGGGGTCCCAAGTCAGGGTGAGGAGTAGTGCTGAGGGTAGTTCCCTGGGAAGGATGTGGGGAGGCATTCAAAGGAGGGTGAGGGGAGGAATTGGGTTGATTCTGGGCAAGGGTCAAAGGTCAGAGCTCAGTGGCCAGCACCTCAGCAGAGAAGCCCTGGTGGTTGATCTGGTGTTCGGAGCCGGCTCCATCCCGTGCTCCAAATAGCAGCCGCAATTCACTGAGTCGGTGGCTATAAAGGAGGGGACCCCCAGACACATTGACCACAGGCCGGGGTGCAGGCAGGAAAGACACATGGCGACCGGTGTTGTACAGGGTTCCCCTGAGCTGTGGGAAAGGTGGAAGACAACATGGGGACACAGAGAAAAGATCGCTTTCCTCCCATTTCCACTCCTACATTTCCTGCTTCCAGCAATCATTTAATCATTCAGCATAGTTTGAGCACCCCTGAATCTCCCAATTTTGCGCTGGTCCATGGTAGGTGCTCAATACTGGTGAATTTATTATAGTTAGTTAAATGTTTGAGTTGCTACGATGTGCCATGGATACCAGGAAGAGAACAATGAACAAGTAGACACAAAGCCTGGGCCTCATGGAGCTTATGTTCTAATTGGGGACAAGCAGACAATAAATACTGATTCACATGAGTAACTGCTCAGTTAATTAGATTCTGTGATCATGCTGGGAAGAACTGGGGGCTCTGAGAAGGTGTAATGGGAAACCTGACCTAGACTGGGGAGGTCAGGGAAGGGCTTCCATGAGGAGGTGACACTTGAATGTAGACCTGAAAAAGCAGAGGACATTTCAGGAAGAGGGAACAGCAAGTGCAAAGACCCTGAGGTGGCCTATTCTAGTGACAGTGAACAGGCCAGTGGGACCAGAGCAAAGGAGAGAATGGTGATGGGATCCATGTGGGTAATTACGAGGCATTTTATATTTTTATTTAAGTAATTGAATAGATATAACATGCTTGGCACAGTGCCAAGTATGAGTTTAACTGATATTCCTCATTCTGATAGAAGGGTTTTGAATAGGAGAAGCCTGATCTGATGTGTGTTTTTAAACATCTCTCTAGCTCTGTGTGTGTGCGTGTGTGCGTGTGTGTGTGTGTGTGTGTAGGGGTGTGGGGCAGATTGCAGGAGGCAGAGAGGCAGGCCAACAAGGAAGCTATGGCACCAGTACAGGTGCAAGACGATGGTGGGAGCAGTGGAGGCGACAAGAAGTGAAAGGATCTGCATATTTAGCAGGGAGACAAGAAAGGACAAATCAGACATGAGAATGAAAGAGAGAAACAAAATGGGGAGCAGCTTCAAGGCTTTTAGCTGGGGCAGCTGAGTGAAGAATGGTACTGGCTCGTAAAAAAATAAAAAAAGGGTATTGCAAAGTGAGCAAGATGCTGGGATAATGCTGCCTGGGTCTGAATCCCAGTCCTGGCACTCTCTCGCTGTGTGACTTCAGGCAAGTAACTTAACCTCTCTGTGCTTCGGTTTCTACATTCATAAAACAAGGATAATATCACCCACTTCATGCGATTGCTGTGAGGATTAGAGGGTTTTAAAAGCTTTTAAGGCAGTGCCTGGCACAGGAAACATTGCTTCTACAGAGATGGGGAGACTGGGGAGCCATGTGTGGGGAGGGAAGAACAGGCGATCCATTTTAGAGTGGGTGGAGCCTCTTCTCCACCCAGCTTATACCCCTTCTTCCCCACTTCAGTGGGGCCTCCTATCTCAGTGCCCCACATCAGCCTTCACTCTTGCCTACCCCGGTAGCTTTGGGAACCGCCCCTCGCCAGGCCCCTTACCTTCTCTCCCCCAGTGCTGAGCCTCAGTGGGGGCAAGAAGGGGTCATAAAGAACCCTCTTCAGTTCCACATCCACGGGGCTCTGCCGCTTCCCCACGGCACACAGACTCCAGGCTGCGTTCACCAGGCCCCAGAAGGGAGGCCCTGGGGGCAGGGGTAGGGCAAGGAGGAAAAAGAATCAGAAATTGGGACTGGATCCCAATGGTGGCATCTGCTGAGAGGGTTGTGTCTGGACCCCTGGATCCCAGGAGAAGAACATCTGGGGGCCTGGACTCCTGGATCTGAAGGAGAAGCGGGCTGTGATCCAGAATCCTGGGTCCTAGAAGAATCTTGGAGGAGTTTCTTAAGACGCTTCTCCCCCCGACACCTCCAAGCCTCCTCTCGGTGATCAAACCTATCTTTAGGAAGCCATGGGGGGACTACAACTCCCAGCAGGCCCTAGGGCTGCCAGCCTACTTATCTACTGCCGGCTTGGCCCAGAGCCCATGGGAGTTGTAGTTCTTTCAGACTCCCCTGCATCACCGCTGGATAATGAACGCACTGGGGATAGGGGTTGCAAGAAGGAGCTGGGTAAGGCAGGGGAGGGGGTCATTGAACCTTCAGATCCCAGCAGGAGCCAGGACCTGCCTGCCTCTTCCACTGCAAGCAAGCGCGCACGCACACACACACACATACACACACACACACACACACTTCCACCCCCACACTCTCCTTCCACTCACTCCCACTCACTACTTGAAATGCGCATGTATAATGCCCCATGGTGAGCCCCTAGGGTTCAGAGGCTGGGCTGCACTCCTGAGGAAGAAAGGGAGGGGCAGGGACTCCAGGGAGGAGCGAGTTCGTGGGTCCCAGGAAGGGGGTGCCCCGGGGCCTGGACTGCTGGGTCCCCCCTCCCGGGCAGCACCTGGCACGAAGTTTCCCTGGAGATTATCCTTGTAGCTCCACCAGTCCTCGGGGTCAGGTGCAGGGCCGATGTGAGCTGGGGAGACAGCAGCCTGAGCCTCTCCTCGGCACCCCCGCCCCTGCCCCTCCCTCAGGGACTCAAGCCCGGACCCGAGCCTTACCTGCTGCCCCCAGCGCAGCCCAGAGCACCAGCGTTCGAGGGGCGCTCAGACTAGCTGCACCGCCCATCCCCGGGAGGCCTCTGGGCGACCCCTTCCCAGTGCCCCGGCCCCTCTCAGCGCTTCCCTCTCTTTTTCTGTGGGACTCTGTCCCTCCAGGACGTCCAGCCTTCCTCCTCTCCCCACGGGGAGTCCCGGTTCCCCAAATACCAAGCGAGCAGGGGACTGAGATTCCCCCAACCCACTCCTTTCTGTGCTCCCCTCCGCACCCCTTTTCCTTCTTCTCCTTCCCCCCAACTCTCCAGTCCTCCTCTGCCTCCCGATCTCCCTACTCTGTCTGCCTTCTGCTTCTCCCTGGGGTTACCTCCTGGCTCCGAATCCACACCCCCTCTGGGCTCTTTTCATTAAGCTCCCCCAAGCCACCTAACTCCACGTCCCCATCCTGCTTCTCTCCCTCCTCCTCCCCCTCCGCCTTCCCTGCTCCTGCCTCTTCTCCCTCTTCACCTCTTCTCTCCCCCTCTAAGCATCTCTCTCTCTCTCTCTCTCTCTCTCTCTCTCTCTCTCTCTCTCTCTCTCGCCCTCTCTCTCCACCTCCTCTCCTGCCTCTTCTGTTTCTCTCTTCTCTCTTGTCCCTCCCTCTCCCTTCCTCTCTTGGTGTTATTTAATTTTTTTTTTTTTGGTGTGGTCGCGGGGGGTGGGGGGGGCAGGCGGGTGCTCTCACAGCAGCGAACACTCCTTGGGCTGCGTGTGTGTGTGTGTGTGTGTGTGTGTGTGACACCCAAGGGGCAGGATAGAAGGGTCGCTGGACCAGGGGGCGGGGTAGCCCGGACACCTGGGCTTGGAGCGGGCAGTTTCCATCCTCCGCAGAAGGGGGAAGGGGGGTGCTTAAGGTGGAGCTGGGAGAGGCACCCCAAGCCTGCGTGCTCAGGACCCTGGCCCCAGAGGATCCGGGGTCCTCCAGCTCTCGGAGACCCGGGCTGCAGCCTGCACCAGCGCCTGCCACCCCCGCCCAGTGCTCCCCCTCGGGCCTCCGCCAGGGGCTGCCTTAACCCGGCGCCGGGGATCCCCAGGGAGACTGGGCTGCGATGACGGCCACTAACCAGGAGGGGGAGGCAGAGACCTGGAGAGGGAGTGAGAGAGGAGGAGAAGGAGGAGGAGGAAGAGGAGGAGGAGGAGCCGGGAAGGCCGGGGCGAGAGAGCCAGGGGTGAGGTTGGAGAATGCGGAGACTCTGGAAGGGAGGGGAAGCCAGAGGTGGACGCGGAGAGACATGGCGGAGGGAGACGATAGGCTAGCGGGAAACAGTGACACACGCTGAGTGAGAGAGAGAAAAGTAGAGAGATCCAGGACCAGAGGGGAAAAGATGCACAGAACGAGAGAGCGACAGTACAGATGGAGGCAGAGAGAAGATACAGACACAGAGATAGGCAAAGAGCAACACACTTAGATAGAACCAGGGGGACCAGACACAGAGACCCACCAGCAGGTTAGAGACGGAAGGACAACAGGCCAGGCAGGAGGAGCTGGAGAGACAGAAACGGGAGGGAGATCAGTAGACAGAAGGGTCCAGCAAACACTAACGAGAAACAGAGGCGTAGAGCCAGGGACAGAGTGACCAGGGGAGGAGAAAGAGGCAGACACACTCATGCGCATCTGTAAATACAGAGAAGGAGACGGCAGGAAGGAACGATGGCAGAGACCCAGCTAGAGGGAGAGAGACTAGAAACAGACAAACCGACCTAAAGGGAGTCAGAAAAACAGGCATGCCGCCCTGACCCGTGTGGTTCAGTGGGTTGGGCGTGTCCTTCTGAAAATCGAAAGGCTGCTAGTTCGATTCCCAGTTTGATTCTTGGTCAGGACACATGCCTGGGTTGCTGTTGTGTCCCTGGTCTGGATAGGCAACCTTATCAATGTTTCTCTCTCCCATTCATGTTTCTCTCACTCTCTTTCTCCCTCCTTTCCTCTCTCTCTAAGAGATAAATAAACCTTGAAAAAGAATAAGAAGGAGATGGAGAGGCAGAGCAGAGAAGTGGCACAATGCTCAGCCTGGGATATCAGGGAAGACTTCCTGGAGGTGGTGAGGTTTTCACTCCCCTTTCAGTTTCCCTCCCCTTTCAGTCTATCTTCCACAGACCCCAGAGGGGTCTTTCTACTTCTAGACTTGAGCCTGCCTCACCCTAATCATAGCTACCCCATAGCAGTTCCCAACACCCTTGGACAAAGTTCCCACCCCTAAGCCTTTCTTGTCATGACCAAATTCTCTATCCTTCAAGACCTACCTCAGATGTCATTTTATCTAAGGGAAGTTATTGGACCTCCAGACTGGGGATTCCAGGCATTCTCTGGGTCCTTTCAGTGAGCTGATCCACCTCACTGATGATCTATATTACTTTTTCTTAACACAAGGCTGCCTCTGCCCCTCTCCTGCTCATAGTCCTCCCATGGCTCCCCAGCACCCCTGGGAAAAACCAGGCCCTCAGCTTGGCCATTGAGACCCCCCATGATCTGGACACCAGCATTCCCCAACCTCACCTCCCTTCTTTTACCACACCAGGCCCTTTGGCCTTGGGACCTTTGCAAAAATGGCTCTTTCCCAGGTCTCTGCTGGGCAAATTACTACTCAGACTCTTCTGCACTTCAGGATTCTGTTCCTGCAGAAAGCCATCAGCAGGGCTGAGGTGGGCAGGGGCCTCCCGGGCCTCCTTTGAGCTCTGGAAGCCACCTGTGCCGCCTGTACTGTAGTGCACAGACGGCCTGGGCTCAGTGCCCAAGACGGAGGGAAAGTCCAGGCCGGAAGTGGGTCCCAGATGTGGATTTCACGCCTATTAGTCTTGCGCGCTGGGAACAAAGCTTGGGTCATAAGGAACATATGGGGCTTGCCTGCTCCTCACTTTCATCTGCTACTTCCCGGGCCCCTTGGTGGGAAGGCGGTAGGACCAGGGCTGTCCAGGCCTGGGTGGTTCCCACAGCTCCTCTTGGCCTCTTCACCTCTCTTTCCCAGCTCTCAGCTCCAACTTCTTTGGGGAATTCAGCAAAATCTTGATTTATGTTCTAGCCTCTGGGTTCTCCTCTGCTGGGGGAGGTGTGGCCACTGTGTGTTTAAATAATAAAATTATTATTAAAAATGTCAAATGCTCTTCCTCTCTGCCAGGCACCGTTCTAAGTCCATGGCATATCCATATTAACTTTTTTTTTTTTTAAGATTTTATTCATTGCTTCCAGAGAGAAGGGCAGAGAGGGAGGAAGAAAGGGAGAGAGACATCAATGTATGGTTGCCTTTCATCTGCCTCCAGCTGGGGACCTGGCTGGAGACCTGGCTTGCAACCTGCTTATGTGCCCTGGCTGGGAATTGAACCAGCGACCTTTGGGTTTGCAGGCCGGCACCTTATCCACTGTGCCATCAGCCAGGTCCCTTCATTATTTTTTCACATAAGTTTCCAATTTCTTGCTCTTCCTCTTCTCCTTCTGCCACCCCTATGATTCAGATGTTGCACATTTAAAGTTGTCCCAGAAGTTCCTAAGCCTCTCCTTGTTTTTTTCAACCCTTGTTTCTTCATTCTGTGCTTGCCTGTTTATTTCTTCCTTATGGTCAAAGTAGTTGATTTGAACCACGGTTTCCATCCCTTCACCGTTGGTTTCACATAGCATAGCCCTCACTTCTTCCCTTCTCCATTTGTCCTACTCAATCCTGTCTGTCAAGTCTGTGAGCATCTTTATCACCAGTGTTTTGAGCTCTGCGTCTGTTAGGTTGGCTGGCTATCTCCTCATTGCTTGGTTCTCCCAGTGGAATCTTGATCTGCTTCTGCTTTGGGGTCATACTTCTCTCTGTCTCCTCAACTTGGCAACCTCCTGTGTTTGCTTCTCTGTCTTAGGTAGCGCTGTCGCCCCTGTCTGGTTGAGTATTATTTCTTTATATCATTGCTTGTTGGACTTCCATGCAGTTCAATTTTCTGGTAATTCTGTTTTGTTTTTGTTTTTGTTTTTTTTGCGTGTGTGTGTTTTTGTTTGTTTGTTTGTTTTGAGTTTTGAGGTAGTTGTATTTCTTCTTTTATTGTGGGGGTGATGAAGTGTGTCTACCTACACCTCCATCTTGGCCAGAAGTCCCATATTAACTCTTTTAATCCTCATAATAGGCTCAGTGGGTTACTCATTATTATTATCATCATCTTTATTTTATAGTTAAGAAAACTGAGGGGCAGGGAGTGATATGAACCCAGGTAATCTGGCTTCAAGGCTTTAGAGATCTTGAAAATGGTCTCTAGGGCAGTGCCATCAATAGAACTTTCTGCCCCATCACTGTGGCACAGTGGGTTGGGTATTGTCCTGCAAAGTGAAAGGTTACCAGTTCAAATCCCGGATTCCTTTTCAGGGCACATGCCTAGGTTGTGGGTTCGGTCCCAGGTCAGGGCGCATACGAGAGGTAACTGATAGGTTTTTCTCTTCCTCTCTTTCTCCCTACCTTCCCCTTTTGAAAAAACCCTTAATTTTCTCTGATGTTTAGAAATGTTCTATATTTCTGTACAATATGCTAATCACCAGCGACTTGAAATGTGGCTAATGCCATATTTGATTTTTATTAATTTAACTTGAAATGTGTTTGCTGCATTGGACAGCTCAGCTCTAGAGAAGTAAGTCTGAGTGCCAGCTACTTGCTGTGTGATGATTGCTGACTCCTCACATCTCTGAGCTAGTTTCTTTCCTTGTTTTGTTTTGTTTTTAAGAAAGAGGGCAAGGGAGGGAGAGAGGGAGAGAAACATTGATCTGTCACATTTTGCATGCGCCCCAACTAGGGACCAAACCCACAACCCAGGCATGTGCCCTGACCAGAAATCCGAGACTCAAACCAGCCACCTTTTGCTTTGCAGAATGACACCAGATCCATTGCGCCACACCAGTAAGGGCTGAGCTAGTTTCTTCACTGGAGAGACGGTTAAGAATTCTAGCCAAACCCGAACACACCTGGGTTTTGAATCTCTGCCTTCATCTCCAGGTAGAGTTCCCCAGGGAGCCTCAATTTCTTCATCTGTATAATGGAAGTAATAATGGGACTGGCCTACTTATTCAACAAATATTTACTGAGTATCTATTATGGTTTAAGGGCTGTGCGAACAGCATTGAACAAAACAGACAGAAATCTAAAGTCAGGGCAGCAGGAGGTGGGGTAGAATGTCATGGCCAAACATTAACTACTTCCAATCTCAGCCTCTCTTTTCCTGAAAAATGCCAAAAAACTGCTCTGTCTAGAACCTCAGGGTTCTGATTGGCTAATGGTTCGACATAAACCTGGTAAGCTAATTTCCCCAAATATCTTTTCTCTTCTTGTCTTTCCTTGTTATTAAAACACCCTATTTCACTGGTCCGAGATAGCCCAGCATTAAAGGCTGTGTTTCCATCCTCTTTCTTGCAGCTAAGTGTGGTCATGTGACTAACTTCTGGCCAATGAGAGCAGAGGGATTGCGTAGTCAGCTGTGTGGGTCTTTTCACCTTTTTTTTTTCTTTGCTTTTTTTGTTTTGCTCCATGGATACAGATATGATGGCTGGAGCACTATCTGCCATTTTGGACCATGAGGACAAGGACCATTCTAAAGAGGGTGGAAAGAAAAGTTGAAGATTCTTGGTGGCTTGTCTAACTCCAGACCTGTTCTATGCAAGAGAAAAATCAATTTCTGTCTTGTATAAGCCAGTTACTTGAGGGTTTACTGTGACTCCTAATAATACAGATGTTTGAGGCACCACTTTAGGTTCAGTTGGGCTGCCAGTTAGAGCATTCATTGATCAGCTTTTCAACAGGTATTTATTGAGCATATACTATGTGTCATGCACCTTTCTAGACACTAGGGATACATCCATGAACAAAATAAAATCCATGCTCCCATAGAGCTCACATTCCAGTGGAAGAGATAGAGAAATATTTAACAAAAAGACAGATATTTAACATATCAGGTGGTAATAATTGCTAACAAAAAATAATAAAGCAAGACAAAGAAATGAAAATGATTGGAAAGAGCTTCTACTTAGTTAAGTGGGTCAGGGTAGATCTCTCTGATGCTGTGAAATTTGAGAACCACATGGTGGAAAATTCTAGTGATCGCCCATATCTGGCAGAATATGACCCCCCAAAATGTCCACACTCTGATTCTTGGAACTGGTGAACCTTATATTACCTTACATGGCAAAAGGTACTTTGCAGATGTGATGGAGATTAGGGTCTTGAGATGGGGAGATTATTCCGGATTATCTGGGCGAGTCCTGTCTAATCACAGAGGCCTTTAAAAGCAGAGAACCTTTCTGACCAGCTATGGTCAGAAAGATGTGAGGATAAAGAAGAGTCAGGAAAAATTTGAAGTGTGGAAGGGACTCAAAGTGCTATTGTTGGCTTTGAAGATGGAAGAAAGGAAGGGGCTATGAGCCAAGCAATCCTGGTGGCCTCCGAAAGCTGGAAATGGAAAAGAAGCATATGGTCCCCTGGAGGCTCCAGAAGGAAGGCATCCTTGTTGACACCTTGATTTTAGCCCAGTAAACTCCATGTCAGGCTTTTGACCTGTAGAAAGGCAAGATAATAAATTGGTGGTGTTTCAGTTGCTGAGTTGGCAGTCATTTGTTATGGCAGCAAGAGAAAACATATGCAGCTTCTCAAAGAGAATTTTACTTCCTCATATTCACAAAATAGGATAGAACATGTGAACAATGGTGACCAGTGAGCTGTGAGTGGAAGAACCAGTCATTCCTGGGCCAACGCCTCTTATCTCCCCCCCTACTTTCTCTCCCCCTGTCACAGGGATCAAGGATGCCATGGGTTGCCGTGACCCATGGTAAATGCCTTTCAGCCAGAACACTTGAATGCTTGTGCAAAATGGCCCCTTGCTGACTTGCAGGGGACATGATCATGAGCAAGAAGTCAACTTTTATCATCAAGCCAGCGGAGCCAACCTAACCTGATTTGTGGAGGGCTCCAGTGAAGAATGGGAACTAGCTTATGGTTATATGAGGCAGTGTGTCTCAAGAAGAGAGGACAGCAATGCAAAGTCCCTGGGGCAGAGTGTACTTGAGGTTTTTAAGGAACTGGAAGACGGCCAGTGTGAACGAGAGGTGTGAATGAGAGGGAGCGCAGGAGGTGAGGTGGGTTATGTGGTGGCATTGGACTATGTAGGGCTTCATAAGGCAGGGCAAAGATTCTGAATTTTATTCTGAAAGAGATGGGAAGCCATTCAAGGGTTTAGAGTGTAACAGTGGCATGATCTGACTTTTCTTCTTTTTAAGATTTTATTTATTTAGGCCCTGGCTGGTGGCACAGTGGATAAGGTGCTGGCCTTCAATCCCAAAGGTTGCTGGTTCGATTCCCAGCCAGGGCACACAACCAGCTTGCAAGCCAGGTCTCCAGCCAGGTCTGTGGCTGGGGGCAGGTGAAAGGCAACCATACACTGATGTCTCTGTCCTTTTATGCCTCTCTCCATTCTCCTCTCTCTGGAAATAATAAATAAAATCTTTTTAATTTTAGAGAGGAAGGGAGGGAGAACAAGAGGGCAGGGAACAGCAGTGTGTGGTTGCTTCTTGCTCATGCCCAACTGGGGACCTGGCCTGAAACCCAGGCATATGCCATGATTGGGAATCAAACCATCGACGCTTTGGTTTGTAGGTTGGCACTTAATCCACTGAGTCACACCAGCCAGGGCCTGACTTGGGATATGAAACCATGATCCTGGCTTTTGTGTGAAGAACAGTTTAAGGGGGTAGGGGAAACTAGTGTGGAAACCACGATAATAATCCAGGTGAACAATGGTGATGGCTTGGATCAAGGGGGGAGCAGTAGAGGTCGTAAACATAGTCGCACTATGAACATATTTCGTAGGTAGTCTTGCAGGATTTTCTGATGGACTGGACATGAGGGCTGAGGTGGAGTGAATGCCCAGTTGAATTGGCTTCATGAGAGGATGAAAAGAACAAAGGTAAAGAATAGAGTTTTTCTGGAACCGAGATCTGTCCTTAGAAACTCTGAAAGACCCCTTTCAGAGATGCCCCCACCCTGTATCCAGCTGGAGGCCAAAGGCAAGCTTCCCCAGATATTAGGATATTATTGGTAGCTTAGGGGTTCAACAGCCACCTCCTGGAGCATATTTCCTGCCCTTTTCAGTCTTGTCAGGAGCACACCCAGGACAATTATTTGCTGAAGGGCCCATTCTCTCTATAACATGAGTCCCCATTGGCTGAGAAGCCACTTTTCTCTCAAGGAAGTACCAGGGTTGCTCTCTAAGCCCAAAGGAACCTTATGTCATCTCGCTTCTTCTGAGACTTCCTCTAAGACCTCTTTTAGTGACTCTCCTGCAAAGGCCACCCAAATTGAAATTGTGTTGTTGGTTGTAAGGGCAGGGGGCAGAGGTCCGGGTGGCAAAAAAAGGTCCTAGGTCATGAGAACTTTCCATTCCACAGTACTTACTATTTCCAGCCTTAAGAAAAAAAAAAAAAAAAATCAGAGAGAGGGGAAGGGAGAGAGGCAGAGTATTTCCAGCCTTTTAAACCCCGTCAGCTGGGCCCATCGGTACCCAACGCTTTGGTAGGACATTATTCTGCTTAGCAGCAAGTGATGTCATACTAATCTGAGGCTTGCAATTGGCTTATTTTCTGAGGGTTTAGGCCGTACTTCAAGACTAGGCAAACCCCGCTTAGAACCTTTGTCAGATGTTTATTCAAACTCCCTTGATTTCCTTCTCAGAAACCATCCTGAGGCCCTTCCGGAACTGAAAATTCCTAAATCCGGAACTTTCAGGGAATCTGTCACCGCTTTCCTGAAACGGTGTATTCCTGCCTTTTCCAGCGGCCGTCTGCGGCCGCGGGCGCTTCCCCAATCGTTAGGCAGCAAAGCGGAGCCTCTAGTGACGTCACATCAGCCCTTTCATTGGATTGGCCCTTTTGTCAGGGAGCGGGAGCCATACTTAGGCCCCGCAGATATACTCAAGGCCTTCAGTCGCCCCTCAGAAACCCTGTCAGCACAGATAAGAGGTACGTAGCCAAAGGTCCTCAAGATTTAAGACTTTATTGAGACTAGGCGCATAGGACTCAGGCCCGATCTCCTAGGCCGAGACCAAATGTCCTGCTGGCAGTTTGCCGCCCGCAGAGCGCTGGCCAGCTAGTGACGTCAGAGCCTCCTCGACGTCTGATTGGCTCGCTCCGGGAAGCGCGGTCAAGGTCAGAGGCTCTGGTCCTCGTCTCTCCCAAGGGCGTTGGCTGGCTTGGGAGGCCGCTCAGCTGGGGATCTAGCGCTCGGCCCGGGGCTCGGGACCGGAGGCTGCAGGCCGCGGCAGCCGCCAGCTCGCTCCTCCTGCTGCAGCCGCCGCAGAGGCCGGGCCCAGCGCGGCCTCCAGGGAAGGGCGAGGCCATGGCGGTCGAGGACCAGGCGCGCGGGGTCGGGGCCGCCCGCCGCGCTGCCCAGCAACAGGTAGTCGGCGCCGGGTTGCAGGCGCAGGCAGCCGCAGGCCAGGTCGGCGCCAGGCACCCAGGCTTTCTGGCTGCCGCGGCGCAGCGGCCGCGCCCGCTGCTTGTACACGGCCAGCACGTGCAAGGCCAGCCGCTGCCACGCCGGGCCTGCCGCCGCAGACGCCAGCACCTGCGCGTGCAGAACTGGGGGGAGGAAGGAGGTCAGGCCTGGGTGGCGGGGAGCCTCCAGGGTCCCGGGGGTCAGTTTTTGTTTTCTTATTTTAAGATTTTATTTATTATTTTCAGAGAGAGGGGAAGGGAGAGAGGCAGAGAGACATCCATGTATGGTTGCCTTTCACCTGCCTCTAGCTACAGAGCTGGCTGGAGACCTGGCTGGCAACCTGGCTATGTGCCCTGGCTGGGAATCGAACCAGCGACCTTTGGGTTCGCAGGACGGCGCCTTATGCACTGTGCCACCAGCCAGGGCTCGGGGGTCAGTTTTGATGGAGTGGGGCCCCGCACCAGAGGGTGGGCTCGCGGGATCACGTCAGGAAGGGTAAGAAGCCTCTGTGGGAATGGGGCTGAGGCTCAGACATGGGACCTTAAAGGGAGGCAGAGAGGGTCTGACGTAGACAAGACAAGGCAAGGGCCTGTTCCATTCAACCAGTTCCCCTTTCTCCTTCTAACCCCATGAGACCGCCTCCCTTTTTGACAAGTCAGGCTGGAGGAGACATAGGAGGGTGGGAAACACCCCCTTTCCATGGTCCCTGTCCCCTGTGCGTCTTCTGTTGCGTTAGGTCCTGTATCAGAAAGGGCCCTTTAGAGCCTAACACCCCTTCCCATAGAAGATGAGAAAAAGGCCAGAGAAGGCGGCGACATGGAGGGCACCTAGGCAGACGCTGGCCCTTTGTCTCTCCATCACTCACCATAGTCCTGCTGGCAGTACCTCCGAAGGCTCATGTGTACCCTGGTGTCCGAGATAGTGCAGTAGTTGTGACACTGAGGGTCTGGGAAGGGTCAGGCTGTCTGCAGTGGGCTCCTAAGGCCTGGACCACAGCGTGCTGCCCCTGCCCATCCCCACATTCCACCGTGATGGACAGCTGGGGTGCCTGAACCCTGGGAGTGAGCTCAGTGGGCTACCCCTGTATTCCCACCAGGGGGGCCCAGTCAGCCCATCCCAAATACCTCTTGCCAACAGGGATTTCCACGCTAGCCTGTCTTACCAGAGCTGTAAGCACTGGAGGTTGTAGCAATGCTGGTTGTTGCCTCTGGGATTCCTATGAAAGACCGAAAGAGAAATTTAACCTTGGTTCTTGCTCCCCCAACATGCTCCCCTCCAAGGATCCAGACACCCATCCGTTCCCCTGAAGCCCAAGAGGGAAGCACCCTTTGCCCTTCTCCCTCAAGACCAGAGTCTCGATCCCTGGCCCTTTCTTCCTTCAGGAATCTGCTCCCCCAGTTTCCTCTTCCCTCAGCTTCAGGGGTCCAGGCTCCCAGCCTTTTCCTTTCCGGAGACCAAGGAGACTGGAATTTCAGTCCCCACTTCCCCAGGAAACAGAGTCCAGCCTCTGGCCCCCGTCCCAGAGACCCAGCCGTCATCACACTTGTGCGCTGGGGATCTGGGATGTCTCCTTCCAACCCCACCTGGGACATATGGCCCCTCAGGACTCACGCTGGCAGGGCATCCGGGGGGAGCGGCTCTGCTGGTAGCCAGGACCACAGCGGTTGCACGTCAGGCCGGTGACCCCTAACTTGCAGGAACATTGCCCGCTGGTCTGGTTGCAGGTGCCACCTGTCGCCCCGATGGGGTGGCACTGGCAGGCTACATGAAGAGATGATCTGGGATGTGGGGTGTCTGGGCCTTAGATGGTCCTTCTCAATTCCCCAGACCCTCCTCCCTCAGACCCAGGGGTCCGGCCCTGCCTCCCTTCTGCCCAGGCTGGACCTCAGACTTCACTCACCCCTGCAGGCCTTTCGGCTGGTGATAGGCTGGTTAGGATCCCTCCAGAACCCTGGCTGGCAGTAGTGACAGTGCCGCCCGGCTGTGTGGTGGCGGCACCGCTCACAGACCCCCCCACTCCGGCCTCCCGACAGCCTGAACAGCTCCGAGTTAAACCTGCAGCGTCGGGCGTGCTGGTTGCAGGAACAGGCTGGGAGCAAGACGGAGCCCGTTAGACCCAGGCTTTCTGCTTCCCGTCCCCGGCTCTCCCCTGCTGCCCTACTGTCCTCAGAAGTAGACTGCGGGTACAGTGTAAAAGATACTGTCCAGGTTGGGTCTCAGAACCTCTTTATTCCTATCTTTAAAATGGGGGCACTGGACCGGAGCCCGGTAAGTCCAAGGGGACTGCTGAGCCTCAGTTGTGTGTAGCCAGGGAACTTGAGTCTGGGTGGCAGCTCTGGGCGTGGGCTGTGGGTCAGACCCTGAGTGTTGGTGTCCTACTATGTTCCTTGGGCATGTGACTTCTCCTTTGTGGAGCTCAGTTTCCTCTACTGTAAAATAACATAATATCTGCTTCCTAATGGATATAAAGTATTTAATGCACTCTGGATATTGTGGCTTCATGGATCGGGCACCAGCCTGCAAACGGAAAGGTCCCTGGTTCAATTCCTACACAGGGCACATGCCTTCCTCGTCTGGGGAATGCTAACATCGAAGATACTCTTCCTTTGTGCCAACTATCATAGGAGGCTTCTCTCTATAGCTTCATGTATGTTAATTAGCTCAGTGCATCGGCACTGCTGACTGTCCAGGAAGCGCTGTTACTCCCCCTGCTTTCCAGGTGAGCTAGTGGAGGCAGAGAGAGGGTAGGTCCCTTGCCTGGCCTCACACAGCCAGAGGGTAGGCAGAGGAACTGGGATTCGGGCCCAGGCAACCTGCCTCCTACTTGCTGCCCGAGAGCACCTGGTGGGACAGCGCAGGACAGCAGCCTGGCAGGGACTGGCCAAGCCCCCGGGCCCTTCACTTACAGGCTGTGGGTCCTTGTGCAAGGGACTTCCCCACTCTAGCCTCCGTCTCCTCATCGGTAAGATCGGCCTGATGACAGTGGCTGCCCAACACATGGCAGGTGACAGATATGTATGGCTTCAATGACTGAACCCTAACTCCGTGTGGTCAGTTTGATGGGTCCGGAGAGGTCCAGGGGCTTGCTTCCTAGAGCCACTCAATAGCTATTGTCTGGTCACCTGCAGCAAGCCAGGCCTGGGCTGGGTGCTCGGGAACTCCTATCATCCTCGTCGTGCTCCCGGGTCAGGAGAGACGGGAGCCCTCTAACGGGCAGGCAGGCAGGTGGGAAGCTGTGGGTGGAAGAGGAGAGGGGACCCAGCTGGAGGCAAGTTTGGGGAGAAGCAAGGAGCAGGCAGCGTGTGGTGGGAGCGAGCACCCATCCCTTGGGGACCAGGGACCAGCTGCTGGTGAGTCACAGGGCCAGGTGGTGGCCGAGGACAGGGGGAGTGGGGCCCAGGACTCACGTAGGCATGGGTGGGGGTGCCAGGGCGTGGCGGGCCGCCAGGGCCAGTCTCGGTGGGATGGGCGGCAGCTCTCGCACCCCGGGCCGGCGGTGTGGTGGCGGCAGCGGCAGCGCGGGGGGCGGGCCTGGGAGGCGCAGCGGGCAGCGTGGCCGTGGCACTGGCAGCGTCCCCTCACTCCAGCTGCTGCCAGCCCTGCCTGGCCCCCAAACTCCACTCGGAGGTGGCTGGCCACCACACTGGCCTTGGAACCCCGTGGGGCACGAAAGGTCACCTTTTCAGGGCCCCCCAAGGCCCCGGGCCAGGCAGGTCTGCGCCACAGTGACCTCCAGGGCCCTCCCATTGCCCAGGAGGCCGACAGGACCAGGGCTGGGGGTCCCGGGGTGCAGAAGCGCAGGCTGACAGATGTCAGGAGGAAGGAGCCACCCAGGGCCAGGGTCAGACTGCCATTGCAGGTGGCCCTGGGGCTGACCTCGGCCCCTGTGGATAAGGTGCAGGACTGGGGACAGGAGGCCACCGTGCCAGCCAGCTGGGTCACTGGTGGGAGGCAGAAGCGGGGCTGGCCCCCTGGATGGTAGCAGGGGTCGGGGTCCGAGGTGGCCTGGCTCAGGAGGAGCAGGAGGGCGAAGGTCACGGGCATGGTCCCAGCAGGGGCAAATACCTGGAGAGGACAGGAGTGGCCGGGCTGATGGCTTCAGGCCGTCCTTGAGGGTCAGCCTGCCCCAGGCTCCCCAGGCCCCCTGAGGACCCCCGCATTCCACCCCTAGCCCTGCCCAAGCCCCTCCCCGGCTGCTTCTAAGCGAGGAAAATAGTTCCATCTGGGGAGAATTACTGTTTACACAACCCAAAGGGGAAAGAACGCAAGCAAAATCAAGAATTTTGCCTGAACTAATCTGTAGCTTAACACCCCGGAGCGATCCGTCAGTGTCAAGGGGCAGGGGCCCGGGGGAGAGGGCAAGGGGGCAGGTGGGGAGGCCGGGGGGCTGCCCAGGCTGGTGGGGTCAGGGCTGGGCAGGGAAGGGGCGTTAGAAATGGCTGAAGCTCATAGACAGAGGGATTGAGAGGGACAGAGGCACAGCCAGCGGACAGACAGACGGAGGTGAGAGGCAAGCCTAGGGAAGGCAGGCGACACCAGAGGAGGCCAGGAGGCTCAGACAGACTGGCCGGGCACCCAGAGTCCACGGAGCACAGGGGGACAGGGCCCCAGGAGCCTACGGGCTGGGACAGACAGACAGGCTGGCTGGCTGGCTGGCGGGCACAGAGGCATCTGGATCAAGAGAACCCGACAGCCCCCCGCAGGCCAGGGCCTGCCCTGTGGGAAGAGGAGGAGGGAAGGGGCTGGGTGCCCAGCGGGTGATCAGAGAGGGAGGCCAGGCCCCAGCCCACAGGGATCAGAGCGGAGGCCTTTCCCACGTGGTGCCCTAACCTTGTTCTCCACACCCGTGGCACGGAGGGGATTATGGCCAAACCACTGGGCCTCCCTGCCACCCACCCCCAGCCTCCAACGCCCTGCCCTTAACCCTTTCCCCCCCAGGTGCAAAGCCCAAAGAGCCATGCTAAGGAAGAGGACTGCGACCCGTCGGGCTGGAAGCCTGGGTCACTCTGGGGTTGGGAAGCGGGTACAGAGACCGTGTTGGGTAGGGGAGGCGGCTGCTAGGTTCCCCTTAGGACTCCAGGCGGGAGGACCCTACGCTTGGATTTCTGAGGCCTTTGTGATCATCTCAGCCCCCCAGTCTGCCATCCTAGGCCTCAGAGGCCAGGGATCTGGGCCCCCATATTCTCCACTGAGCAGATGGGGGAACAGATGTTGGGGGTGGGTGGCAGGTGCGGAGGGAGGCCGGGGGAGAGAAGCAGGCCAGGGCAGGCCGGAGGCCAGCGTCCCAGGCGGCCAGAAGTCCCGACCTCCAGGATGGCAGGGCGAGGAAAAGCTTGGTGCTGAAATGCCCCCCAACTTCCCCCTTCCTGGGCCTGCACCCCCTAGTGAGGAACCCAAGCAACTTTGGGCCCCACCATCCAGTCCCCCGGCTCTGAATCTGGACCCGGGCTGGGAGTCTCAGGCACCTGGGGCTGCAGGGGGGTTACAGCGTCCCTCGGTCCGATTTCACAGCCCCCAGGTCCCCGCTGCGGTTGTCCCCCGGCCCCGGTGGCGGGCACCACCCTCGCCCCTGCAGAGGAGCCTGGCGCCATTTTGCGCCCTGGTGGCGGGCACTTGCCCCGAGTCCTGGGCTCCAGCCTGGCTCACTTCCCTCCCACCTTTCCTCTCTTGCCCGGCTGGTCAGACGGTACCACTTGCTGGCCCTCAGCACCCTGGGCAACCAGACAGAGTCTCCCGGTGTTCCTGAGGAACCCAGACGCCACCCCTGCCCCCTGGGGGACCCAGATGCCAGCCCGCAGCCCCCACCCCTCTGGGAGCCGGAGGCCACCCCGGTCCCTTTCAGCAACCGAGTCTGGTGCTGACCGATTCAGGGACCCGCGCCTGGGCGGTGTGGCGGGCCATCAGGGCCTCAGGCTTCCTTTCCCCAGCGCTTTTGCAGGCCCCCTCCCTTCACCCCGACGCCGGCCAAACCTGCACCCAGGAAGAGCGTCCTCCGCAGTTGGTTCCTCACATGTCTTCTCTGCCGCAAGAGCCGGCGGCGGGTGGGCTCTCGGGAGTGAGCGCGGTGGCTGCTCCCGGGCCCCGGGCGAGCGGGGGTTCTGGGCGGGAGCTCAGAGCAGAGCCCGCAGAACCCAACACCACCCACCACCCCCGCCCCAACCCCCTCGCCAACCGCAGCCACGCCGTCCCCGCGGGGACCCCTGCCAGCCACGCCACCCCAGCCTGTCTTTGTTGCCCCCGGGGGTCCGAAGCCAGACAGCCCCAGCAGGCTGGCCAGGGAGGAGGGTCCAGGCAGGTGGGACGGGATGGGACAGCGGCCAGCTGGGCTTCCGGGGTCTGGGGTCCCTGCGGCACTCACCTCACCCCCTGGGGCAGAGAGCGCTGCTCAGCCCCGCCCCGCGGTGGCTGCGGGTCAGGGCCACTCGCACTGAGGTGGGACGTTGGCCTCAGGCTGCGGAACGCCAAAGCCAGCCCCTCTCCCCGGTGGAACCTTCTGTCAGCTGTGGGTTAACTGAGCATAGGGTCAAACCCTATAAACCGGTGCATCTGGAAGGCTCAGGCCGGCCACTGGGAAACCCACGACTTACGCTGCGTTCTAAGAGGGTGGGACAGGGGGAGGCCATGGGGACAGGAAATGGCCCTGGGCCTCGGTGGTCCCGGCGACCTGAGTGGACCTGAGGGGTCTGAGCCCAGAGCCAGTTCGTGTCCTTGGTCCTATGGGGCCTCAAGGCTTCAGTCATGAAATTTTCATGCAAATGTTGCTGTCAACTCTTCCGTACTCAATGGCTTTGCCTAAAACGGTAACATTTTCTGCTACTACTTGCTGGGAAAAGCCAGGGAGGATGCGGCACCGATTTTTGCTGCTGTGGCCTCCAGGGCCTTTGGCATTGACCGTGGCCTGGAGCGGGACACGGACCGCTGTTCAGAGCCTGCCCTGGGGGCAGAGGGCACAGCCAAGGCCACCTGGGCTTCTGGTCCCTCCTGCGCCCCGGCAGGAGCCTGGACAGGGACGCTGGATTTGCAAACTTAAGCTGAGGAGTTAGCTGCCAGAGAAAGGGACTGAGGGCAGCGACACCCCCAAATCAGAGGGCGTACGTTGGCCCTAAGAACAGCGGTGTGAGTGGCTGGGTAACCCGGGGGCACGTTCATTGCCCTCATCCATTCAAGGCTCTCCCTGCGTGTCACCGGGGAGCACACGTGAGGGAGCACACGTGAGCGCACGTGCACACAGCGCACACGTGCACACCTGCCCCGGTCGGGCTCGCCCTTCGAGCGAGGAGAGGTGGCTACAGAACAGTGATAGGCAGCTACGGGGAAGGTGACCGGTGCCTCAGAGCAGAGGCGGTTAGGAAAGCGGGTGGGAGGACGGGCTCCGGAGGGGACGCTTGGGCTGCGACCTGACGGGGGTGAGGGCAGGGGCGAGCCTCGCGGGCACTGGGGCCAGCTCGACCCAGGCAGAGGAAAATGCGGGTGCAAAGGTTGGTTTCGGTGCCGAGAAAATTCCGGGAAAGGGTTGGGTCTGTCTCCCTGCCCCGCCCCCCCCAGGTTCCTGAAGCTAATGGTCCCTGGAGGGAGCCGTTCCTCCCTCTTGTTCCTAACAGCTTGAGCTGCCTGGGGCACTTAGCGCCCCTGAAGGTGTCGGGAGGAGGGGGAGGGGCGGGGGCGGCAGGAGGGAGAGGAAACCATTCCCCCAAGTTGGGAAGGCGACTTGGGTGGGGGTTTCCTCAAGCATTGGGCACCGTCACCCTCGCAGCGCCCCAGAGAGGCACAGCTCTGCCCCCCCCCCCCAGACACAGCAGAGGCCCCAGGGGGCTGGGCAGATCCAACCCTGCCGGTGACCCAAGGGAAGCGTAGTCACCCCCTGGAGGGACGTACTTGAAAATCCAGGGCAGGAATTGAGAGCCCAGGGGCCAAAAGCACAGTGGCCTGGGTCCAGATCCAGGCTTCACCTCCTTTTTAGCTGTGTGACTTAAAGCAAGTTTCTTACCCTCTCTGTGCCTGAGTTTCCTCATCTGTTCAATGGGCATAAGAATGAGCCTTCCTCGTAGGTGATCATGAGGACTAAATGCGTGGGGATAGGCCCACAGTCCCGTACCTGAAACTCTTTGGCCCAGACGCTTCCCAACCTGTACTTCGACACTATGGTGGGGTGCAGAACGTCACATAGTGCCCCCAGAGGGGGCTGACAGGTTCCCACTGTCGAACACTATTGTTCCTGTAGCAAAATATGCGGCATTCACACTGCACGTTGGTTCAGGCCAGATTTCATCCCCAGATGAGTCCCCTTCAGGTTGGGGTTTGTCCCCAGGTTTGGGGAAATGGCTGATAAGGCGGCTTAGTGCAGGTTAGTAAAGGCTGCCAGCGGTGCCTGGCCGTGAGGGGAATGGCCTGAACCTTCCTTCCTTTCTGCAGCTTTCCTGTTGTTCAGGGCCATGAAGAGCCAGCAGAGGGAGCCCTTGAGACCCAAGGACGGAGGGTGGCACCAGGTCGGGCTCCCTGATTTGCAGAGCACCATTCAAAATGAAAATGTGGGTGCCTCTTTCAAATCTATTGAGAATGTGTCGATGCCGAGAGCAGAACATTAAGGCAAGTGCAGGGCCCTGGGTGACCGCACGGGTCACACCCATGGAGGTGGCCCTGGGTGGTGTCTTTGCCCCGGCTGGGTGTTCCTGTCCAGGGGCTGGGGCTTCAGAGGTGCCTGGCTCTGGCTGGGCCCGAGAGCAGCTCAAGGCTGAAGCCCGAGTCCTTGTCTGTGCAGGACACCAGGCAGGACCCGGGGTGACCTGGCAGGCAGTGTGATAGGATTGGGACAACTGTCAGTCACCTGCCCCTTGCGGGGCAGATTCCATTCAGTTTTTGGAAACTAAAGCAGGAAACAAGACTTGTCTTGTATAGCTGCTCCTCGACTTACCAGGTGATTAGAATAAAGTTCAAAATGTCCTGAGTTGGAAATACATTTAAAACACCTAACGTAGCAAATGTCGTAGCTTAGCCCAGCCGCCCGTAAACGCGCTCAGAACGCTCGTGTCGGCCCGAAGCTGGGCCAAGTCCTCTCACTGCTGCTGTGTGGTTTCCACTCAATGTCTCTTGTTTCCACACATCGTGAACTTTCAAAAAACTGAAATTCAGGGACAGCCTGTATACCTCAGCGGAAGGAGTGAGATGTCCTACTTGGTCCTCATGGGCCAACAGCCTGCCGACTTTGCTGGGGACCCGTGTCCGATGTGATCCATTCAAGGAGGGCCCTGGAACGTTCTGACCTCCGTAAGGGGTCCGATGAATGAAGCAGGAGTTCTGGAATGTAGGAGGGGGAACTGAGGCATTGAAGGGAGCGGGAGGGGAGAGATGGGAGGTGACAGAGAGCAGAGCCCACACAACCCAGGGCACCTGCGGGAGACTAGGGGGCTCCTGAGCAGTGGGCACTGGAAGGACCACAGAGGAGGGGGACAGGAAGGGACATGCTGGACACCTGGAACAGAAGGACCGTTTCTAGGAACCCGTGCGAGGGCGAGAGAGCCTGACTCAGAAAGAAGCAACAGCTCCAGACTGGGGTCATTCACCCCATTACCAGGAAGGGGAGCCGGGGTTCATGGAGCGCCGTGGAGTCGGGGCGGAAGCTGGAGGCAGTCTGGGTCGGTTCCAAAGCACAGGCTCCGCGGTGAGGGCGCAGCGCGCACCCCTGTGATCCAGGAGACGGACAGCGGCGCGTGTTGGCAAGGATATGGTGAAATTGGAGCACCGACATGCTGCTGGGGGTAATGGAATGGCAGCTGCTCTGGAAACTATTAAGCAGTTATCCTCTGACCCACTTCTAGGTAAATACCCAAGGGAAGGGAAAGCGTAGGTCCACACAGAGATGCGTACGTGCGTGTTCACGGCAGGCGAGTTCATATTAGCCAACAAGTGGGGAGACCCACGAGTCGGTCAAGTGGTGGTAAAACGAGATACACCCACGCAGCGGAATACTGGTCGGCTATAAAAAGAAGGCAGTGAAGCAGTGACTCATGCTGCAGCAGGGGAGAGCCTAGAGAATATGATACTAAGTGAGAGGAGCCAGGCAGAGAACCACAGGCTGTGTGATTCCATTCCTATGAGACGTACAGAGCAGGCGAGCCTTGGAGACGGAACGGACAGGCAGAGGGGGTGGGGGGATTGGAGGGGGTGACCAAGGGGTGCAGGGCTTCTTTCTGGGATGATACAAATCTAAACATCGTGATGGTTGCACGACTCTGAATGACTACAGAACCATTAAAACGTACATTTTTATTTTGAAAAAGATTTTCTTTTTAGAGAGCGGGGAGGGAAGGAGACAAACATTGATGTGCAAGAGATACATCCATCAGTTGTCTCTTGCATGCCCCAAACTGGGGACCTGGCCTGCAACCCAGGCATGTGCCTTGACTAGGAATCGAACCTGTGACCCTTCCGTTCACAGGGCAGCACTCAATCCACTGAGCCGCACCGCCCAGGGCAAAATGTACTTTTTTTTTAAGATTTTATTTCATTATTTTTAGAAAGAGGGGAAGGGAGAGAGGCAGAGAGGGAGAGAGACATCATGTATGGTTGCGTTTCACCTGCCTCCAGCCACAGACCTGGCTGGAGACCTGGCTTGCAACCTGGTTATGGGCCCTGGCTGGGGAATCGAACCTGCGACCTTTGGGTTCGCAGGCCGGCGCCTTAACCACTGTGCTACCAGCCAGGGCGGCAAAATGTACTTTTAATGAGTGAAATGCATGGTATTTGAATATTACGACGTATCTCAATGAAGCGATTACCAAAAAATGAAACAGTGAAAAAAGTGCCCACCACAGACCTTAATAGAAAAGCTAAAACTATACAACCTGACCTGCAATGCAGCGAGAACATCACAGAGGCAGAGAGTGGGAACCGCCAGTCTCTGGTCCTGGTCCTGGTCCCTTGCACCGTGTTTGTTTGGCTGAGGTGGTCACAGGCCCACCCAGATGCACGGGAAGCGGGTAGAGAACCTGTAACTGGCTTGAATCCACCATGCCCACCAACGGTACCTGAAAGCACTTACCACAGCAGGGAATCTCTGAAGCGCAGTTCCTGGAGGTGCTAAGGGTAACCCCATTTTACTGAGGAGGAGACTGAGGTCCAGGGAGTTCTGGAACATACTCGGCGGCTGCCCCGCCAGCAGGAGACAGAACCCACACCTGGCCCTGGGCTGCCTGGCACCTGAATTTCCCCTCTTGACCTCCACCCTGTGCCACCTTCCTGAACTGCGAGGTCCAGGACACAAATATCCATTAGTAAATAGTCCGAAAGTATTGGTTTCACCTGGAGAGCACTTCCTAGGTGCTGGGCACTGTCCTAAAGATGACAGATGTCGTCCTCATGCAAACCCATGAGGTAAGTCTGTTACGTTGGACCATCTGTAGTGGTGTAAGGTCAGATACTGGCACTTTGAAATGATTCGACCTAGTCATCCTTGTTTAACGGGTGAGGAAACTGGAATTTGACGAGGTGAAGTCAAGTTCCTAAAGTCCCACAGCGCCGGTGAGGGGTGGGGCTGGGGTTCAGACCCAGGCAGAAGCTCACTGGGGAGGCCCCTGGACACGCTCTGATGGCCGGAGGGTGAATGAACGAATGACTTGGGTGGACGGGTGGGCGTGGAGACATCAGAGGAATGTCCAGCCGTCTCTCCTGACTTAGTCTTCTCCTCCCTGCAGCCGTCATGGGATTCTGGGCCACCTGCCCTTCCTTCTTCACTATCTCCTTCCTCCTCGTCATCCTTGTGGCGTCCACCATCTTTCACTGCCACCAGCGTCTGGCTCCGGTGCCCACGCCCTGGGCCTCCCCCGGCCGCGTGGTGCTGGCCCCCAGGCACCTGCCCTCGGGAGGCATGTGGACCATCAACGCCAAAGGCCGCCTGGGGAACCAGATGGGCCAGTACGCCACTCTGTACGCCCTGGCCAAGATGAACGGCCGGCCTGCCTTCATTCCCACCGAGATACACCATATGCTCGCCCCCATCTTCAGAATCACCCTCCCGGTCCTGCACGACACCACGGCCAACAGGATCCGGTGGCAGAACTACCCCCTGAACGACTGGATGGAGGAGCAGTACCGCCACATCCCCGGGGAGTACGTGCGCCTCACGGGCTACCCCTGCTCCTGGACCTTCTACCACCACCTGCGCGACGAGATCCTCCAGGAGTTCACCCTGCACGACCACGTGCGGGAGAGGGCCCAGAATTTACTCCGAGGGCTGAAGGTGAATAGAAGGAGGCCGGGCACCTTCGTGGGGGTCCACGTGCGCCGGGGGGACTATGTCCACGTCATGCCTAACGTGTGGAAGGGCGTGGTGGCCGACCGCGGCTACCTAGAGCATGCTCTGGGCTGGTTCCGGGCCCGCCATCACACCCCGATCTTCGTGGTCACCAGCGATGACATGTCCTGGTGCCGGCAGAACATCAACAGCTCCCTCGGTGACGTGGTGTTCGCAGGCACCGGTCTGCAGGACTCTCCTGCCAAGGACTTTGCGCTGCTGACGCAGTGTAACCACACCGTCATCACCGTGGGCACCTTCGGGGTCTGGGCCGCCTACATTGCGGGAGGGGACACTGTCTACCTGGCCAACTTCACCCTGCCAGAGTCCCACTTCCGCAGGGTCTTCAAGCCTCAAGCGGCCTTCCTGCCCGAGTGGGTGGGCATCGCGGCTGACCTTGGGCAGGCCAAGAAAAACCTCCCCTAGCTCTGCCCCTGTCCCTCCCTCGGGGGGCAAGGCAGTGTGTGGGGTGCAGCACAGGGCCTCAGGATTGGACACCCCAGTTTGAGTCCAGTCTGCTCCGCTGCTCTGCTGGGTGAGCTCAAATAAGTAACTTAACCTCTCTGTGTCTGAGAGCGCCCCCTGAAAAATGGGCATGACACATGCTCTCGCGAGAGCGCAGCAAGGTCATTCCACACCTGGACACCTGGGGCTGGCTGGGTGCTACACGCATGTGGGTGGCAAGCCCCGACCTCTTGAAGTGGGCGAGGGTGGAACCGCATTTTCCCGCTCTCCTTTCAGCTCCGACCAACTGTTTGGCCCTTGCCTCCTGGGAGGGTGGCTGATGAACCAGTCCTGCCTTCAGTTAAACGGGAGTAGGTGTTCTGGGCAGCTCAGAAGTCAGGCTTTGGGTTGATTGGGGCCTTTCATGAAAGGATGTGAAGGGACATGGGATTGGAGGGAATGACTGTCACAGAGATACCTTTGGTGGCCCAGGGGTGTTCCCTGAAATGAGGGTGGCGTTCAAAGACCTCACAGCGGTGGCAGGACTTAGGCAGACTAAACACCAGGCCTTGACCTGCCGCAGCGAAGGTGCCCAGGGTCCCCAGGACAGAGAGGCAGCAGCTGACCCTTAGAGGCCACGGAGATTGACCACAGCCACGTCAGCATCACCTGTGTGCACAGGTGACCTCCCACCAGGCACCACCCGTGCTCCCAGGACTTGCTGCCTCTCTGGGAAGCCTCGATGTGGACAAAAGTTGAATTAAGTGTGGTTTTTTGGTGTTTAATGTATTTTAAAGTGTGGCACCATCAGCGTTTTTTTTATTGGTGCAATTCTTTTTTGATATTAAAAAAAATCTCTTACCATACAATCATTTATGTTCCTTTAAAATTCCTCATGAACATAGGTGCACTGATTTAGAAAGCATTTTGATCAGATTGCATCTCTTTCCTGTTTTAAATGCTTTCCAAGTGTATGTATATATTATGTGTATGTATACGTATGTATGTATGTTTTGTTTTGTTTTAAGAATGAGGGGAAGGGAGGGAGAAAGAGAGACAGAGAAACATTAATGTGTGGTTGCCTCCGGCATGCCTCCAGCTGGGGACCTGGCCCACAACCCAGACATGTGCCCTGACTGGGAATTGAACCTGCAACCCTTTGGTTCATGGGCCGGTGCTCAATCCACTGAGCCACACCAGCCAGGGCATCTTTATTTATTTGAATCCTCATTTTGTACATGTTTCTGAGGATGAAGCCTTTTCCTTTTGTGTATTAATATGATTGCGTCTCCCCAGAGTCATTTGGGCCTGAGTCTACTTCCTCGAGCCTTTGATGGAGTCATCACAGTGTGGCACAGACGATAAAGAAGGTGGGAGGGCCCTGGCTGGTGTGACTTAGTGGGTTGGACATCACCTGCAAACTGAAAGGTTGCCAAGTCAATTCCCAGTCAGGGCACAGGCCTGGGTTGGGAGCCAGGTCCTCATTTGGGGGTGTGCGAAAGGCAACTGATCGATGTTCCTCTCCCATTCTTTCTCCCTCCCTTCCCCTCTCTCTAAAAATAAATAAATACAATTATTATTATTATTTAAAAGATTTTATTCATGATTTTTAGAGAGAAAGGCAGAGAGGGAGAAAGAATGGGAGAGAAACATCAATGTATGGCTGCTTTTCACCTGCCTCCAACTGGGGACCTGACTTGCAACCTGGTTACGTGCCCTGACCGGGACTTGAACCAGTGACCCTTGGGTTCACAGGCTGGAGCCTATCCACTGAGCCACACCAGCCAGGGCTAGATCTTTTTTTTTTTTTTTTTAAGAAAGAATGAAGGGGAAGGGTTGGGGAGGGAAGAGAGGGGCACTGGGGAGGTAGGTCCTATATTAGTTGTTTATTACTGCGTAGCAGGCCAAGGTAGAAACCGTGCTGCCTTTTACAACCGAGCGTTGCCTATTGATCATGGGCAGCTACTTCTGTCATATGCTACTGGCCGCACAGAGCAGCCCTGGCTGTGCGGGAGGGGACTCACAAGGGTGAGAGTCCCTGGAGGTGAGGCTCATTGAGGGCCGTTTCCCAGGCTGGTGAGGAGCTGGTGAGTAGCTGGTGAGGACCGCCCTGGCAAAGTGCCACAGCGGGGACGGTTTACAGCGCAGACTTTTATTTACTCCCAGTTCCGGAAGCCGGAATTGTGAGCTCACGGTGCCTTCTGAGGGTGGTGAGGGAGGCCCGGGCCGTGGCTTACAGGTGGCCACCTTGTTCCTGTCTTGACGTCTTCCCTGCGCACCAGTCGTGATGGATTAGGGCCCACCTGATGACCTCAGTTTAATTTCATTACACCAACAAAAATCCCGTCCCCAAATGCAGTCCCGTTCTGAGATGCCGGGAGGTGGGACACAATTCGGCCCATGACAACCAGCTGCTGCAAACTCCCAGCCTCCCTCCCCAACCCTCCCAGAAGAGCCCTGTTGGCTTCACATCCCCGCCCCAAACTGTCCCTTTCCTCTCCATTCTCCCAGCTCCAGCCCGTCCTCCTCAGGACAATTGACCTTAGCCAGGATTTTCCCCAAATTATCCCTTTTGGGGAGAGACTCAAGCCACTCAAACTGGAAGGATAGACGAACCTCAGTCCTGATCCTGGCCCTCTGCCAAATTAAAATGCAACATCATCAGAAGGATGCGGATGACAACTGCCTCTCACATTTCAATAAAATATTTATGTGCCAGATGCCTTGCCATGACCCCTCTTAATCGCTTTTCCAACTTTCTCTGTCCTGCTCTGTGCCCTGGCAGGCTGTCTGATGACCATGTGCCCATCTGCTGTGGACAGGATGCTTGTGCTCTCCAACTCCCAACATTCATCAGTTGGTAGGCCTAATCCCACTGTGATGATACGAGGAGGCAGGGCCTTTGGGATGTGATTGGGTCATGAGGGTGGGGCCCTCGTGAATGGGGTTAGCGTCCTTACAAAGAAGAGACAGGAGCAGTGATTTCTCTCTCCACTGTCCATCTACAAACGAAGTGGGCTCTCACCTGGAACGGGGTCTGCAGCACCTTGACCTAGGACATCCCAGCCTTTGGAAATGGGAGGAATACAGATCAGTTATTGAAGCCTCCCAGTCAATGGTATTTCTGTTACAGTAGCTCCAACTCAAGGCTATGTCCACGGGCTCCCTCACCCTCTGGCTTTCTGTTGGCTGCAACCAGTGGAGCCACAGGCCAGAAATCGGAGGAAGAAAGAGAGTGAAGACAGAGTGTTCATTCTCTCAGACCCATCCTCGCCAACTTGGAGGTGGCAGCAGCTCCCCTATAGCCTTCCCACACCTGCGTACGTCATCCTAGCAAACTCCCCTCATGCTGCCACCTGTGAGCATCCCATTTCCCGCTGGGACCCTGAGCAAGGCCACCAGGGTTTGGGTATTGTACAGAGGACATTCCCACATTGGCAGTTTGCTCTGACAGAGACCATGTGCTGAATTTCTATTTATCTATCTATCTATCTATTTATGTATGTATTTTTAAAGAGGGGAAGGGAAAGAGAGAGGGAGAGAAACATCAATGTATTTGGAGAACCCTTTGGTTCTCAGGCTGGTGAGCCAGGGCACTCACTGAATTTCTTGCCAGCTGAGGGGAACAAGGACTTGCTCTCAAAGTCAAGTGGATTCATCGAAAATACTGAAGAAAATAATAATAGCCCTGGCTGGTGCGTCTCTCAGTAGGCTGAGCCTGGCCTATGAACTGAAAGGTCACCGGTTCGATTCCCAATCAGGGCACATGCCTGGGGTGTGGGCCAGGTCCCCAGCTGGGGGTGTGTGAGAGGCAACCAGCCGATCATGTATCTCTCTTGTACACTGATGTTTCTCTCCCTCCCTGCCTATGTTCTGTCTCTCAAAAAAAAAAAAAAAAAGGAGAGCTTTTTAAAAACAGTGATAATTATTGTAGACTTGAGGGACAAAGATGAAACCATGGACCTACCACAGCACCAGCTGCCAGGGAAACAGAGCTGAGCACTAGTTTCCTACGTGGCTTTCCTCCTGCATCCTAGGGGCGGGGTTGTGCGTGCTGGGGGAGAACACATCCTTCACGTTGGCTCCCCCGTGAGGCCTCCACCCAGAAGTGGCCCTGCTGGTGGCCAGGATGGTCATCGGCCAGCTCCTGGGAGTTGCACGCAGAAGCGTGACATATCATACTTAGTTCTGTTTAACCAAAACGCCACGGGGATCCTGCTCAGTGTGGTGTCTGAATGGCCTTACCCAGAAGAGGAAGTTCACAACTTCTCTTTGATGAGGCCGAAGGCAGAAAGGGACCAGGCGCTAACAACTAATTGCACTCGTTCTTTTCACAAATGTTTACCGAGCTCCTCGTTGCCTGTGCAAGTTCAAAGCAGGCGATGGTGAGCTCTTTAAAGATCTCGTCCTGCCCCTCACCAGAGGGGACCACAGGAAGCCCAGAAGGACCCCAAAGACAGAGCCCTCCCAGCCCGGTGCTTCCGACGGTCTGGAGCCAACAGGATGCGTTGGTTATTGGGTTGAATTGTGTCCCTCCAAAAGATATGTAGGAACACTAACCCCCCGGAACCTCAGGCTGTGACGTGATTTGGAAGTAGGGTCTTTGCAGGTGGAATTAGTAAGTACGAGGTCCTACTGGAGTAGCATGGGCCCTGACTATGAGGGGTGACAGGGACACACACAGGGATGGAGGCAGGGATTGGCTTGGAGCTTTCAAAACACTGAGAATAATTTCCTATTGTTTGGAGCCGCACGGTTGGTACCGTGTGATTACAGCCACCCCAGGAAATGGGTCGTGTGCGAGGCTCATTTGTCAAGCTGGAACACACACTGAGCCACCGTTCCGCTCCCCATTAGCACGGGGTGGACTAGGGACACCTGTTTTCTGGCTTGGGGGGGGGGGGCAGGTCAGATCTGGGACCCCGGGGCCATTACCAGGAGAGCACGGGAGTTGAGTCAAGCAGGGCGTGAGCTGGTTGAGCCTTGGAAGCTTCCAGAAGCTTCCACGTTTGGATCGCATGGGAGTTTCCTTTCCAGAAGAAACTCCGCCTTGTTAACCGGATTCCCAGGCCTGAATGGAATTGTGAGGGTGGTCGGTCCCCAGGGCTGGGAAAGAATTCACAAAGAGAAGAAAGTGCAGAGAGTAAAGGTTTATTTTCACTTTCCCAGGAGAAGAAAAGGGCCAGGTGGGGTGATATGCACTGGCCCTGAGGGGTGAGGGCTTTGGGCTTTTATCCAGTAATGGGGTTGGGGGTTGCAAGCAGGATGTTTCAATCGGGCTGCAATTTGCTTCCTATTATCTTTGGGCGTGAGGTCCGGTCCTGTGGTCTGACGTGTCCCATTTTATAAATTCCTGGAGCCTCTGTGCCTTCAGGGCACTTCCAGTAATGTTCCAGCCCTGAAGATAAAAGCTCATAAAACATTAAGGAACTTGACTAAATGACGGAAGGACACAGACAACAGGATGGGGTTTGGCTGGGTGGGTGGGGACAGGCAGGGCAGTGGAGAGCACTGAGGGGAAAAATCGGGACAACTGTAATAGAACCACAATAAAGAAAGAAAATTTTAAAGTTCAAGAAACTCAGCCCTGGCCGGTGTGGCTCAGTGCATGCAGCGCTGGCCTGCGAACCAAAGGGTTGCCAGTTCAATTCCCAGTCAGGATACATGCCAGTCCCCTGGTTGGAGGTGCACGAGAGGAAACTACCTATTGATGTTTCTCTCCCTCTCTTTCTCCCTTCCTTCCCCTCTCTCTAAATAAATTAAGAAATAAAACTTAAAAAAAAAAAAGGTCATAAAGCAATTAGGGCCAGTCACGCATGATGGGGTCCGGCCAGCTCTGGGAAAACAGGGCCTCTGAGAAAGTGGCTGTTGGCAGCTGGAGATCTGGACCTCTTGGGTCACCCCCAGGGGCTAAACCCAACCAGATGTTGACTCCAGAGCTGCAGGGACCACCGGCTCCAGCCCCCTTGGACCTGAACGAAAGGAGTGGAAGGGCTGGATTGCTGAATAAGGTTTATTCAGGGCTCAACTTAGGGGATGCCCAGGAGATTCTTTCTTATTATCCACAAGCTCCAGATAAGGCCGGAGAAAGTCAAGCCTCCCTTCACCAAGCCGAGCCCAAAATGCGTTACGTGTTTCACGTGGTAACTCTGGGCGAACACGTGGAGCCCGGAGGGCAACTGAGTCTGGGGCTCCTGCTTCCCATCACCGCTCAACCAGAAGGCATGGACAGGGCTTGGACTGTAAATAATTTTTTTTTAAGTTTTTATTTCATTATTTTTAGAGAGAGGGGAAGGGAGAGAGGCAGAGAGGGAGAGAGACACCCATGTATGGTTGCCTTTCACCTGCCTCCAGCCACAGACCTGACTGGAGACCTGGTTTGCAACCTGGTTATGTGTCCTGGCTGGGGAATCTAACCTGCAACCTTTGGGTTCGCAGGCCGGCGCCTTATCCACTGTTCTACCAGCCAGAGCTGTAAATAATTTTTAAAAAACAAACAAACAAACAAAAAACTACACACAAATAAACAAACAAAACAATATCCTGGCTGGTGTGGTTCAGTGGATTGAGCAACAGCCTGTGAACCCAAAGGTTGATGGTTCGATTCCCAGCCAGGGCACATAACCAGGTTGCAAGCCAGGTCTCCAGCCAGGTCCCCAGCTGGAGGCAGGTGAAAGGCAACCACACATGGATGTCTCTCTCCCTTTCTTCCTCCCTCCCTTCCCTTTTCTCTAAAAGCAATGAATAAAATATTTTTTTAAGTTAATATACTTTAAAAAATAACAACCTTCACATACAGTGGGTAAGTAAACAATGAAAAGTATAAAGCATGGAAGTGCAATTTTAGGGAAGGACAAGGATTTCCCTTCACATTGTGTATTTTTCTCCCTGCCTGATCCCTCCGGAATTTGTCACTCAGAAGAGATGAGTGACAACATACAACATAAGGGATTGAATCCACCACCTAGTTTTGTGCGCTGACCAGAAATTGAACCCACAACCTTTGGTGTAAGGGACAGCGCTCCAACCAGCTGAGTCACACTAGCCAGAGCAAGAAGTGCTTTTTTATAAAGATTTTATTTATTATTTTTAGAGAGAAGGGGAGGGAGAGAGGCAGAGAGGGAGAGAGACATCCATGTATGGTTGCCTTTCACCTGCCGCCAGCCACGGACCTGGCTGGAGACCTGGCTTGCAACCTGGTTATGTGCCCTGGCTGGGAATCAAACCAGTGACCTTTGGGTTCGCAGGCCTGTGCCTCGTCCACTGAGCCACCAGCCAGGGCTGTGCTGCTTTTAAAAATACTGATTGCACCATGTCAGCATTGCTCACAGCAGCCAAAGGATGGAAAGAGCCCAAGTGTCAATCAATGATGCAGGATCAACAGCATAGGAGATGGACAGACAATGGGACCTTTCAGCCGTGAAAAGGAAGGAAACTCGGAAGTTTCAACACGCATTCTACAGCACGCGTGAACTTTGAGAATTCCAGGCTGAGTGAAATAAGCCAGTCATGCGAGGACAGATACTGTACGATTCTACTTTTCTGTGGTACTGAGAATAGTCAACACCATGGAGACAGTAGAATGGCGGATGACTGGGGCTGAGGAAAGGGGGAAATGGGGAGTTGCTGTTTAATGGGTCAGAGTTTTATATTATTAGGTTTGTTAAGAAAAGATTTTATTTATTATTTTTAGAGAGAGGGGAAGGGACAGAGGCAAAGAGAAAGAGAGACAGGTCCTTTTGGTGACTGAATACCATGCAGACTTTTGCAAAGTTATGGGTGACAATATTAATCGCCCTAATTTATTTAACAAACTCTGGTCGGGTATTGAGAGGTTAGAGCGTCTCACAGCCCTGCTTCCAGACAGTGTCCCAAGCAAAGGAAGTGCTTCATTAAATAGCTAGTGAAAGGGTTGCGCAGAAAGAACCTCTCCTGGCCCTGGCCGGGGTCAGGGTGGGGGGCTCAGTTGATTGGAGCATCCTCATTCCATGAACCGAAAGGGTCCCTGGTGTGATTCCCTGTGAGGGCACGTGCCTAGGTTGTGGGTTTTGTCCCTGCTTGGAGTGCTTCCAAGAGACAACCGATCAATGGTTTTCTCTTCCTCTTTCTGTCCCTTCCTCTCTCTAAAATCAATAAGCATATCCTCACCCTGGCTGGTGGCTCAGTGGATAAGGCACCGGCCTTTGAACCCAAAGTTCGCTGGTTCAATTTCCAGCCAGGGCACATAACCAGGTTGCAAGCCAGGTCTCCAGCCAGGTCTGTAGCTGGAGGCAGGTGAAAGGCAACCATACATTGATGTCTCTCTCCCTCTCTGCCTCTCTCCCTTCTCCCTCTCTAAAAATAATTAATAAAATCTTAAAAAAAAGAAGAGTTTGCCAGCCACCCTTGGTCCCAAAACAGGAGAGCAGAAGATGGGACAATAGTCCTCATCTTGAGAGTACTGTCCCCAGGGGCATTTGGGAAATCCATGGGGGCATTTTTAGGTGTCACCAGGGTAGCTCTTCCGGCAAACAGCCAGGGCTACTAAGTTATGTAAATGAAGAATCGTCCCACCTTCCCATGACTTTTTTTTTCTCATTTTTCATTTATTTTTAAAGGCTTTATTTATTATTTTTAGAGAGAGGAGAAGGGAGAGAGGCAAAGAGGGAGAGAGACATCCATGTGCGGTTGCCTTTCACCTGCCTCCAGCTGCGGACCTGGCTGGAGACCTGGCTTGCAACCCAGTTATGTGCCCTGGCTGGGAATCGAACCAGCGACCTCTGGGTTTGCAGGCCGGCGTCTTATCCACTGTGCCATGACTTTTGAAGGTGAAAAGCTCTGATTCTGTGCCTCTGAGTCCTGCTTCGCCTTGGTTCTGAAGCTCCCTTGCTTGGGGAAACTGGGCCATTTGTCCTGTCGACTGTCCCACATTCTGGACTTGGTGAATTGAGTCCTCACAGTGTCGATTCACTGGCAACTTTATCCTCCTGTTTTCTGAAAACTGGCAATAACAGTGAGAGGCTTGATCAGATTCAGGCTTTGGGGAGGGGTGGTGGGGGGAGATTCAGACAGGGCTCAGGGAATCTCCTGCCACCTCACTTGGCCCAGAGGGGCTGCTTGCCCCTCTCTTAGTGTTAAGATTGTTGGGAGTCCTGGTGATGCCCACTGCCAGTGAATGTCTTGGTCAGTCCTGCCCTGATTTTTGGCAGTGGTGCACAAGCATTGTCTGGGCCCGTGATATACGGTGGGGGGTGGGGGTGGGGGGGGGTGCAAAACAGTCATTTCCCAGGAGAATCTTTTCTGAAATAGGAGAAACTGAAAAGAGCTGCTATTTGCCAGGTGTTTTCCCAAGATTTTGGCCTGCCTTGTTTCAAATTCCAGCTTCTCTGACTTTCTAGCTGTGTGACCTTGGGCAGGTTCCTTCACCTCTCTGTGCCTTGGTTTCCACCTGTGCACCACAGGGCTGCTGAGAATGTCTACCTCCCAGAATTGGGAAGATGGAATGAGGTGGGGAGACCAGGTATGGGCTAACAGTTGCTTGCCAGAATAAAGGCAGGGCCCCGAGAGGGCTGAGAGTTAGGAAGAGCCTGGCCCAGATGGACTGTCTCCCTCCTCCAGGCTGCCTTCCAGGTCTGCCTCTCATCAGGCAGGTGTGGGTGGGGAGAGGGGGAGGACAGGCTCACCTGGCTCCTGCAACCCAGTCACCCCGCCTCTCATGGGCTCCCGGGAGGTTAGGGTGGAGTCTATCTGCTGCAAAGAAGGAAGGTTGTGGAAATTTCTTCGTGAAGAGTTGACCCCAACGGGGGTGAGCCCACTGAGCCTCCCTACACGGCACCTGTCATCCGCTCCCCAAGTCCTGCAGCCAGAACCAGGTGAGAGACAGCCAAGGGAGGTTACGGCCTGGGGACCAGGCCCCCATGTGCCCCGGTCAGGGAGCTGGGAACAGGCTTGAATGCAGGGATTTGGCCACAGGAAACTCAGCCACCTCCCCTTCTTGGTCTCTGATTCCCTCTGGGGCGCGTGCCCACCTCGGGGCCACCTGAAGCGGACAGACGGCCCACACCTCAATGCTGAGGCCGGCGTCCCCACCCGACCCCAACCCAGCACGCCAGCCAGCTCGCTTCCAAGCCGGTGTCCTCAGGTCCTGTCCCCACTCCTCCTTGCAGATCAATTTCGTGAGCCTCCACCCCCTCTGTTGCCTCTCCCACCCTAGGCCACCTGCTCTCTCCCTGTCCCCCATGTCCCCCATGTCCGGTTTGCCACAGCCACCTTCAGAGTAAACCTGCAGGTGGAAAGGGCCGGGTGGTGGAAAACAGATTCCTGCTCCCCTCTGAGGATCTGTTTCCCATCTCTGGGAGGGAGGGTGAGCCCATGGGACTCACCATGGGTCCCCGGGGCTCCCAGAGACCCCCAGCGGCCACCCCCTGCCCACCAGGCCCCCCATCGCTCCTGAACCCCATCCCAAGTTACCCGGTGTGTTCTAGGCCCGAGAAGGCAGGTGGCCATTTCAAAGTGGTAGCCGCACATGCTGCCTTCAGCTCTCTCCCAGGGTTGTGATTTTAGTGCTGACTTCAGGGGACCTGGATGGGCAGGGCAAAGCTTCCCGGAGTGCTCTGGTCGGGGGCAGGGGCTGCATCGGGCACGGGAGGATAGCAGTGGGGTGGCCTCTGGGGAGTGGGTAGGGAGGGACTATCGGAGCAGCTGGAACCAGACTGCAAGTCACTGGGTGTGACCGGGCGGGGCGGAAGGGAAGAAAAGTTTTCATGTGGGACTAGCAGGTGACCTTGCCTGAGGTGGGGGTAGGTGCAGGGAGAGGAAACCCAGGGAGGGATGTGAGTCCGGAAGGGGCAGGGCCAGCTCCTGGCGTGGAGGACTTACGCCGGGGGCGTCAGGAGGCTGGGGCCAGGTCCCACGGGGAAGAGGATGAGGCCGGGTGTGGGACAGAAAGGTGGTTGAGACCAGAGGGTTTTAAGGGAATTATCAGATGTGGCTGTGAGGGACCTGGGAGGCCGGCCTCCTCATTCAGAGCCGGGCCGCTTTCCATTCTGCGTCCTTCTCCGATCTCCCCAAAACAACCCACTAGGGCCCGGGACCCCTCTTCTCACCACATCTCCCGTGCCTGGCCTGAAGTGCCCGGTGCAGCTGGAGGGACAGTGGGCAGATATCCTAAAGGACTTCCTCACCTCAGAGGACTAAACCGATGGCAGGCTCCTCCCATCATGCCCCAAGATTTCCCCACAGACGTCAGGCCAGGAGAGTTGGGCTTTCCTGGTACCCCACCCCCGCTCCCCAGCCTGCCGCTTACCCTCTCTGATCAGTCTCTGTGCCTCAGTTTCCTTTGCTTTCAAATCCTCAGAACCTCGTAGCCCGACACTGGGTTTCTCTGTCTGTGGCCTGTCCTCTCCCTCGGACTTCAGTCACGGTCAGGAGGTCAGCCTAGCGTCAATTCCCACGTCCCGCACCCCCTCAGCTGTGGCCCACCCCCATCCCTGGGTGAGGAGGGGGAACTCTGTAAGAAGGCTGCGTATATTGTTCTAGAAGAGCCTGCCTTTTTTCTTTTTTTGTTCACCCAAAAGAAATTATTCCTATTGTATTTTTTTTGTCTGCTGCAAACAACTCTCTGGGGGACATTCAGGGGCACCCACTGCCAGTCCAGCAATGAAGATGTTGAATTGTGAAGTTCTATTATTTTAGTGATCAGTTTTTCACCTACACCTGCACCTACAGGGCTCTGGAAATGGAGACCTAATAATAATAATAATAATTTAAAAAGAGGGGGATGTAGGGAAACAAGGAATTGGAAGCAAGGAGATGCTGGGAAAAACTCAACGAGAGAGGGAGAAACAAACAAAACACAGATGAAACAAGACAGGGACTCGGCGCAGGTGGAAACCTATATTCTGTTTTAAAAAAAAATATCAACTGAGCAAGGTAAGATCTCACTGGCTTTATTCAATGATTCGGAATTGGGTAGCATCCCATCAAGCAGCTAGAAAGGAGGTCTGAATAGCCATACAGCCCTGGCTGGTGGGGCTCAGTGGATTGAGCTCCGGCCTGAGAACCGAAAGTTCGTCGGTTCGATTCCCAGTCAGGGCACATGCCTGGGTTTCGGGCCAGGTCCCCAGTTGGGGGTGTGCGAGCGTCAACCACACGTTGATGTTTTCCTCCCTTCCCCTCTCTCTTTTTAAATTAAATAAGTATTCTTTTCTTCTTCTTCTTCTTTTGGTGAAAAGGAAAGGTATTTTGTTTATGTGAAGGGTATACAAATTTACATTAAAGGTGTAATTATGCCGCTAAATCTCATCCCCTTTAAAACCCCCAAAATATACAGTCCTGCCCAGCTTGCTTAACTGTAAACCAGGCAAGCACATGGTACCGTTTTTCAGAAACACAACAGTCCACAGCTTAGCATGCCAGTTACAAATTCAAAGTTCTTGGCAGCTGCTGTACCCAATTCGGGGAGGATCTTGTGCACATTCCCGGACCTTATAGGACAGGTAATTCCTTGTGTCTGCAAAAGCTGCGTGTCTCCCTTTCTCCCCTTCACCTCCACCCCCTCTCCCAAAGCAGGTGAGTGCTTTTCTGTTTCTCAGGCCACGTGTCTGTCTGTCTGTCTGCGGGTCGTCCAGGAGAGTGAGGGTGGCCACATCCCTGTCTGCATGTCCATCTGGGAGGGTGAAAGAGAGCACGTAAAATATTTTTAAAAAGAAGAAATTTAAACCAGCGCTGGGTGCAGTCTCTGAGGGCTGTGGGGTGTACACGGGGAACAGAAAGCACGTGCCCCTTTCTTCACGGAGCTGCATGTGTAAGAGACCAAGGTGGAGACCAAGAGACGCTGGACCGGGTGGGCTTGAAGGAAGAACTGGGATAGAGTGGGGCTAGAGGTGGGACAATGGGAGACAGGCCCTGCCTTCTCTTGCCCCCTTTCTTCTGTCAGACACACTCTCTGTCTCTCCTGTTGTCTTTCTACTCGCATCTGTCTGTTTCTTTCCCCCGTCTCCTTTCTCAGCCTCAGTGTCCCTTTGTCTTCCTCTCTTCCTGGCTCTGTCCCTGTCTTTTTCTCTCACTCTCTTTTTTTAAATTGTATTGTTGTTTTTTGTCTCTATTTCTTTATGTCTCTGTCTCCTCCTTCCCTTCTTTCAACCCTCCCTCTCTTTCTCCCCTTCACCCTTCTGCCTCCTCACAACCATTTCCTTTGGCCACCGGCATCCTCCCACATCCTGTACTTGGCAAATGAGGAGCGAACAGAGGAGCGGAGTTTACGTCTTGCTTTTCAAGTGCTCACCATCTCGTTGGAGAAAACAATAGTGAAACGCCCGGGAGAAGCAGGGAGAAGGCCAGAGGCCACTCCATAGGCAGCCCCACCTCCGCCCAGCTGGGGTGCACCCTCCTCCTGTCCCCCCTTCCTCCTGCACCCCTGCCTGCAGAGTTTCTCCCTACTGAGGGTCAAGAGCTGGTGTCTGGGGATCTTGTGGGGATCTGAGCAGAAAGGAAAATACATGTGGCCTGGAGAGAAGGGGAACCTAGAAACCATTATGGGCACAGTGATACCTTCGGTCTCTTCCTCATGAGATTTATTTCCTTTCCTCTCTATCTCTCTCTCTCTCTCTCTCTCTCTCTCTCTCAGAGAGGGGAAGCCAGTGAGACAGAAAGAGAAACATCAATGTGTGAGAAATACACGGATCGGTTGCTTCTCTCATGCCCCAACCTGGGGACCTGGCCTGCAACCTAGGCATGTGCCCTGACCGGGAACTAAACCAGCAACCTTTCAGTTCAAGGCCAGCGCTCAATCTGCTGAGCCACACCGGCCAGGGTGATCCTACTTACTTCTTCCTGTCAGAGCTGCCTTCTTTCTGCTCATGGATTTCTCAGGGTCAACTTAGATGTGGCCGAACATGGCCACACTAGCTGGACCCAAGAAGGCCCTTTCACTGCCAGGCCTATGATTGACTAGTCACCCCCCTCTCTGCTTCTAACTCTAAATTCTGACGGAGAGTATCTGCTTGGTGTGACTTATTCTCCTGGATCATGTGCCACCCACGCATATCATGGGCTGGCCATTCTTGGGCCAATATCGACTAATACATCATGGACTGCACTTTAGATTTTAGGTTTTTTTATTATTATTTAATTTACTTTTTTAGAGAGAAGGGAAGGGAGAGAGGCAGAGAGGGAGAGACATCAAAGTATAATTGCCTTTCACCTGCCTCCAGTTACAGAGCCGGCTGGAGATCTGCCTTGCGACTTGGTTATGTGTCCTGACTGGGATTCGAACCAGCGACTTTTCGGTTCGCAGGCCAGCGCCTTATCCACTGTGCCACCAGCCAGGGCCTAGTTTTTTGTTTTTTATTAATACACATAAATGTTCCAGTCTTATTGAATAAGAATGTATCTTAGGGTGACCTCATTTTTTTTTTCTAAGACTTTATTTCATTATTTCTAAAAAGAAGGGAAGGGAGAGAGGCAGAGAGGGAGAGAGACATCAATGTATGGTTGCCTTTCACCTGACTCCAGCCACAGATCTGACTGGAGACCTGGTTTGCAACCTTGTTATGTGCCCTGGCTGGGGAATCGAACCTGCAACCTTTGGGTTCGCAGGCCGGCGCCTTACCCACTGTGCTACCAGCCAGGGCCTAGGGTGACCTCCTTTGAACACAGTCACCTCTGTAAAGACCTTGTCTCCAAATAAGGTCACATTTGGGGTACTGAGGGTTAGGGTTTCAACATGTCTTCCTTAGAGAAGCTCAATTCAACCATAATAAGCAGTAACAAGGACTGTGGGTTGGGTGAGCAAAAATGTGCTACTTCAACACAGTCCACCCCTTTGTTTGCCCATCACATATACCCTTTATCTCATACCTTCAACCCCACTAACAAAAGTTAGCCCTGGCTGGTGTGGATTGTGTGCCAACCTGCAAACTGAAAGGTCTCTGGTTAGATTCCCAATCGGGGCACATGCCTGGGTTGCGGGCCACGTCCCCGGTTTGGGGTGATTGATGTTTCTCTCACACATCGATGTTTCTCTCCCTTTCTTTCTCCCTCCCTTCCCCCTCTCTCTGAAAAATTAAATAAATAAAATATTTTGTAAAAAATCCAACACCAACCATGGCGGCGAAGTGTTCCCAGCGATGGCCCTATTTCACCCTCGGATGTCGGCTCTTCCTATCCTTGTGAAGCAGAATCCACCAAGCATTGGATCGCTCATCCACCAATTACAGCTGTCAAACTGGGGGACAGGAACCTGCCAGGGAGCTGAAGGGCAGAAGCTCCCTCGCTCCTGATTTTCAGGACGAACACTGACCGTGAACGTGGGGCCTTGCCATCCTTCCGACTCTATGGGATTTATTTCAACAGGACGTATCAGAAAAGTTACCCCACAGATGACTGGCTTGGGGTGGCCAAAGGGGACCGGTTGATGTTTCCCTCACACATCAATGTTTTTCTCCTTCTCATTCTCCCTCCCTTGGCCCAGAGCCCATACAGAAGAGTGCCTTAAAAATATATAATAAGATTTTGTTCATTCTTTTTAGAGAGAGAGCGAAGGGAGGGAGGAAGAAAGGGAGATAAACATCAATGTATGGGTGCCTTTCATCGGCCTCCAGCTGGGGACCTGGCTTGCAACCTGGGTATGTGCCCTGACTGGGAATCGAACCCGTGACGCTTGGGTTCGCAGGTGGGTGCTCAATCCACTGAGCCAGGCCAGTCAGGGCCAAAGAGCACTTTTTACTTGTATATGATACTAGAAGAAACGTACTGCAGGTGGATGTGCGCCAGGCACTGTTTTACTCCTCAGAGAGGTGAAGCCACGGCCTGGAATCACAGAGCTGATGAATGGGGAAGCCTGAAATAGACAGCTGGTGGCTGAAGTGTGGCCTTGCCTGGAATTTCTGGGCATGAGTGATAAGAGAATCTCCTGAGCATCCACTGAGCCTTGCAATGAACCTTAATCAGCAAACCCAGCCTCTCTGGCTTGTTTCATTCAAGTTCTATGGCGGGTAGGACAACCGAGGAACCTATTTCTTCTTTGGCTCAGCTGCTGCAGCCAAGGTAGCTGAGTTCAAGTTCAGGCACCCAGCTGACCCCCCTGAGTTTATCCTAGAAAGGTAACTTTCCCTCGCCCCTAATGGGCTCTGAGGGGTTGCGGGGGACTGTGCATCAAAAGCAGATACGTTGCCAAATTAGGTCCTGTGGCAGCTTTTATTACCCACAATTAATCCTAAAGGACCACACCTGCATGGCTACCTACTGTTTCCCTGGTTCAGCCAGGTTACACCCTGCTTGATTTAGCCCCAGTGTTCTCTTTAGGACAATTGGTCCTTCCATGCTTTGACCAGGAACTCCAGCCCAGCAAGGCCAACTGGAAATCATGGGGTGGGGGGAGGGGGGTGCAGAGCCTCCCACATACCCAGCCAATGAACCCTGCCCCTGGGGAGGAGTTTTAGAGGAGTGGGTGGGGCCCTAGCTGTGTTGCTGGTTGGTCAGCGCGCTGTTCAGACATGCCAAGGTTGCAGGTTTGATTCACCCAGAAAGGCAGGTACAAGAATCAACCAATGAATGCATCAATAAGCGGAACGGCAAATCAATGGCTTTTCTCTCTCTCAGATAAAAGACTTTTTACAAAGCTTTTATTTGTTTACTTTTTAGAGAGAGGGGAAGGGAGGGAGAAAGAGAGGGAGAGAAACATCAGTGTGGTTGCCCCTCCCACACCCACAACCCAGGCATGTGCCCTGACTGGGAATCGAATTGGTACTCTTGTCTTGCAGGCTGGACTCAATCCACTGAGCCACACCAGCCAGGGCTAAGATAAAAAATGTTAAAGATTTTATTTATTAGTGCCTGGCTGGTAGCACAGTGAATAAGGCACTGGTCTGCGAACCAAAAGGTCACTGGTTTGATTCCCAGCCAGGGCACATAAGCCAGGTCTCCAGCCAGGTCCGTAGCTGGAGGCAGGTGAAAGGCAACCATACATCGATGCTTCCCTCCCTCTCTGCATCTTTCCCTTCCCCTCTCTTTGAAAATAATAAAAAATAAAATATATTTTTTTACAGATTTTATTTATTTATTTTTAGAGGGAGGGGCAGAAAGGGAGAAAGAAAGGTAGAGAAACATCAACGTGTGGTTGCCTCTCACATGCTCCCAACAGTGGACCTGGTCCAAAACTTAGGCACGTGCCCTGCCTGGGAATCGAACCGGTAACCTTTCGGTTCACAGGTTGGCTGTCAGTTCACTGAGCCACAGCAGCCAGGGATACATGTAATCTTTAGCAATAACAAAGTAACGACACCAAGGAATAATTATTCTACTTCTCCTTACTGGCTCCTAGCCTCGTATTGGCAAGTCGGAACTTGTTCTGTTCCCTCTCCTTTACTCACAGCTGCTCTGCGGAAGCTAGAGCATCTCCAAAGTCTCGTCCTTTTGGGCCTCGGATGTGTCCTAAGGGTTTCCAGGTGACAGGTAAATTAACTTCTTCACTCAACAACCACTGGTTCCAGTTTTGTGTCCCCGGATAGGGAATTCTCAGTGCCCTCTACCTCCTGGGATACCATAGTGAGTCCCTACTGGTCTTGGAAGTTCTGTACTATGCAACCACCCCATTCCTGGAAAAGATTTCTGTTGTCATCAGAGTGGTTAAGAATAGGTTGTATAGGCCTTGGGTGGTGTGGGCTTGGTGGAGTCAGTGCCAGCCTGTGAACTGAAAGGTCGCTGGTTCGATTCCTGTTCAGGGCACATGCCTGGGTTGCAGGCCCAGTTCCCATTTGGGGTGAGGGGTACGTGTAAGAGGCAACTCAAGGTTCCTCTTCTTCTTTCTCCCTCCCTCCCCCGTCTCTAAAAATAGATCAGTAAAATCTAAAAACAAAAGAAAAACAGGTTGTATAATTGCTCAAATATTAGCAGTTTTCTGGGAGTTCTTGACCCAAAGTGCAGTTCTGTGGAGGGCTTTGCAGGTCTGTTCAGGGATTTTATGGTTACCGATTCCTGCTTCAGCCCCAGCGGCTCCTTCCCCTGCCCTTTATTTTCAATAGATTTTATTTATTTCTAGAGAGAGGGGAAAGTGGGGAGAAGGAGAGGGTGAGAATCACCAATGTGTGGTCGCCTTTCATGCACCCCCAACTGGGGACCTGGCCCGCAACCCAGTCAAGTGCCCTGCCTGGGAATCGAACCTGTGACACTTTAGTTAGTAGGCTGGTACTCAATCCACCGAGTTACACCAGCCAGGGCCCTGCCCTTTCTTTTCACATCGCCCATGGTATCATAGAATAATCTTTATTTGGATTTTGTGCCTACTTCCTGCTCACAGCTCATAAAATCTTAGCACTTTCCACGTAATAAGAATGATAAGAGTACCTTTTGCTCTGATAAGGAGACTCCCGATAACATTAGGATGGGGTCTGGCCACCAGAAAAACCAAGTCCTGATGAGAAGATTGGACTTTTCGGCACCATCTCTCATCCTCCTGGGAAGGGAGTGGGATGGAAGGTGGAGTTACTCACCGAGGGTCAGTGATTACCGCTCCCCCTCCGTCCCGCCCAGGGTCAAGGCACATGCGTAGGTCACAGGTTCAGTCTCTGGTTGGAGCACGTAGGGGACTCAGCCTATTGATGTTTCCCTCTGGCATAGATGTTCCTCTCCCTCTTTTTCTCCCTCCCTTCATTCTATTTAAAAAAAAAAAAAATGAATGAATGAATGAGTACATATTACAGAGAAAAAGGTACTCTTAAATAACACCTAACGGAACATTTCACTCGATTCGGGAGCTTCTGGGTTGGGGAGCTGGTGGAGGTGCTGGGAGAGGGGGTGCCAGGCTGGGCCTGGGAGCTTCACCCCTTTTCCCTCACTTTCCCCTGTGCAGTCCCCCCATCCTGCTGTTCCCGCCTTCAGCTGTTGACAAAAGAACCTCCAAACTTGAACGACACGATCTTCTTTCTTTTTGTATTTTTATTTTGTCTGAAGCGTCCCCAAATCTCCAGAAAGGTCAGCCTTGCTTAGTTCTTGTTTGACCAACAGCCAGAAGAAGAGATTAATAGGGTGGGGTGTTTGGAGCTTGTGGCCCCGGATGCTGGTATGAAAAAGCATCCTGGTTCCTGGAAGGCAGAGATCAATGATTAATCAATTGTGCCAACATGACAGAACCTCCATAGAAACTCTAAGCAATGGAGTTCAGAGAGCCTCTGAGCTGTGTACACACCCCTTACCCAGGAGGCTGTTGACCCAACTCCACAAGGATAAAAGCCCCTGTGTCCGAACCCTTCTGGACCAACACCCTATGCCCCTCTTCTTCTTCTTTTTTATTTTTTTATTTTTTTTATTTTAAAGATTTTATTTCATTATTTTTGGAAGGAGGGGAAGGGAGAGAGGCAGAGAGGGAGAGAGACATCCATGTATGGTTGCCTTTCACCTGCCTCCAGCCACAGACCTGACTGGAGACCTGGTTTGCAACCTGGTTATGTGCCCTGGCTGGGGAATCGAACCTGCGACCTTTGGGTTCGCAGGCGCCAACCTTATCCACTGTGCTACCAGCCAGGGTGCCCCTCTTCTTCTGACTGGTGGTCAGCATTATAAACATCAGTAAAGTGCCTTCCTGAGTACTGTGAGCCATCATAGCAAATTATCAAACCTGAAGAGGGGTTCACAGGAACCCCAATTTACAGTTGGCCAGTCAGAGTATGAATGGCCTGGGACTTGGGATTGGTGTGTGAAGTTGAGGCTGGTTTTTTTTTTTTTTTTTTTTTTTTTTTTATTGTTGCTGTGTTTTAATTTTTTTATTTATCATTTTTCAGACAGGGGAAGGGAGAGAGGGAGAGGAACATCAATGTATGGTTGCCTTTCATCTGCCTCCAGCTACCGACCTGGCTGGAGACCTGGCTTGCAACCTGGTTATGTGCCCTGGCTGGGAAATCGAACTGGCGCCTTACCCACTGTGCCACCAGCCAGAGCCTGGGGCTGTGTTGTGGAACTGACTCTTTAACTTGTGAGATGGGATACTAACTCCAGGTGGATCGTGACAAAATTGAATTGTGGGACACCCAGTTGGTGTCAGGAGGGGAAAACAAAACCAAAACCAAAAGAGCCCTCTCATGTGCCAACTGCTTTTAGAGCCTTTTAGCAAAAGTTCTCAAGAGAAAGAATTGGTCAACTCGTCCTACAGAGCCTGCCCGCACTTGCCATAGACCATGGCCAATGAATGGAGAAGCCACTGGGAGCCAGCCAAGTGGTTGAGCTCTTTATTTTTCATCTTTTTTTAGATTTTATTTATTTATTTTTATTTTTATTTTTTTAATGAAATTTCAATCCAATACATTCTTTTTTTTTTTTTAAGATTTTATTTATTTTTCAGAGAGAGGAGTAGGGAGAGAGGCAGAGACAGCGATAGAGATAGAGACATCAATGTACGGTTGCTTTTCACCTGCCTCCAGCTACAGAGCTGGCTGGAGACTTGGCTTGCAACCTGATTATGTTGCCCTGGCTGGGAATTGAACCAGCAACCTTTGGGTTTGCAGGCCGGCACCTTATCCACTGTGCTACCAGCCAGCGCCCTATTTATTTTTAGAGAGGGGAAGGGACAGGGAAAGAGAGGGAGAGAAAAATATCAACGTGTGAGAGACACCAATCAGTTGCCTCTCACATGCCTCCAGCTGGGGACCTGGCCACAACCTGGGCATGTGCCCTGACTGGGAACCGAACCAGTGACCTTTCAGTTTACAGGCTGGCACTCAATCTACTGAGCCACACCAGCCGGGGCATAAGTGGTTGCGTTCTTGATGGGCCAGGCAATTGCCCTTCAAAGGGCATATACCAAGGTCAGTCCCGAAAGTATCAGCCAAGCAAACTGTTTTAATTATAATGACATTGGCTCCATACTTTTGGGACAGGCCTTGTAGATAGGCAGGGCATGCAGAGATGGACCTCTCTAGAAACGGCAGGTTCATACCCTTGTAGGCCCCTTACACAGATACCCACATAGGTATCACGCACAATTAAACACACAATAAAGATGCACATAATGCATACCCACTCATATAAATACATACTCCCATATACACTTGAGCTACATGTTCCCAACCACCCACACGTTCTATGTGCAGGTGTAGTGCGCATCCATGTATACACACATCCAATGTATATGTGTCCATTTGTATACAAAATACATATATACACAATGTAGAGATAGCCATGTGTGCATGCATACACCTATCATGCCATGCACGTACCATGTGTACACACGCATAATGCATACGTATCCACGTGAACCTGATGTAAACACCCACACGACACACTGTAAAGACAAGCCTGCACGCACGCACATCTGAGTGCGCGTGCACACAGAAAGCAAACCCGCACGTGTGCAAACTCCGCACCAGGGCCTCACACTCCCCCACCAGCTAACGTTTCCCACTCTCCCTCCCCTGACAGCTATGATCAGCGCTTACGGGCCTTTCTTCTTCGTCTTCGTCTTCACGGCTTCCACCATATTTCACCTTCAGCAGCGGCTAGGGAAGATTCAACCCGTGCAGGAGTCACAGATGCTGGAAAAAGCGATGACCGAGAACACCACGACCACGAGCCAACCGCCCAGGGGCATGTGGACCATCAACGCCATAGGCCGCCTGGGGAACCAGATGGGCCAGTACGCCACCCTGTACGCCCTGGCCAAGATGAACGGCCGGCCCGCCTTCATCCCCACTCAGATGTACAACACGCTCGCCCCCATCTTCAGAATCACCCTCCCGGTCCTGCACGACACCACGGCCAGCAGGATCCGGTGGCAGAACTACCCCCTGAACGACTGGATGGAGGAGCAGTACCGCCACATCCCCGGGGAGTACGTGCGCTTCACGGGCTACCCCTGCTCCTGGACCTTCTACCACCACCTGCGCGACGAGATCCTCCAGGAGTTCACCCTGCACGACCACGTGCGGGAGGAGGCTCAGAATTTACTCCGAGGGCTGAAGGTGAATGGGAGAAAGCCGAGCACTTTCGTGGGGGTCCACGTGCGCCGGGGGGACTATGTCCACGTCATGCCCAACGTGTGGAAGGGCGTGGTGGCCGACCGCGGCTACCTAGAGCATGCTCTGGGCTGGTTCCGGGCCCGCTACAGCTCCCCCGTCTTTGTGGTCACCAGCAACGGCATGGCCTGGTGCCGGGAGAACATCAACAGCTCCCTGGGCGATGTGGTGTTCGCTGGTGATGGCGTTGAGGGCTCCCCTCGCAAGGACTTTGCGCTGCTGACGCAGTGTAACCACACCATCATGACCATCGGCACGTTTGGGATCTGGGCCGCCTACCTGGTGGGCGGAGAGACCATTTACCTGGCCAACTACACCCTGCCAGACTCCCCCTTCCTCAAACTCTTTAAGCCAGCGGCAGCTTTCCTGCCGCAGTGGGTTGGGATTGCTGCAGACCTGTCCCCACTGCTCAGGCACTGATGTTCACGTGTCCCGGGCACCCTGCTCTCCTTCTCTGGCTCCCTCACCACCCGTGCAGAGGCATGAAAAGCGCATTGTTACTTGTACCTGAACCCGCCCCTCTTGCGTCAGAATACCCCTGGCAGCCATTAACACGAGTCCCAAGGAACCTGTGTACTTAACATAGTCATGGGACCAGAGGGGGCCCAGCTCCAGAGTTGGTTAACTGGAAAGCTCAACAAGGTCTTCGATGATGCCAGTTGTATCCATCTCGTTGAGCTGCTACTACCTTCTCTTAGGCTGGCTTCCTCATGGTCCCAGGAGGGCTGCCACATTCCCGGCTGTCTCACATGCAGACCACCTCTTCCGGATGCAGCAAACACCGCTTCATTCTTGTCCTGGGTCCCTCTCAAAGAGCAAGGGAAACCTTCCGAAGCCCTCCAGCAACTGCCCCTCATTTCCCATCGACCAGAATGAGTCTCCTCTTACAGGACAAAAAGCTGGGATTGGCTCTGCTTTACCGCTGCAGCTGAGGAGCTGATCCGCATCCTGAGAAGGACATGGAGGCTTGCAGAAAGAAAACGGGGGGGTACTCTAACCAAGGAAGAAGCGCAGAGTGGCTGTAGAGAAGAAATCAGGAAAGCCGTGGCATGTTGTGTGGGTTGGTGACTATACAAAGGTAGCTGGCCAAGAAGGCAGGTGGGGCATAAGTAGAACCCACCATCTACCCTCTAAGCCACATGTCTCTGGGCCCATGCCCACACAGAGGGATCTCTTTTTCTTTAAAGATTTTATTTATTTATTTTCAGAGAGAAAGGAAGAGAAGGGAAAAGAGAGGGAGAATATCAATGGATGGTTGCCTCTCACACGCCCCCAACTGGGGACCTAGCCTGCAACCCAGGCATGTGCCCTGAGTGGGAATCGAACTGGTGACCCTTTGGTTCACAGGCCAGCACTGAATGCACTGAGCCACACCTGCCAGGGCTTTTTTTTTTTTTTTTTTCCTAGTTATCTTTCCTCCAGTTTTCACAAGGGTGATATATTGGTTAATGGCTGGTGTGCATCAAAGACCAGGAAGCCTAGCATGCTTCCTGATGATTGTTGTTGAGAACTCAGGGATCAGCATGGCTCGGTGAACTTGAGAAAAATTCATTCATTCTTTCAGTAAAGGTTTGTGGTGGTGAACCTAACAGACAGGTCCCAGGAGCTCGTGTGAAAGACCCATGGACATGGACAATGAGGTGGAGATTGACGATGGGAGTGGGGAGAGGGGCAGAGGAGAGCAATGGGGAGAAAAGAAAACAATTGTACTACAACAACAAATTAACAAAAATGAAAATTAAAAAAAAAAAAAAACAAGTATGTTAACAAAACAGAGGCTTAAAATGAGAGCAATTTATTATTTGCCACAAGCCTGTGGGCCAGCTGACTGGTTCTATGCGGCATGCAGTGTTGGTTGAGGTCCCTCAGGCAGCTGCATTTATGTGGAGTTCAGCTGCAGCTGCTGGATCTCCTCTGTGTCGCCTGTCCTACAGGATAGCTTGGTCTTCCTCACTATACACAGCTTTCAACTTGTTTGCTGCAGCACGCACTCTTGGAACCATCATCATCACCTGAAGCCGCCATGCTGTGAGGAAGCCCAACAACCCTGAGAAGCCGTGTGTAAGTGTTCTAATTATCAGTCTGAGTTGAGGCCAACTTCAAGTCATCTCTCCCCAAGCATCAGATACACGAGTGAAGATGCCTGTAGGTGACTCCATAGTTGTCCGAGTCAACCTATCATTTTCAGTGATCCAGTTGATGTTCCCAACAACATGTTGCAGTGATAAGCCATACTGGAATTCCTGACTCGCACATTCTGTGAACAAAATAATATGCCACTAAGTTTTGGGGCAGTCTATTATGCAGCCATAGATAATGGGGACAAAGTAAATAAATTATTTTTTTATATTTGTGACACTTTCATGATTTGGGCATGAATATGGCCAACATGAACTTCCCCACCTGACTTGAGATCTCATGTGCAAAGGTCCTGTGGCAGGGCAGAGTCTAGCTCTACATGAAAGTTTAAGAAGCCAGTGGCTGGAGCACTTGAATCCAGATTTGGGTGGAGAAGTTAGCTGGATCAGACCCTAAAAGACTTTGTGTACCATGACAAAGACTTAGGGTTTTATTCCAGGACCAATGAAAAGCCACCAGAGGGCTTTCATTAGGGGACATTATCTGGTTTTATATGCAGTCATCCCCAGTTTCTACATGAAGAAGGGGTTGTGGGGTCAAAATTGAAGCAAAGAGACCAATAAGAAGGCTACTGTAACATTCCCAGCAAATAATGAGGGTAGACTAAGGAGACAGTGGTGAAACTAGTGACAAGTTTCATTTCAGGGACCCAGTAGAGACTCTCAGGGTCTCTTTGCCAGCTTCACATTCTTGAAAGAGACAATCTGATTGCCTCAATTAGACTGATGCTTGAATCAGGAACCCACCATGGGTCAGTTACCTGAGGCTGTGGGGAACACACCTAAAGCATCATGGCAGCCATGGTTGGTTCCATAGGAAGGTCATGCAAGAAAGTAAGGACTGGGAAGATGCTCCAAAAGTAGGTACATAGGGAAAACATGTGTGCTGCTCACACAGCAATGACTGAAGCAAGTCATGTGGTCACAGCCCATTTCAAAGAGGGCAACAAGGGTAACCCACCCAATGCCCCATAGTAGGCACTGCTGAAACGGCTACCTCACATCTTCCTGGCTTCCACACACTCTGCGTGGTTCTCTTGGGGCCTCTTTCTTTTGGTTTGGTGTCCACAGAACGGAGTGCCACCATACTTACTAGGCTAATAGGGGTCTGCCTCAATAACTATTTAAGTAATCCCCTTTCAAATTTCCAGTCTTATTTTATTTTTTATTGTAAAGATTTTATTTATTATTCTCAGAGACAGGGGAAGGGAGAGAAGCAGAGAGGGAGAGAGACATCCATGTATGGTTGCCTTTCACCTGCCTCCAGCTACAGAGCTGGCTGGAGACCTGGCTTGCAACCTGGTTATGTGCCCTGGCTGGGAATTGAACCAGCGACCTTTGGGTTCACAGGCTGGCACCTTATCCACTGTGCCACCAGTCAGGGCCTCCAGTCTTATTTTAGGTGGATCAAATGGATCAAGTTTTGCTACTAAAAAAAATAATGGCCCTGGCTGGTAGCACAGCGGATAAGGCGCCGGCCTGTGAACCCAAAGGTCGCAGGTTCGATTCCCCAGCCAGGGCACATAACCAGGTTGCAAACCAGGTCTCCAGTCAGGTCTGTGGCTGGAGGCAGGTGAAAGGCAACCATACATGGATGTCTCTCTCCCTTTCTGCCTCTCTCCCTTCCCCTCTTTCTAAAATAATGAAATAAAATCTTTAAAAAAAAATAATGAATCCAACGTCATCTTGTTTATGAGTCTAGCATTCTCCCTTTTTTAATGTATGTTTTGAAGTGTAATTACATGCCTTTAAATTAAAACAGTGTCATGGTTGGTTGTCGTTTTTAAAGATGGTCATGACAACATATCACCTTGATTTCAACCCCTCCAACCTTACCCAGCCCATCCCTGTCTCACTGTCCTTTCACTTCAACCAAAAACTTAAACTTACCCTCAATTCTTTCTTACACACTCCGTGCACCAGCAAGTTCTTTGGGCTTTACCTGTAGAGCAGACCCTGAATCTGAACTTTCTTTTCTCCTCTACCATCACCATTCTATCCAAGTCACCATTTTATACATAAAAATAGGGTGTAGTAGACCCTCATTTGCCCATCACCCAATTCAACAATCTTGACATTTCCCATTTTTATTTCATCTATGTCCCTCATCTTCTCCCTTAGCTTTATGCAAATCTCAGACATCAAACATGTTATCTTAATGGATAAGGAATCATAAAAATACACCCACATAGTCCTGGCTGATGTGGCTCAGTGGATTGAGCATTAGCCTGCAAACCCAAGGGTCACTGGTTCGATTCCCAGCCAGGACGCATAACCAGGTTGCAAGCCAGGTCTCCAGCCAGGTCCCCAGGTGAAAGGCAACCATACATGGATGTTTCTCTCCCTCTCTGCCTCCCTCCCTTCCCCTCTCTATAAAAAATAATGAATAAAATCTTTTAAAAAAAGTACAGCCACCTTGCCCTGGCTGGTGTGGCTCACTGGATAGATAAGAGCACTGGACTGCAAACCGAAGAATCACTGGCTCTAGTTCCAGTCAGGTCACAGGCCTGGGTTGTGGGCCAGGTCCCCAGTTGGGGGCACACGAGAGGCAGCCACATGTTGATGTTTCTCTCCCTCTCTTTCCCCTTCCATTCCCCTCTCTCTAAAAATAAATAAATAAATAATTTTTAAAAATACAACCACACAAATACCTAAGACTATTCCTAACAATATCTTAATGTCATCGAATACTACTCTGTGTGGAAACATTCAAAGATGTTTATTTGAATCAGGATGCAAAAGCACTCCACCCATTGTATTTGGTTGACCAGTGTCTTAACTATTTTTAAATCCATAACAATCACCCTCTTTTCCTTTTATTTTTTTAAAAAAAAAAAGCCTTTAAAAATATTTTATTATTTTTAGAAAGAGGGGAAGGGAGAAAAGCAGAGAGTTAGAGACATCAGTGTATGGTTACCTTTCACCTGCCTCCAGCTACGGACCTGGCTGGAGACCTGGCTTGCAACCTGGTTATGCACCCTGGCTGGGAATCGAACCAGCAACATTTGGGTTTGCAGGCTGGCACCTATCCACTGCCACCAGACAGGGCAAGAAAAAAAGAGCCTTTGAGCTATTGATGAAGCCAACTCATTTGCCGTGTACAAGCTCTTACGTTTTGAATGTGTCTGGTTGTGTCCCCTTTGTGATAACCAGCATGTTCTTATGTGTCCCTTCTATTTCCTACCAACCTAAGTTGGAGCTAAAAGATGTGTATGTGTAATTCTGTATCATAATGATATGAACGCTATGCTGTAAAAAATATAAGTATTGGAAAACATGCCTTGAAGACTGAATCTACCAGATTTCCATGGCCAGCAAGCCGGCGTGGGGGAGCTGTGTGGTAAGAGTGGAACTGAAGCAAAGAGGCCAATGAGATCCATCAGATTTAAAGATTGCCCAGAAAGCTAAAGTTACCATGACAATATGGTCCTGGCATAAAAGATAGACAAATGGAATTCAAAGCAGATAGTCCAGAAATGGACCATCCATATATGACCATTTGACTGATGACAAAGGCATCAACACAGTTCCATGGGGGGAAATAAAAGATTACTCTACCCAGCAAAACTATCAGTTAGAATGGAAGGGCAGATACAGGGCTTCCCAGACAAGGTAAAGCTAAGTAAGTTCATCATCCCAAGCCATTATTACATGAAATGTTAAAGGGACTTGCTTAATAAAAAGAGGATCAAATTATGAACATTAAAATGACACCATTAGCCCTGGCTGGTATGGCTCAGTGGATTGACCCCAGCCTATGAACCCAAAGGTCGCTGGTTCAATTCCCAGCCAGGGCACATAACCAGGTTGCAAGCCAGGTCTCCAGCCAGGTCCATGGCTGGAGGCAGGTGAAAGGCAACCATACATTGATGCTTCCCTCCCTTTCTTCCTCCCTCCCTACCCTTTTCTCTAAAAATAATCAATAAAAATCTTAAAAAGTTAAAAGTATAAAATAAAATGACAACAAAATCCCAACTATCTACAACAGAACCTAAAAGTAAAGACAAAAACAAAGTAAGCAAACAACTAGAATAGGATCAGAAACCTAGGTATGAGGATTATTGGGAGGGTTAACAGCTGGGAGGAGGAAGGGGAAGACATTGGGAAATGGTGCATAATTGGTGGGTACAAGATAGACAGGGGGAAGTGAAGAATAATATAGGGAAGGGTCAAATCAGGGAATATATGCACAACCCATGGACATAAACTAAGGGGGATGGGTTTGCAGGAGTGGGGTCCTGGGTGGAAGGGAGTAAAGGGAAAAAAAGGGACAACCGTAACAGCATAATCAATAAAACATATATTTGAATTATTTGTTAAATATCCATGCATGCCTCATACATTTGTCTCTTTTATTTCACAGGTAATTTTACTTTTTTTAAAAAATAGCTTTATTGTTGAATTTGTTAGTTCATTTTTTTAAAAGATTTTTTTATTTATCATTTCCAGAGAGAGAGGAAGGGAGAGAGGCAGAGAGGGAGAGAAATGTATGGTTGCCTTTCATCTGCCTCCAGCCATGGACCTGGCTGGAGACCTGGCTTGCAACCTGGTTATTTGCCCTGGCTGGGAATCGAACCAGCGACCTTCGGGTTCGCAGGCCGGCACCTTATCCATTGGCATACCAGCCAGGGCTTCACAGGTAATTTTTAAAAATTTTATTTACTTGTTCTTAGAGGGGAAGGGAGGAAGAATGAAAGGAAGAGAAACATCAATGTGTGGTTGCCTCTCGTGTGCCCCTAATTGGAGACCTGGCTCGCAACCCAGGCATGTGCCCTGACTGGGAATCAAACCAGTGACCCTTTGGTTCACAAGCAGTTACTCAATCCACTGAGCCACACCAGCCAGGGCATGCTTTTATTTTTTAATCTGCTATGTAGGAAACATCTTTCCCATCCCTTTGGTAGTTGCAAAAGATTCCATCATGTGGATCCATGATGGCACACGCATTTTCCAATGGAAGGATTTTAGGTTGTTTGCTGGTTTTCGTTACTACAAATAATGCCAAGAAGAATGTCCTTGATATAAAATTAAAAAAAAAAGAATGTCCTTGTCATTCATCTCTATCACTTGTAGAGTGCAAATCTTCATGCATGCGTACTAATATTGCGTTTTTAAGATATATTATTAAAAGTGCATTTGCTGAGTCACGGAGTATGTGTTTCAACTCAGTACGCCTGGGTGACCTGTGACAATGTTATGTTCTGTCCACCCGTGTACGAACGTCCATGCTTCTGCAGTCTGGTGACCACTGGATGGCCAGCGTTGTGCAGGGGGTCCCCCTGGGACTTCCCAGGACTCCCCAGCTGACTTCCTCCTTCCTTTGTCCCCACATTGGTGGAGAAAACTCTCAGTTTTCCCGGTGCCCTTGGGGCAGAAGGGAGGGACTGAAATGTCTGGAGAAGCGGTGGGTGACAGGCCTCAATAAAGAGTGCAGGATCCAAGTCTCTCCTCAGTTTCTGGGTTCAAACTCGCCCACTCCTCCCGCCAGCACCTTCTTTCAAATCAGCACCTTCCGAGAGTTCCCCAGCTACCCGCCCCTAACTCTGGGGCTGTTTCCAGGCCCCTCAAGTTCCCAGCCCAAGGCTGCCCTCCTCTGGATGCCAGAGAGATGGGGACAGTGAGAAGAACCCACAGTTGAGTAGAGATGTGTGATGTCCACACACACAGATTAATATGGAGCTAGATAGAGGCACAGAAATGCCCAAAGAGAAATAGACAGACAGAGGCTGCCCACCTCACCCCTTCCTGATGCTTCCAGAGCTGACTGCAGCCTTCCCCACCAGGTTTCAGCCTGACATGAAGGCTTCTGCAAGACCCAGCTGCCACCCAGTTTTGCTGCAAGGAACTCCAACCTCACAAGGTTCCCCACTTAGCCAGGACTTTCACAGCCTCAGGGCTTCTGTTTTTTTCTGGGAGTCATGGCCCTGTGGTCCCATGTGCCAGTGTGGTGAAAATACTTATCACCTTGTGTTGGGGCTCCCTTGGCCAATGTCTGAGCTTCACCAGAGATTGAGGTTCTTCGTTTATTCAACTTGAGGACACACACCGTGGACTCATTAATCTGATTGAAAACCCCACTCCAATACCTCCCATTTGTGGGTCACCAGGAATCATCCCCCTTTTCTGATTGTCAGTTCTTTCAGCTGGAAAATGAAGATGACAAGTCCCACCCGGTGCATTCTGAAGACACCAGAGGTTGCCCTCACCCATGGTCCCCAACCCTCACTTTTATGGGGGACTTCTAATGTCCACCAGCTTTCTACATCCTGAGGCACTAGAACAGTTGACCCAAGTCGATACGTGGTGATTCACATTTATCCGCGCAGCCGTGGCCGGTGTAATTCAGTTGGGTGAAGCATCGCCCGCTAACCAAAGGGCCACAGTTCAATTCCCAGTCAGGACATATGCCTGGGTGGAGGGGTCAGTTCCCAGTTGGGGGGTGTTCAAGAGGCTTTCTTGATCGATGTTTCTCTCTCACATCCACGTTTTTCTCCCTCTCCCTTCCCCTCTCTCTAAAATCATTAAACATGCCCTTGGGTGAGGATGAAAAATAAAGAGTATTCATTGGCATGTCTCACATGTCAGGTCCAGCTTGTAGACTGTGTCAGTGAACTTTCAGTCATCCACCTCACCCTCACAGGGCTGTCGGCACAAATGAGGGCACTGACAGCAAGAAAAGAGGACATCACTGGCTCTGGATCCTGTCACAGGTCCTGGTCTGTTGTCCCTTTCCGTTGCTGGTGGCCGGCGGCCGTACCCTCTTATTTCTCCTGCTTTGACATCAGGGGCATCGATAACACTGGAGAACTCCTGGAGGTAATCAAGAACTTACCTGTGCACAGGCCTTTAACCCAGACTGCCAGCCACTTCCCTTTTCAAGTCTTTTATATACTTTTTAATATTTTATTTATTTATTTTCAGAGAGAGGAGAAGGGAGGGAGAAAGAGGGAGAGAAATATGATGTGTGAGAGAAACATTCATCGGTCGCCTCTCGCATGCCCCCAACTGGAGACCTGGCCCAGCAACCCAGGCATGTGCCCTGACCAGGAATCGAACCAGTGACCTGTAGGTTCGCAGGCAGGTGCCCAATCCACTGAGACACACCAGCCAGAGCCCCTTTTGAAGTCCTTGCACTCCAGGACATCATTGCTTCAGCTGGCTTACCCTGCCCCATCTGTTTCTTCTTGAGGAAACCACAATAAATGCTCTCACCCTCGGTTTTCCTCTCTCCCTGTGCCTCCTGGCTGACCCTGGGGCACTCCCATGTGGTCCTGCATGGCTTGGCATACCCCCCTTCTTTTGGGATCTGTGAGATCCCCCCCACACACACACAAGGGAGGGAGAGAGGAAGAGAGGAAGATAAAAATCAATGCAAGAGGGAAACATTACCTCTTGCAGGCACCCCCACAACCAGGACCGAACACCAACCCAAATCCCAGTCATGTGCTCCAACCAGGAATCGAACCTGGAAACCTTTCACTTTGCAAAATGATGCCCAACCAACTGAGCCACACCCATCAGGGCTACCAAACTCTCTTTTCAATGGCAATCGTCTGATCTGCTGACCTCACCATACCTGAATAATAATAACATCTACATTTTAAAAACACTTGGCGGCTAACAAATTACTCTGTGACCTTCTTCCCAGGATTGCTCTTGGGGTCTTACCTGCTTGGGAGCTTGTGTCCCAGCCCCCTCTCAGGACTCATAGCCCATGAGTAACTCGGGAGGTGTAGTAACAAATCTCCAATCATGGCTCCCAATGACCATGTCCCCCCCACCCCATATTCAACCTTGGTTGGCCTGACTTGCAATAACCAATAGAAAATGGAGGAAGCGACATTGTGCCTGTTCCACACTTAGTCTTGAAGATACTGGCAGCTTCTGCTTCCTCTCTTAGAAATGCTCGTGTTGGGGAAGCCCTGAACTCCCATGTAAGGAGTCCATGCCCGTGCTGCAGAGACCACGTGGAGCATAAGAGTCCAGCCTACTAACCATCCCTGCCAAGGCGTCAGACATGCCTGGGAGGGCCACATTGGGTCTTGCAGACCAATTGGTCCCTAAGAACTGCCTCCCTGAGCCCAGTCAGCCCATGGGATTATGAGCAACTGTAGACAGTTATTCTTTTAAGACATGATGTTTTGCCTTGGCTGGTGTGGCTCAGTGGATTGAGCACTGGCCTGCAAACTGAAGTGTCACCGGTTTGATTCCCGGTCAGGGCACATGCCTGGATTGCAGGCCAGGTCCCCGGTTGGAGGTGCATGAGATGCAACCACACATTGATGTTTCTCTCCCTCTTTTTCTCTCTCCCTGTCCCTCTGTGTAAAAATAAATTTAAAATTTTTAAAAATTTAAAAAGACATGACATTTTGGGGTGGTTTGTTATTTAGCTTTAAAAGGCTAAACTGGGATCTCCTTTTGCCCTAAAAGGCCCAGTTCCCTTCACCTCAAGGTGGAAAAGACACACGGGATCAGGCTGACATCACATCCCCATTGGTCTTCCTCGTCACTGTCCTGTTCCATCCACTCCCTTTTGGTTTCTCCTGGGAGCATGTCTTCAATAAATCATGCACATGTGGATCTTCTCTCACGCTCTGCTTCCAAGAGAATCTGACCTCGGACATGACGTTTCCGACTTTCTCATTGCCAAACAGAAGCCAAGGGTCTAGTTCTCCATTCCCCGCTCCCCCACTCTTTCCTGCCTCTCTCCTCCGTACAAAAAAAGTGCACACCCCCTTCCAGATTCCCCCGAGACAGGTAACCACGTAGCTGGTGGGATGAGAAGAAGACATCCCAAAGGTCTCCGAAGGAAGCAGCAAGCAGATTGTCCGGGCCAGCAGCAAATGAACCTCCCTCCCCGCATCACGCAACCGCGGAGGTCAGGCAGGCAAAAGTCAGGGGCTTGGCATGTCGGCAGCATTTAGGGGCTGGGTGGCCGGTGATGAGAGTTGTTTCTGACTCTGAGTCTGTGGTGGGAGGGGCTTCTGCTGGATGAGCCAACCCCTCCCTCAGGGAGTGTTTCTGTGCCCCATCCCCATCCCTACCAATTCTCAGTCCCTCAGAAACCCAGAATCCATCACCATGGACCCTCCAGCAGATCCCACAGCCGGGTGCCACTGGAGTCAGATAAATCAGCAGCGAAGATGCTGGGGGCTGGGGGACCACAGCCCAGCGGAGGACCCCCACTCAGAGCTTCCAGCCAGTCCAAGGAGTCCATGGGGCCCCTGGGAGATGGGGACGGGGAGTTGGTGGGGGAGGGGAGCGAGGTAGAGAAGACAGATGAGAGGCCCTCGGAGTCTGGGGAGGAGGACAGCACATCGAAAGAGCCCGGGAAGTCCAGGGGGATAGGGGGCAGGAGGTCTGCAGGGGGAAGAGATGGAGCGCGAACTTAGGAAGGCAGGGGTCCGGACCCCAGCCCCCTACCGGTCTCCCGGAGCCCAGCAAGTCAGCCCCGTTTCGTCCTAAATCGGCTCTTACCATCAGGCTCCACCTGATCCTCCAGGATGTCATCTATGCCCCGGTTCGGAAGCAACTGCGGACGGACAGAAGCCGAGTGAAGCCGGGGCTGCGGCCGAGTCCTGGCCAGAGACCACCAGCCCACCCACCGCCGCTCACCTGTGCCCTCCGGATCGCTTCCTGCAGCTCCTCCTCCAGAGTCAGGGCTGCTGAGGCTGGTGCAGAGGAAGGGGTCAGCGCAGGAGCCGGAGCCGGAGCCGGAGCCGGAGCCGGAGCGGGAGCTGGAGCCGGAGGGGTCAGGAGGGTTCCCGCTGCACCCGGAACCAGTGGCCGGGGAGACGCCGGGCGCTGCTTGGACTGGAACCCAGATGAGGGTGTTTCTATCAGCCACGCCCACTCGGCGCAACCCCGCCCACTCGCAACCAGGCCCTGTCTCCGCCGCTCCCCTCTACTCCCTCCGCCACACCCCTTATTCTCTCATTGGCTTTTCGTCCCTGTTAGCCACGCCCCCAACGCTTCATTGGCTAGTCTTTGCTCTAAATCCCGCCCCGTCCCGCTTTGCCTCCTCCTCATTGGTCCACATGCCCCGCCCTCACCGAGGCCTGCCGTCGGGCCGCTATGAGAGCCTTAGGCCTGAGGCGTGGCCACGGAGCCCCCGCGGGACAGTCCTCGCGCCGTGGCTTCGGCCGCTCACGCGACAGGGCCCCTCCGCGCATGCGCTCCAGGAGCATCGACTTGGTCCCCGACACCGGGAGGCCCCGCAGGCGCAGCTGCTGCCGGAGCTCTGAGACCTGGGGGGGGCGGGGGCGGGGGTGTTGCAGGGAGAGGCCGTGCTGCACAGGCTCGGGGGCGCGGGAGGATGCCCGGGCTGGGCAATGGGAAACCCAGAGAAGAGGAGCAGGGAACCCCAGGACCTGGATCTCTGCTGGGGCCGAGGCTGCAAGGTCAGCCTTGTGCGTCCCCACGGAGCGGGAGGGCCAGCCTGGGAGGTTGCTCTCCACACTCACCGTCAGCTCCTCCAGTTTAAGGGTCTGAAGCTCCAACTTGTGTGGAGGAGGCGAGGGGTTGGAGACTCCTGGGAGGGAGGGAGGGAGGGGAGTGGGCTTCATCCTAGCGACAGCGGTGAGGGGGAAGCAGAGGTTAGTGGGGCCACACAGAGAAAAGGCATTCCTGGGTCCTTAAAGACGGGGACTCGCGAAGATGCGGGGAAATAGGGGCCCAGAATTCTGGGTCTCCGAGGGAGCAAACCCCGGAGGCTAGTCCCTGTGCATGGGAGAACCGGGCTGGGGGCTCAGACTTGGGTCTGAGGCCACGACTTCTGGAAACTGAAGGAAGAGGGCCTGGGGACAGGGAATCTTGAGTCCTGGGGGAGAAGGGGGCTTAGGGAAAATTCCCTAACCTTGGACTCGGGCTTTGAAGGAGGAGGATGCTGGGGCTTCTGTCCTAAAGGACAGAAACGGACGTCATACCTAGAAGATGGCTGCTGCGATGTTGTCTCTTCCCACAGAGGTGGCCCAGAAGGACCCACAGCCGGCCCTTTGGCCTGGGGGTCTGCCCGAGACCCTTGTCTTGGCTCTGGGGGCATGTACTGGTGGTATGTCAAGTTCCCCTTGGGCTTGGCCTCCCTCCAATGTTGGGAGATCTTGGGAGACTCCTGAAAAAGCAGGTTTGATATCATATGCTTCAGCTCCATTCCGACTTCCCTGCGCCAGAGCCGCATGCAAAGTATGGGGTCAGCTTGGAACCAACCAGAGAGAAGCCAAATGGCCAGCAGCAAGCAGGCCCAAGGCTAGACTCACAGAGGGACTTCCCCTCACTCCAATGGAGACTCACCTTCTTCAGGGACTTCCAAGGGCAGCGTTGTGCCTCAGGGTGCAGGACCCCAGGGCTGGAGAGGAAAGGGGCAGGGCCCAAGGACAAGGCTGGGTTGGGGGCCAGAGCCAGGCCTGAGGCTGAGATCCAGGGATCTGGATCTGAGATTGGAGAGGTGGTGAAGGATCCTGAGAGGCCTGCAGGCAGTCAAGCGGCAGGAAAGAAAAAGGCTATGTGGGAAGGGGGGTCCTGGAGGCTTCAGACTACCCCCCACTCTGGTGCGGGACAACAGGACCAGGGCACAAAACCCAAGTGGTAGGAGCAGGGGGTGTGGACTTCTGGATCTAAGGGCAGAAACCCAGATGTTTCTATTCTCAAGAAAGGTAGAATCATGTCCTCAGTTGTGAAGGGTTGAGGTGGCCGAGGATCATAGATTTCTGGGGTTTTGCTGAAGTGGGTGGGGCAGCACTCCTGGTCTTGGGGAGCGAGAGGAGAAAGCCACGTCCTGAGAGGTGTGAGTGAGCCAAATGTGGAGCCTGGGAAATTTTCTTCTAGGTTCATGCATTTCATCAGAGTGGGGACAACCGAAGAGCTCTCAGGGGTGGGGTAGCGGGGGACCTGTATTCCTGGGCCCTCTGGGGAGGTCGGGATGGGAAGAGTTTCGGTGACTTCTGGGGCATAGGGGGACTGGGGCTCCGAAACCAGCGAGGAAATCTGGCTGCTGCACTCCAGCGGGCCCTGGGGGAGTGGGGCCACCATCCCCTCCCTTTTAGGGCCCACACTTACTCGGGTCCTGATAGCGTCTGTGGATCCGAAGCTGGAGGACTGTGGAGGGAAGAAGGGAGTGGGAGGAGAGAGACGGGAAGGGAGTGTCCAGGAGCCTGGCCTGGCAGGCGGTTCCAGCTGCAGTTGTTGGCGGGACACGGGTGCCCAGCCCCCTTACACACACCCCAGGCAGGCCTCCCTCTCCTGGGCCTCCCGCCTGCTCCCTGCCAGCAGAGCGCCAAGGGCCAGAGCCATTCCGGGGCTGGGTGCCAGCCGGCGTGCATGCAGAAGGCAGCCCTGCCCCCAACTCCACCTGCCCCCTTCAGGAGTGTGTGCCCACCCCACCCTTGGCAGTCACCATCTTGGCAGCCTGGACCATTTGTTCCTCACCCGCTGTTATCCATGCACTCCACACACGCTTACTGTCTTCTGTACTGCCTCCGGGCCTCCCCGAGGTCACCCCCTCTGCACACCCGCCTTCAAACTCGCGTTTCCCTGGGCTTTAGCTTTGCACGCACACCACTTTTGTGCACTAGTATGTACCCTTTGACTCTCCACTCTTGGCTCACTCGGTCTTGCCACTCGCCATGCCACATTAACACACTTATTTGCACATTCAGGATTTGGTGTCTGTGCACATTTCCGCTTTTTATATAGGTACCCTATTTTGCACACCCTTTGCTTTTTGGTTACTTGTGCCTTTGCAATTACCCAACCACATAAGCACACTCATTTGCACACTCCAGTGTCCTTTCCCTACTCAGGAATTGACCTCCAGTTTCACTCATTTGCACACTTCCAACCTGCCCCGGGACCTAAAATACAACTATGACACTGTCTTCCAACCCACGTTCCCACACTGGCCACTCCAAAATCTCCACTTCGCTTTGCTCACGTGTCAGCTGAAGGCCCTGTTCCTTTGCCGTCCTACCCTCTGCCCACCCACCTCCACCCTCCCACTCCCCACTGTTCACATGAGCATTGTACTAGCCATCTGCACATTCATTGATTCAACACAACTTGACCCCTTTGCTGGGACGTCCTTAATGCACAAGTGCTCTTCTGCCCAGAAAACACATGCCTCGTGGGTCCCATTACCCGCCTCCCACCTCACCCCGCCCTGTACATTCCCAGAGTTAAAGTATTCCCCAGACCCTGCGAACCCCTTTCCTACAGGCACAGAGAGAAGCCTCTCACCAGATCGGAACTTGGAGCGAATAATTTGGGAGCGCTGGGAGGAAGCCGCCAGGGTCATGGCCAAGCTTGGGATGGGGACCTGGACTGGAAGGAGGGCAGGATCCCCACAGGAGACAGGGTCAGAATGGAGATCAGGAGGCTTCCCCCGCCTGTGCACACAGCTGGGAAAGAGCCTGAAGGACTTGGGGTGAGGAGAGGCCTTGGGCCCTAACTTCTGGATCCCCAGGGAAAAGGAGCCTGACGACCCAGACTCCCGGGTCTGAGGGCCCCAATTCCTGGGTCCTAAGAAGGAGGACATTGGGCCCTGGTGCCCTGGGTCTGTGAAAGGGGAGGAAGAGAAAAGGGGCGAAGGACCAGCACTCATTACTCTGAGAAGACTAGAATCCAACATCCTTGATCACAAGGGGGAGAGGGCCTGATAGATCCCTGGGGCATGGAAAAGTCTCTTCCATCTGCATTTGTCAGCCACCACGGTCTCTGGGGAAGGGGCTGGGTCCAGAGAGGGGACAGAAGAGTTAAGACGGGTCTCCCCCCGCTCCCCCCTACCCCGGGGGCTTCTCACCAGGTGGCCTCGATGCAGCTGTGCTCTGGGGCAGGTTGAGTCCCGCTGTCTAGGTTGGAGGCCGTGGGCTCCACCCCACCAGCCTGGGACCCCCCTTTGGGGCGTGCTGAGAGCCCGAGAGGAGGGGCGGGGAGACAGAAGCCCCGCCTGGAACCCAGAGGAGGGGCGGGCGCAGGGGCGCGGGGGGACTGGGGCGGGGCGGACCTCGGGGTTCCCCACTCGCTCCTCCCCCGCGTCCTGCGGCGGCGGGGTCGGGCGGGGCAGCGGCGGGCGGACTGACAGAAGCAGGTGATGGACAGTGGCGCCGGGCAAGCGCAGCGGCAGGTGGTCGCGCCCGACCCCGGAGGCAGCAGCCACCTGTCGCTTACTTTTTCCCTGACGCAGCTGCTGGAGTCGGATTCGGGGGAGTGAAAAGTTCAAACCGGAGCCCGGGACCCCTGGGTCCGAGGGAGGAGCGGGCTGGGACCCCAGAACTCCGGGCGCTGGGGAAGGGGGACAAGAGGTGTCGGGGCTCCGCTGTGTGCCCGACAGGCAGGCAGAGCCAGAAGGGGTCTGGGAGCCCAGAAACCTGGGTCTGAGGAAGGAGCGGGCTAAAGGATGGACTTGGAGATCGAAGCAGGAGGATGGCTGGCTCCCACTGGCAGGGCTGAGGGCCTGATTATTGGCAAACTTAGCGCTCTGTCCTGAGGTTCGCGGGAGGCCCCCGTTCTCCGGGGTTGAATTACGTGCAAGAGGGTAAGCTGAGGTCGCGCTATAAATACCATCTCGGAATCGGCAGGAGCCCAGCCTCCAGGCAAGGGCCCGGGTGCTAGATTCCGCAGTAAATCATCACCCCTAACGCTCCAGGCGTTGCCAATACCACAGATACCTTTATTGCTCCTAGCCCTCAAAACCCAAGCCCAACTACCCACCGTCCCATCCTCTACGACCCCAAAACTCAAATTCCCAGCATTCCAAGCGGGAAGAAACTACAACTCCCAGAAGTTCCGAGCCCAGGAGGGCTCCATTGAGTAGAAGCCGAAGAAGTGGTCAAGACTCGCGCGTTCGTTCGCTATTGGTTTTCAAGGAGGCGGGGCTACAGGAGGCCCGTGACGGTGATTGGCTGGAAGTTCCTGCTGCTCAAGATCCCAGAGGAGGCGGCGGAGTCTGCGCAGTTCACGGTGCAGCGCATCGTCTGTCACCGGCCCTGTGAGCCGCAGGCGCGAGCTGCCCAAGGGCAGGATGAGGGGAGGATGGGAGGAGAAGCTTTCGAAGATGTCCCCTGCGAGAGCGAAAACACGGAGTTAAAGTCTGAAAATGGACGTCGGGCAGCCGTGTCAAAGAGAGCCGAGGCTGCGTCACCACCAGAGGAAGAACTAAAACCTCAATCTCCAGTAACTCCTGGAGCGCCAGCGCTACTCTTGGAGTTCCCGAGCATCATGGGAGTTGTAGTTCAGACTGAAAGGCCCCCGTTGCTTGGGAAACGGGTGATGCTGTGTTCTTGGGTCCATGAGGAAGGAAGAGCTAGAAACTTAGTTTTACGGATTCCTTAGAGTGGAGGGCCTGGCGCCGGGACCCTTAAGAGGAAGGTAGTTTGTTGGGGAAAGAAGCTGGATGGGGGGGATCTGAACCCCTAAGAAAACAAGGAAGCTGGGTGAGAAAGGGATTAAGGTCCAACACTTAGTTAGGGGGAGGAGAGGGCTAGGGGTCCCAGATCCGGAGTCAGAAGGGGTAAGGGACTGGGGCTATGGATCCTTAGGTCCTCAGGACAGAAGAAAGCTGATAGCACCAATGCCTATCAATGCCTGTCTGTCCCAATTTCTACTCACCTGTATCCACAGCATCTCGTTCTGTAGGGGGAGGGTCCCAAGCAGGTGGGGAAGCATGACCAGGGCCCAGCTGGTAGTGGCTGAGCAGATGGTGGAGCTGAGCAGGGGTCAGCGTGGGGTGGTCAGTGCGTAGGCTGTTCCAGGAAGCCTGGTGGGAAGAGGAGGTGAGAAGTCTTTGATCACTATGGAGCAGCTGAGGAATCCTAATTGGAAAGCCCTCCATAAAGGGGGTGGGTGTAGTGAGATGCACTGGTGTCTGTGCAATGCCCTTTGGGCACCATGAAGCCTGGTTGTCACCCAAGTGATGGTAGGCAAGGGTGTGCTCTCAGCTATTTTTTTTTTTTTAATAAGATTTGCTGCAGAATAAATGAGGATAAGGGTAGGCAGGGACAGAGAAACTAGCTATTCATTCATTGTATTGATACTGGTGATGGGTACCTGGGCATTCCTATTGCACTGCGGCTACTTTTTTTTTTTTTTTTTTTTTTTAATCTGTTTGGAAATGACTACACCTAACCTAGCTGGCATCAGAATCACAAGTGTGGTTAAAACCAAAGAATCTGGACCCAGACTGCCTGGTTCAAAAACTCCAGCTTGGAGACTTACTACCTTCTGTCAAGTCACTATGCCACACTTTCCTCACCTGTAAGTTGGAGATCAGGAACTACCTACTAGGGTTGTTACAACCCTATTCAATCTGGCAAGTTTATAAAGTACTTAGAACACTGCCTGTGCTTATTAAATACTCTGCAAAAGTTTGACAAATAAAATCAAGTGACCTAGTCATCCTGATTCTTGGTTTCTTTGGGAAAAAAATGGTCAATTCCTAACTTACCTTACGGGGCATTCAACTAGAAGTGCTAAACAGTGCCTGGCACACAGTTTATGTCCAATGGATATTGTAACTATCACATTCCTCTCATACTGGGCCCTGGAAACTATTACTAATGAGCCCCACTGGGAATCAGAGGCAGCCCAGTTCGGACACGTCCCTCTAGCTGCCAATGCATTCATTATCCATGGTGTCTGAGCCGGGACTTGGGGTAACATGCTGTCCAAGGAAAGATCCAAGGGTAAGCTGAATACAGAGGATGACTGAGGAGTCAGAATCACCTTGAGCAGGGACGTGCGGGGCACACAGAGCAGGTTCACAGCCATGGAGAGTTTCCGGAAGAACTCAGTGGCGATGTCCCCCAGCCCAGCCCCCTGCAGCCAGTCCAAGACAAGATCCAGGTTGGTCCGGATTTGGACAGCTCGAGACCACTGATAGAAAGGTCGGCTTTGACCTGTGGGGGAAAGGTGTGAATAGCAATAGGTGCATGGACCCTGTCCTTGTGCCTCCCAGACCCTGCCTAGCCCTCAGCGTGGCATCTGGAGCTTGCTTTCCAGAGTCCTTAAAGGTAGGGCCTTAGCCTGCTACGTGTCTGACTTGACATGGATCTCAGTGGCCTGTCTCTGCCTCCGTGCCCTTCCCAGGCTGACCCTCACCTCGTTCCATCAGTGAGTTGAGAAGGGATGCGTTGGAGAAGAAGAACAAGTAGCCGAAAGTCTGAGACACAAGGTCTGGATGCAGCTCGCACTGGCTGGTGAGTTCCAGAGCTGCCTGGAACACGCCTAGGGTTGGTCTCAAACCCAGAGGCATGGCCTCCAGCTCTGCACCAGGTGCCGGAAGCTCTGCCCCACCGGTGAAAGGGTTGCTATCCAGGAGGGCAGGCAGCGTTGAATACAGAGTCTAAGGAGATAGAGATGCAAACAAGGGATGAGACAACAACCTTCTACAAGTGGCAAGGTAGGGCAAGAAGACATTGGAGAACTCCACCAAAGGATTCTGGGAACTGTAGTCCATTCTACCTTCAGCACCCTGAAAGTGTGTCTCCAAAGAGCAAATTCCTACTTTCCAGTTGGGTTGCTAGCATTCATCAGGCCTGAGACATCTCAAGTCTTAAGAAAGGCTTTGCAGAAGTTTCTTGGGTATTTAAAGACCACCTCTGGTGCTTTACGGGACTTGACGGTTCCTCAACAGAAACAGCTCAAGGAGGACAAAGAATACTGAACAAAGAGGCCTCCTTCAGTCAAAGAATTATTTCTCCAGAATTCCCCAAGGAAAGAGAAAGAATGGACAGTCAGGAAGTGGGAGTGGGGTGGCAGTTAGCCAGTGGAAAGTGAGATCAGGCCAAGGACAGGAAATGAGGTCAGAGCCAGTAAGAAAGAAAACCATGCTTGACAGGGATGTATAGGAAGTGAAGCCTTGAAGGAAAGAGGTTCTTGAATCAAGGCTCCTCAAGGGACCTAGGCTACCTGTCCCAAAAGATCCCCTTTCATGTTATAGGTAGGGAATCAGACCCACCATAAGCCAGATACCCTGAGAATGCCAGAAAGCAACATTAAGGTTGAGGGGGGAGGTGAGGACCTGGGACAGCAGGCAGCTCCTGTAGGATGGCTACTCCAGAGAGGAAAAAGGTGGCTCAGAGAAAGGAGAAAAGTCACAGTTACAGAAATTAAAGTCAGCCCTGGCTGCAGTGGCTCAGTGGATTGAGTGCTGGCCTGTGAACCAAAGAGCTGCTGGTTCAATTCCCGGTCAGAGCACATGCCTGGGTTTCAGGCCAGGTCCCCACTTGGGGAGCACATGAGAGGCAACCACACATTGGTGTTTCTCTCCCTCTCTTTCTCCCTCCCTTCCCCTTTCTCTAAAAATAAATAAATAGAAATCCTAAAAATAATTGTAAAAGAAATGTCAGCAAACACAGAAAGTGAGGATTGATTAAAGAGGACCTTTAGTAGCTAACACTCTTTGATCTAGCTATACCTATAAGCCTGCTTTTCTACGCATCTATCTATAGACTTATCAGTGACTGAAGAGCGGACTTAGGAAAACGGAGCTTGAGACAGTGATAATGTGATTCAACCCGGTAGGGAGGCCAGGCTGTCAAGAGGGGCTAGTTGCAGAGAGAGGAAGAGAACCCAGGAAGGTAGGAAGTGACATAGGCTCAAACAGGAAAAGGAGTCAGAATAGCAAAATGGGAAGTGATATCAGAGAAGCAGGAAATCGAGTGAGGTCAAGTAGGAAGTGACTGGAGAGCCAGGTGATGCCCTTCAAAAGGGAGAAGATGCTAAAGAGGAAGCAAGAGTCAAGGCCAACCTTGGTGAGGTAGTAGACGGACTGCTGGAAGGTACACATGATGACCTCATCCAGGAGGGCCATGGCCTCGTCACATAGTTCCAAGTCATTGCAGAGCTGTGGGTCTGAGGATAGGGCTGGGGGTCAGAGGGAGAACCAGAGGCTGGCAGACAGGAACCCAGGTCCCCAGGTCCAGAAAATGGCAGGGGGTTCCGACAGGCCTGGGTCTGGGCCTGAGCTCACCCTCCTGGTCAGCCTCCTTCTCCATTTCCAGCACTTTCTCCTGCACAAAACTCAGCAGTTCTGTGGTGTTGGCCATCCACAGCATGAGGGGCCTCAGCTCCACAGACACAGCCTCGGGGGTCAAGGGCTCCTCAGGGACACCCTCAGGGTGGCTGGTGGAAAGAGGATGGGACTTGTGATCCTTGCCCAACCCTCCCGTAGTGTCCAAACCCCGAGATCCGGGTCTAACTGCCGGTTGAGTCTAAACCCCCATTTCACAGATGGAAAAGCTGAGTCCCAAGGAAGACCAGAGACATGCATCGTGATGTACACGGGGGTGAGCAGAACCGGCTGCAAATCCCGGCCCCTGCGTCCTTCTAGATGCTTCTCCCCAGAATTTCTCTTACTTCTCCGGTTGCCGGTCTCCAATTTCCTTAATCTTTTCCTGTGGGACCGTAAGAATAGAATCAAAGTGAGCAAAGTCGGGAAGACAGGCCCACCGGTTAATACCCTTGCTTTTCTAGAAGCACCTTTTTAGACAGAGACTCTCCCCACCCTTCGAATAGACGCTGACCCTCAAGCTTCAGAATGGGCCCCTCTTCTTATCTTTTAAAACACACACACCGCTATGGTTACGAGGGATCTACGTCCCTCAGATCCACTTCTCAGGGTTTCTTCTTACACCTCCAAAACCTTCCTAAATCTATCTAGTTTGCCACCCCCTCCCCGTCACAGCTTCTCTCTGGCATTTCTGGGTTGGTCCTCGCTCGCCTCTAGGAACGGGTTCACCCACGACTGCTCCAAGCTTCAGACCCAGTGGGTTTCCTGCCTCACTTCTCACAATGGCCTCTTCCAACTTTTCATTCGAGGGAATGGATGTCTCCCTTCCTCCCCACACCTCCATCTCCATTATACAAGGGTTTCTTTCCCTTGTCCCACAGCTACGCGGGTAGATGCTCCCTAGGGGGATGGAGCCACAACTCCCAGCATCCCCTTGGGCCCCTGCTTTATAACCACCCCCCCTCCTGAGGCATCATGGGAGATGTAGTTTTGTCCCGACTAGCTACGAAGGTGGGGTGAAAGGTGGCCAGGGTGGTGGGGTGGAAAGGACCTGGGGCGTTTAAGGGGCTGGAGAGTGGTTAGGTTGCTCACCCAGACAGCCTCTTTGATAAGACGGGCCAGAAGGCCCAACAGGCGCGGCAGGTGGCCCAACTCCAGCTCCCGGGCCGAATGCTGCACGCACAGCGCCAGCAGCGTGGCGGGCCCGAGCGGCGGCAGGTCCCCGGCGCCGGCGGCCGAGGTGCGCACGATCTCCCCCAGCAGAGCCTCTTCCTCGCGCGGCCGGAAACGCAGCACGGGCTCGCGGCCGTCCAGGTAGGCGGCCAGCGCCTCCCCGCGCTCCTGCAGGCCGCGGCCGCACAGGCGGCAGGAGAAGGCCCAGCCAGGCCCGGGAGGAGCGACCCCGGGGCGTGCAGGCAGCCACGATGGCCGCGCTGGCCCCGAGCCCCCAGTGCGGGGGTCCTTGTACATGAACAGGAAGTGCTCGCCCAGCCCCAGCAGATCGCCTGGGTGCAGCTCGGCCTCCCTCAGTAGGAGGCACCCGTTGTGTGTGACCGGGGCTCCCCGCGATGGACGCACCATGGCCGGGGGCTCAGGGCCAGCACGCACGGTGCAGTGACGTGGCAGGATGTCGGGGGCGTTGAGAAACGTGTCCACATAGGGGGCCGGGGACGCACCGCGGGCCGAGGAGTTCCCACCGTGGCCGAACACGTGCTGCTCCCGCGTCATCACGTAGACCACAAAGTCCTGCAGGGAGTGTGAAGACGCAGTAAGGGCACTGTTCCCGGTACTTGGGTGCTTTCCATGGTCAACCACCTCCCCCGCATGAACGCTGCCAAGATCTGGGATCCCAAAGGACACAACAGTGACCCCACCTCCCAGGAGTGGCTTCTTCAGAGACGCATTCTGTGATGGGCTGTCCTAGAACACCCCGCTGAAGACCTGGTACTTCCAAGGAGACCCCTTCTTGACATGGACGCTATCATTCCCCTCCCTCAAAAAAAAAAAAAAAAAAAAAGTGGGTGCTTTCCAGATCTTTCTTCGATTCTCCTATCGCCTCTGAATGGGCTGTTTCAAGGCGAGCCCTTCCTACGCTGGATTCTCCATAACATCCAGCCCAGGGAATGGGCACTTCCAAAGACACTGCGCCCTCCTTACTAAAATGGACTGTCCCACTAACCTCCCCCTCAAAGAATAGACCTTTCCAAGGAACATTCCCAATTCTCTACCCCTGCCCTCACCCATCATTCCAGCCCCATGGGGGAGGCTTCCAAGGACATTTCTCCTTCCCAAAATAGTTTCTCTCAATCTTCCCCAATGTACTTTAAAAGAGACTCCCCTGACAGAGGGGAGGAAAAAGGGGATGGATGTAATACAACAACAATAAAATAAAACTAAAAAAAAAAAAAAAAAAAAGGACTCCCCTTTTGAACAAAGATTTCTTCCATCATCTCCACACCATGAATGTACACTTCCAAGGAAACTCCACTTTTTACAATGGACTCTCACTTTTTCCCATCCTGGAATGGACTTGCTTCCAAAGAGACCTAATCCTACAATGAACTCTCCTATTACCCCCTATCATGGATGCTTTCAGAGCTACTCTCCCTTCCATCAATGGATGCCCTCAATGTTCCCATCCAAAAAAAGGAAGGTCTCCAAGAACATTTCTATATAGTGGCACTCCTAATAATCCCGCCATATTAACACATGTTTTCAAGGAGATCTCTTATATAGTGGTGTGTCCCATTTCATCCGCCAAATGAAAAGGAGCATTGCTGAGGACCTCTTCCTGAAAATGACTCTCCCATCTCCATCCTATAAAAAGGGAAGAGCTCGGACTGACTCCCTTCTTAAAATAGACCCCTGGCTGGTGTGGCTCCATGGATTGAGTGCTGGCCTATGAACCAAAGGGTCACTGGTTCAATTCCCAGTCAGGGCACATGCCTGGATTGTGGACCAGGTACCTGGTTAGGGGTGTGCAAGAGGCAACCACACATTGATGTTTCTCTCCCTCTCTTTCTATCTCCCCTGTCTCTAAAATAAATCATATTTTTCAAATAGACCCTTCTCCACTCATCTCCGGGAGAAATCATTCCGATATTCATAAATCTTCTTCCTCCACCAAACTCTCCCAAATTACCTTTACACCAAGATGGACTTTTCTTCCTTCAATGGGCTCACTCATCTGCCTCTTTAAAAATGGGCCTTTCCAACCTGACCACTTTCTGAAGGTAGAATCTCTAATTTTCCATCCCTGTCTAAGGGAATGGAATGATCCAAAATATGTGGACCTCATTTCCCAAATGGGCTCTCCTGTTCCTTAAATCAAGAAGGGATGCTGTCACAGCACATACAACAAACTCTCAAGTTACGGTCATCCATGAACAGAGAAATGCAAACAAATTCCTTTCTATGATAGACTCACCTCTTACTCCTATTTCCAAGGATTGGACACTTCCAATAAAGCCTCTTTCTTACAAAGGAATTTCTCATGAACTTCACCCAAAAGAATGGATGCTTCCAATGTTTCCCCCTCTTCTCATAACAGACTGTCTCATAGCCCACAAATAGATTCCTCCAATTTGACCACGTTCCCAAAATAGACGCTTCTTTCTCCAGTCTTGCCTGCAGGGATGGGCTGTTGTAATATGTGCAAATCCCTTCCTGCAATGAACTTGCCCCATCCCATTGCCTCAACAAAGGAATGGATTCTCTTGTGCAAGCTCTTCTCTGAATAGTCTTTTTTTTTTTTTTTTTTTTTTAGATTGTATTTATTATTTTCAGAGAGAAGGGCAGGGAGGGAGGCAGAGAAGAGAGAGAGAGAAGCATCAATGGATGGTTGCCTTTCATTTGCCTCCAGCTAAGGACCTGGCTGGAGACCTGGCTTGCACCTGGTTTTGTGCCCTGGCTGGGAAATTGAACCAGCGACCTTTGGGTTTATAGGCTGGTGTCAATCCACTGAGCTACATCAGCCAGGGCTCTTCTCTGAATAGTCTTAAATTCTCACCCATATACACAGCCTACCTGCCCGCCCAACTGGATTTCTCGGATAGTAAACATGGAACTAACTGTTCAGTTAATGTCACCACCTTCTAGAGTGAGCTTTCCCATTGATCCCAATGATACCTGTAAGTTTGGCTGTACCACTGTTAGCAAAAGCTAACAACATTGTAAGGATGATTCTCTTCCTCACACAAAAATTTGTATTTCCAGCCCTGGCTGGTGGCTCAGTGGATAGGTGCTGGCCTGTGAACTCAAAAGTCATTGGTTCGATTCCCAGCCAGGGCACATAACTAGATTGCAAGCGAGGTCTCCAGCCAGGTCCATATCTGGAGGCAGGTGAGAGGCAACCATATATTGATGCTTCTCCCCCTTTCTTTCTCTCTCCCTGCCCTTTTCTGTCTATAAAAATTAATGAATAAAATCTTTCTTAAAACTGTATTTCCACTAATACATTACAGCTCTATGAACAGCAACTGCTAGTTCTTTCTCCATTTCTGCCCCCTAACAAGCAAAGTCTATTGCCACCCAAATACATAAGATAGAAGGATCAAATCATCCCAATGTAAACCACCATTTTAAAATGGATGCCAGGCCCTGCCTGGTGGCTCAGTGGATAGGCACCAGCCTATGAACCCAAAGGTTGTTGGTTTGATTCCCAGCCAGGGCACATAACCAGGTCTCCAGCCAGGTCCTTGGCTGGAGGCAGGTGAAAGGCAACCACACATGGATGTTTCTTTCCCTTTCTTCCTCCCTCCCTGCCCTTCCCTCTAAAAATAATGAATAAAATCTTTAAAAATAAAAAAAATATATAAAAGGATGTCCTGCCCAGGCTCGTGTGGCTCAGTGGATTGAATGCCAGCTTGCAAACTGAAAGGACATCAGTTCAATTCCCAGTCAGAGCACATGCTTGGGTTGTGGGCCAGGTCCTCAGTGAGGGGCATGTGAGAAGCAACCAGTCAATGTTTCTCTCTCACATCAATGTTTCTCTTCCTCTCTTCCTCTCTCCCCTCCCTCTAAAAATAAATACATAAATTGTTCTAAAAAGGATTTGTCCATTCCTCTGCGGAAAATACAGGCTTACTTACCCAGAAGACAAACTCTTCTATTACTCCTTCTTGAGAAATAGATAGTTCTAAGCGGATCTCCTATCTACAATACCCAACCCCCCATTCACCCTTGGGGAGTCAGTACTTTCCCCCAACTTTGAATGAAGTGGACTATTCCCTACTTGTCCCGCAATCTTTTCCAGTCATCTGCCCATTCCTACTATTCTCTCTGATAATGTCTCTTACCTTGCTGGAATCCCACCTTCCAGCTTACCTGGGACTATGACAACCCAAGGAATTCTGGGGTTGTAAGTTTTGTCACTTACAACAAGAAGGGAGACTAGGGCTCTCTCTAAAGGGAAGGCTGTGGTTACCTGAGCATCCTGGTATCCCTGGAGCAACAAGAAGTAAGGCCTGTTGCTGGGGGCCTGGATGAGGCACTGAGTCAACTGATCAAAATCTCCAGGGTCTGTAGATCCAATCTGGGCATCTGCTGCTCCTGGAGCCATGCTGAGTGCCTGCTGCCTGCGCTCCTGCTGTCTCCGCCGCCGACCCTGCAGGCTTAGCTCTGACACACTGCGTCGCAGAGACAGATTTTCCGAACGCTCCTTGCCTACTGACCCAGCTGGGGTCCCGGACCCTGACCCTGGGCCAGGGCTGGCCAGTGCCGCCCCACCGGACGCTGCCCGGGAACGGTTTTTCTGTGGCCGCCACAAGGTAGGGCCCGTGCCTGCGGAGAGAAGTGGAGAGCAATGAGACAATGACTGGAAAAAGACACAGAGAGAGACAGACTCGAGATGTGGAGATTATCAAGAGACAGACAACTGGCTGCAGAGAGATGAGGCTGCTTCCCATATTGAGGCTTTTTGCAGATGCAGTTCCTTGTACCTGGAACATACTTTCTGCCTGACTCCTACCCATGTTGAAGCATTCAGCTCAGAAATTCATTCCTTCAACTAATATATTTTTAGTACCTATTATGTGCTGGGCACTGGGGACTTTGTAGTGAACAGAGAAGACCCTGGCTCCAGGGAAACAAAACACCCTTCCCTGACATTCCAAGTGGAAGCAGAAAATAGTGCCCCTGGGCACTTTGGACTTTGTCTGGGCCCAGCACAGCCTGGGCACAGGTATTTTTGCCTAGGGAACTAGAAAACTGATGTTTCTCACTAGGCTTTAACATCTAGAAGGAAGGAAAACTTCACCTGTCAATGTTTACATTGTGTTCCCCCTGGGCCCTAAATAATGTGCTGCCCAGTGAATGCTTTTTGAAGGAAAAAAAAGAAGAAGGATGATGATGGTTTTAACTGCTATTCCTTATTAAGCAACTAATGTGCTAAGCACTGACCTGAAACTATTTATGTACTCGATCATCTCATTGAATCTTCACTTAGCATGTTGCTGAGTTTAACTAAGAACGGATTGGAATGTCAGCTTGTGTTCAAAGCCCATGAGTTTAACCGCCACACCACTCTATCTCCCAAAAGGGGACTCAGAAATGGAAAAGAGGTACAGGGCTCCTTGAGCAGCCCCTGTTCCTGTGAGCCTGTCCCCACCCTTGCCAGGCTTTGTCCCAAACTTGCTAGTTCACGAATGGCACCACCTCCTGTCCCTGGCCCTGCTCCTTTCAAAAGCCAGATCAACAAGTCAGAATAACCTTCCCTGGTCTCCGCTCTCAAGCCCCAGCACTCGGACTTTGCAGCCAACCGGATTTAAAGCCACCTGCTCCAAGGTCCACCCATTGTTAAGCGTTGATCCGGCAGCACATTTCTTCCCATCCACATCTCCCCGCCTTCTAGTCTCCATCCACATAAAGGTCCCTCAAGAACCACTTCAACCTACGGCTCTGAGAGCACCGCCCCACCCCCCCAACACCTCTTATTCCAGGCTACTCTGTTCTACAGGCACTGCCACAGCTATAGGCCCCGTCCATGGGCGCTGCATGTACTCCAGCGGCTCTGGTCTAGCCATTCTGGCTGATCCTGGTCCCGCCCCAGCTACTACTTCCCCCAGACCCGGTGCTATACAGGTCTGACCCAGTCCCCTGCCAAAGGTCCTCTTCCAGCTCTGCAGGCCCCGCCCCGATCTGGCCCTGGCCCCGCCCAAGCCCCGCCCACACCTCCAGTTGGTCCCGCCCCGCCCCTCAGGCCACGCCTCCCGTCGCGCGGGCCGCTCACCTTCGCTGTCCGAAGCCCCAAACGCCTCCTGTTCCAGGCGGCGCGCTTCCTCGCGGCCCCGTAGCTCGAAACGCCGGGCCCAGCCCGGGCGCGCCCGCCACAGTTCCTGCACCAGCAGCGGGCGCTCCGAGTCGCCCAGCACGCGCAGGTGCTCCGCCCGCCACTCGCCGTTGCCTACACCGCCCGTCGCTGGCCTGCCCAGCGCGTCGCACAGCGCGAAGGCGTCCACGCAGCTGCTCTCACCGGGGCCGCTGCCGGGGCTGCCGGCCAGCCCATAGCGCTCCAGCGCCTCGGCCACCAGCTCACGTGCTGTGGAGCGCGCCGTGGCCAGCACACTCTTGTAGTTGGCGCCCGACGCCAGTCCCGCGCCGAAGATCTTGAGGACCCCTGGAGGCGCAGTGGCGCGAGTGGCCAGCGGGGGCTCGGGGGCCACGCCCGCGGCCAGGTCAGGCAGCTTCTTCTCGCTGGCCCAGCGCTGCGCGCTCCCGGGAGTCCCGGGGCCTCCAGATACGGTGGCCCCGGTCCCCGAGCCCCGAAAGAGCTGGGAGATGCGCTTGGCGCGACTCCCCGAAGCTCCCCCGGCTGCCTTGATCGCGCCCACTCGCCGCAGCTCCACATGCGGGGGCGCCGGGGACTGTGGCTCGCTGCTGCGGCTCCCCGTGTCTGAAGAGGAAGACCTGGGAGCCCGCCGGGAGCAGAGAGGTGGAAGCGAGACACCCAGACAGACATGCAGACACAGAGGTTAGCGAAGGGAGGGAGGTGAACAAAGACCCAGATAGGGAGGCACAGAGAGGCCCAGCGACGGGGTGACAGAGACCCACAGAAAAGTGAGAAGCAGAGGGTGTATGGAAAATGAAGGGTGGGCAGAAGCCGGAAGCAGGGAAAAGAGAGAATAAATAAATAAATAAGCCCCACAGAAGGGCATTGCGACAGGTGAGCAGGGATGGGAGGAAAGGAGGTGACGCCAAATCCTTCTGGGCCCCCATCCCTGCGTCCATGAGCCTAAGTCCATCTCCAGGCCCAGCACTTGCCCCATTCCGGCCCTGGGCGGGTATCACTATGGCCCAGTTTGTCTCCCAACTACCAGCTCACTTGCCTGGTCAAGGGGTCCTTGGCATTGCCCAGTGTAGGGACTGGGTCACAAACAAGGACAGGTAGGAGGCAAAGCGGTCAAGGGCAGGAGTTTTGAGGAGAAGGGCACTCACTTGACAGAGGCAGCACTGGGCCAGCGCCGCCCCAGCTTGGCCAGCTGCTTCCTGGGGGAATTGATCCACAGGCCCACAGGGAGATGGAGCTTCCCAAAGCGGGGGCTCCCGCCTTCCTTTCGTTCACCAGATAGCATGGCCCTACGGAAGGGGGAGGGAAAGGCCCCAACTCCTGAGGCTCTGAATGGTGAGGATGGCGGGCTGGAAGGGGGCCTGGACTCAGTCAGAGCAAGGATGGGGCTGGGACTCAGACTTCTGAGTCTGGATAGAGAGGGATGGGAGCCCAGACTCCTGGGTGTGGGGATGGGAAGTGGCTGAGGACTGAGTCCTAGGTCTGAGGAAGGAGGGAATCTGAACTCCTGGGTCCCCAGCTCTTACCCTGCTTCGGGTCCCAGCAGCACCCGGTGGGGGGTGGGGGCTGGCTCCGGTGGCCTGGGTCGGTTCCTGACCCCACAGCTCCTCGGCCCCAGCTCCCAGCCTTTCCTCTTTGCCTGAGCTCCCAGCACTGGGTGGGGGACAGGAAAAGGCAAGAGGAAACCCCGGCAGGAAGAGCGGGGAGGGGGCGTCCTGTGAGGCACCGGGGCCTGGGGGAGGGGAGGGCTGGCTCTGCCCCACTCCCTGGTTCTGGAATTATGTCACTGTCAGGACCCAGGGGGCCCTATTTGCAGCCCCTCCTCCCTCAGATGGGAGACCATCCCCAGATATCTCCTCTTGGAGGAACCGAAAGTTAGGATTTGTATGGAGGAGTGAGTCAGATCCTTAAACAGCCAGATAAATCTTTATTAGCTCTTTGATAGTTTGGCCTTTTTCTCTGGAGCATCGGAGCTCTTGGCAGTTTCCTTGCCAGTGTCGAACCAGTACTTGAAGGAATCCGTGAGGTATCCAGGGTACTTCTCAAACCAATAGCAAAGTACCCTGGGGGAAGGAAGGGTGCAAACCAGATCATACCCCCGCCTCCCTATATTTGCTCTTATTCTAGCAATAGCCCAATCCTCACCCTCCTGGGTAAGTAAGCTCCAAACTCTTTCCCTTGCTCCACCCCATGGAAGCCCAGCTGTTAGCGGTTTGTAGCTTCCAGACCCCACTCTGCCCTACGGTCCCGCCCCCTCACTCCAATCCCTGCCTTCCTCGGGGGGCAGCTCACAAGATGGTGATGCTGGCTATCAGCACCATAAGGCCCCAGCTCAGCAGCCCGACCAAGAGGCTTCCTAGAATATTCTCCACCTTCGGAGACTGTGACGACAGAGAGTGGGGGGTTGTAGATGACAGGGTGGGAGTCCAAATTAACTGGTCCGGGGCCATCTCACCCGGGTTTAGGATGGAGGATGTCAGGTTTGGGAGTTCGGATGACGAAGTCTCCTCCACGATTCTTCTGGGCAACACTGATAGAGGAGGAGGGAACAGCCCCAGGAAGGCATGAAGGTCTTGCCACGCCTAAGTCAGGCCCTCCCGCCCAACCCGCCCCAGCATCAAGGTCTTCCAAGAGCTAATCACCGGCCTCCAGTGGTGCAGAGCGGGAACCGGCCCAGAAGGGATCCCTGCCCCTGTGACCAGAGGCCACACCCGGGGCAGGAAGTGACACTTTCAGGGCGTGAAACCACACCCCCGCAGGAAGTTAGCCTCCTATAAAGCCACACCCCTGAAGGAAAGCCCCCCATCCCCAGGACCCTGAATCCCATACTTCTTTCAAGTCCCCAGCACTGACCTTTGACATGAAAATGGATGATCGAGGCAGGGCTGAGTTTCACCGTGTCCAGCTGGCAGCGGTAAGTGCCTGCATCCCTCGGAACCACCATGGTCTTTGTCAGGGTGGGCTCTTTCCCCTTGGACAGCAAGGTCTCAGACCTGTTCCACCAAACCTAGACCCAAGCTCAAGGGGTCACAGAGGCCTGGGGAATTCAGGGGTTGGGGGGAGTACAGGGGTAAGAAGATCACGGGGCATCGGTGGGTGAAATGGGAGTCCTGGGTATACTGGTCAGAGTAAAAGGTTCCCAGGGGGTCGGCAGCCCCCAAGTATGGTAGGTCATGGGTCATAGGGATTGTGGTGCAGGTCTGTGGGTACAGGGTTCACACGGGCCTGATGGACTTGGATTTCAAGGGTACAGGGGTTGGAGGACCCCACCCTGTAAAAGCTGTAATCGGTCAGGCCTTGAGAGGCTCGATGCCAGTTGAGCTCACAGTCCAGGATCATGTCTTCCATTTCATGGACCTTGACGGTGCGCTCTGGGGATAGGGGGTTCTGTGAGGTGCTCCTGTACGGCTCTTGGCCGGCCCCCACCCCTTTCCACTGGATCCGCCAGGCCTTTCCTCTGCAAGGGACTCTAGGCTCCGCCCCGTCTGGACTCAGGCCCTCCTCTGGCTCCGCCCCTTTTGCGCCAACCCCTCCCGGTGGGCCCAGCTCTCTCACCCCCGCAATCCAAGGACTTCCGACACGCGTGAACCTCCCTCTGGCAGGTGTTGCACCAGACCAGAGACTGCAACATCATACCTGAAGAGGCAGGGCCAAGGCTGTATTTGCCCCCCGAAAGGGCGGGGCTAGAGCGTAGCCCTGTAGGAAGCTGGGATGGAACCAGGCTCAGTAAAGACGGCCTTGGTGCAGAAGGAATACTGGAGACCCAGGAACCTCTCGGATGCGGAGAAAGAAGGAACACCGACAACCCAAAAAGGGGAGGAGAAAGGCTGGGATAAGGGAGAGAGGGCCAGCACCCATAATCCGGACTCACCACAGTCGTTGAAACAAAACACTGCCTCGGATGAGAAAAACAGAGAGGGAGAGAATCAGATTTTTAAGTTAAAAGGCATGAGAGAGGAGGCGAAGGAAGAGGCTGGAGCTAGAGCTCCTGGCTTTGAGGGAGGAAGGAGCTGGGTGCCTGAACCCTTGTATCTGAGAGAAGAGGGAGTTGGGACAGCTGAGGGACCAGACTTGGAGAAGCCAGGGGTTGGGACAGGGACTCTTGGACTGCGGAAGGAGGGAGCTGGGTCCGGGACTCCCATCTCCCTCACCCTCTCTTTGGAAATGAGCAGCATATCTGGCAAAGGTATCCTTTTGCAGGCTCAACATCCAGAACAGCTCCTTCACAAGGAGTTCACCTGGGAAGAAGCAGGATGAAGCAGAGTGGTCCCCTTCCCTCCCTCCAGGCGAGAAAGTTTGCCCCTTTCCGCCTTCTCAGGGAAGAACAGTGTAACTGAATGGCCACTGAACGTACTGACGAAGAACTGCTGGGATGAGGGCACTGTTGTGGTCTGCATTTTAGGGGCGATGAAGGGGCAAGGCCACACAGCTAGAAGTGGCAGAGCCGGGAATTGAACCTTGGCCGTTGGCTCCAGAGCCCAGTACCTGACCCCCGTAGACCACGCATCACCAGCCATCACTTCCGTGAGAGATTCTGGAGCCTCTCCCCAATACTCCACACCCGACCCCCACCCCCGTCCCTCACTGTGCATTTGCCTTTTACGTCACTGTCCGTGATGCGCTTCAGATCCTTCAGCAAACTCCAGGATGCCTTTTCCAGTGTGTGCTCATCTGGAGGGAGACAGAATTCCAGATTCTACTGTTGCTGTCTCGTGAGCGCCCCTACTGTAGTCTTAGAAACTACAATACCCATGGGGCCTCTGCACAAAGATGAGGATGGTTGATTATCTGCCCGTTGCTTTCTGGGAGTTGTAGTTTTATTGCCTAAAATTGCGGGATAAAGGCCCTGGCTGGTGGCTCAGTGGATAGGCGCCGGCCTGCAAACCCAAAGGTCGCAGGTTCGATTCCCAGCCAGGGCACATAATGAGGTTGCAAGCCAGGTCTCCAGCCAGGTCCCTAGCTGGAGGCAGGTGAAAAAGACAACCATACTTTGATGTCTCTCTCCCTTTCTGCCTCTCTCCCTTCCCGCTCTCTAAAAATAATAAATAAAATCTTTTAAAAATAAATAAATAAAATTGCAGGATAAGGGGTAGTGGAGCACCGTTATTTGCTAGCCCTGGGGAACCCCCAAATCTGTACCCAAGCCTGGCCCAGTTTCGAACCCAGTAGACTGCCTCCGGTCCTTTCCCCGCTGCACCCAGAAATCTTAGCCCAGATCCCTCCTGTCCCCGGACCCAGGTGTCCAGGCTCCGCCCTGCCCTCACCGACGACCCCCAAATAGGATTCCTCGTCAAGCGGCAGGTTATTGAAATCTTCCACGGCCTGTTTTACCCTTGTCATCACGCTTTGGACATGCTCAGCCCCCAAGTGGCTAGGCAAGTAATCCATCTCCAAGGACTTGAGCGCCTCCACGACCTTTGTATCACAAAGGACGCAACCCAGGGCGGGAAACAGGCAGCTGGCCAGCGCCGCCACCAGGAGGGGAAGCCGCGGCCCCATGGAGGCCAGCGCGCTCAGTCCACGAAGAACCCCCGGGAAGAGTCCTCTCACCCCGTGGAGGTGAGCGCTAAACGAAGAGATGCCCTATCCCAAGACTAATGGACCCCCAATTTGTAGAGCACACAGTTCTCTTTAAAACCGAGTCGTCCCGAGGCACCCGGGACAGTCGCTGTCCGGTCTTCACTCCGGAGTCTCGTACCCAAAAACACCAGGGCTCGCTGGAGAGCTGAGTCCAGGTTCTGGGGGCTTTGAGAGAGGAGGACCGGGCCACGCCCTTCCCCGCTAATATTTTCCCATGACTAAAATTAAGGATTTCGTTAGAGACGAAGGTGAGGTGGGTTGTGTGATACGGAGATCTGACTGGGGTCAGAGCCACGGTTCGCCCCTATCTACAAGGAAACCCTCACAGCCCTCATCTTCTAGCTTCCTACTTGGAGCCCCGCGTTTCCAAGGAGTATTACCTGGGGGCTTCCTTGGTCCCGCCCAGAAGCCCAACTCTGAATCTGATTGGACCGCAACAAAGGGCGTCCCCGCCTATCGCGTCTTGACGTCATAGAGGAGGCCGCGTGTTTAGACCCGAACTTCCGCAGCATCTATAGAAGTACCCTATCAGCTCCAGCTTTCCAGAGACGAGGAAAGGAATTCTGGACTTCAGCTTCCTCTCCTGGGCCCCAGGATCCAGTCTTCCTGCTAGATGCCCACAGCTCCAGGCACCGAGACAGGAGGACGCCACAAATGGCCCTCACAGCCCTAGGACTACGACTCCCAGAAGGCCCCACATCTGCCCCTAGCGGATAACCGACCCCAACCCCCTGGCATTGTGGGAAATTTAGTTCAAAAAATTCTACTGCATCAGGGTGTGGGAGGAGTATAAGAGGTAAAAGGTAATGGAAAAAAATACAAAATACTAATATATAAAAAGCATTATACTGTGTGCTCACTTCTTCCTCCATTTTCTCCCAGGCTCTGCGGCTGAATGCCAAGATTCGAGAAAAAAGTGAGGTCTGGGGGGCCAATACTGAGAGACGAGGAAGGAATTGGGGCTCAGAGATAAGTCTGGCGACAAGAGGCTGATCCAAGCAGGGAAAATACCCCAAGGCATCAGCCGTGAGTGTCCCTGGAAGTTCCACACTTATCCTTTTTCTAACACACACACGCATACTCCTACACACACTCCAAAAAATCTAGACAGTTGGTTATGTAGACTTTTAATTCATACCTTCCTCTCTCCCACTAATAGCAGCTGAGTAGACAATAGTCCCCCAAAACTCCCCAAGAAGACTAGAGAAGGGATTTAACTTCTTAGACAATTCTGTAAAAAAAAAAAAAAAAAGTACCTTCACTCCCTTCGAAAAGCACCAAGAGGCTGCTGAAATATCAGTCAAGAATTCTACCCATCTTGTACAAGGATACCCATCCCTGCTCGGGTATGACGCTAATCCAGGGTCTGCATATGCTGAGATCTTCCCAGCCCTCAATGCAAAACCAGGTTTTGGGGGGCAGACAGACAATGAATTGCAAGGGGCACCATACCAGCGGCTTTCTGCAAGTCCAGAGGACTTTCTGCAAATACCAGCTGCCTTCCAGAAAATCCATCCCATCTCCTCCCAGCAACCTAGCTGCTCAGGAAGAAATGTCCTTAATTGGGAGAGGCAACCCAAACTGAGAGTCAACATGGGCAGTGCCAGTCTTTGGTAGTTTTTGAGCAAAAGACAGACAGACAGACAGAAAGAAAGATCTCACTAAATTTCTCAAAGCTTTGCTTCAGAAGCTGCAGCGTTTCATCGTCCATGCCTCTATTCCATCCCCCACATTTTAGCCTCTCTGCTGAAAAATAGAGTCTTTGTTGTATTTCTCAGAGGCTAAGAGGTTGGATCCAAGTTCAATCTTTTTCTTTTTCTTTTTCTTTTTTTTTTTTTTTTTTTTTTTTTTTTTTTTTTTTTTTTTTTTTTTTTTTTTTTTTTTTTTTTTTTTTTTTTTTTTTTTTTTTTTTTTTTTTTTTTT